>JTEE01000306.1:792108-803547 GCA_002896455.3 Chlorella sp. ArM0029B | reverse complement strand
GGCTGCTGTTGTAGCAGCCACCGCTATGGCGGCTGGCAGAGGGGGCTGGGGCGCATGGCTCCCGGCTGCGGCAGGCCGGTGCCACTCCTGTCCCTGCTGTGTGGGTGCTGCACACTGCAAGCGAGCGTTTGCCAGCCCCAGCTGCTGCTGCGCTGCCGACGCACCGCCTGCCTTGCTGCGCTGGTGGCGGCTGCCTGCCTCCGCCGGGGGCCTGCGACACGACAGCGGCTGCACGTCCTCTGCTGTCTCCAACGCCACTGATGCTGGCGGTGCGAACTGAGTGGGCTGCGACTGTGGCTGTGACTGGGGTTGCTGCAGCGGCGGTTCGGGCGGCGCTGGCTGGGCACTGCGTGCCAGCAGGAAGCGAGGCGGAGGCGGCAGCTTGGCAGCGGAGCGGCGCGCCTGGGCAGCGCCTGCTGCCGGTGCTGATGTTGCGATGAACGCCGCCCCGCTCGCTGTGGGTTGAGGGCCCGGTGGTGGCAGCCGGCTGGTCTCAACACGCACAGGCTCGTTTGCAAAAGGATTGCCTCCAGGATATACAGCTGCAGCCGTTGTGCCGCCACCCACATGCCCACCAAAGCATCCAAAAGAGTTGGATTGCTGCGCCGGCTGCTGCGCTGTCGGCTGCACCTGCTGTAGCGGCGGCGGCGGTGGCCCCGGTGCTTGCGCCTGCTGCGCCTGCTGCGCCTGCTGTCCCCAGCCCTGCTGGTACCACGGCAGCGCCCGCTCTGCCCCCTCCCGCTCCCGCAGCTGCAACTGCTGCAGCTTGGCCACTTCTAATGCCAACGGCTGCCCAAACAGCTGCTGCGCCCCTGGCAGCGCAGCCGCCGCTGCGGGCGTGCAGTTTGCCGCCTGCCGCTGGCCCTGCGCCCATTGCTGCTGCTGCTGCTGCTGCTGCAGTGGCTGCTGCTGCTGGACTGCTTGCTGGCGCGGCTTGGGCTGCGGCGGCCGTGCCTGCCGGTCCTGGCGCGGCTGCTGGGGATTGTGACTGGCCGGCACCGCATTTGCCGCCCGCCGCGCATCGTCTGAGCGCTGCTGCATCTCTTCCCACTCTACCCGAGAGGGGCCACCAAAACCCATGAGGGGACCATACCAGGAGGGGGAGGGCTTGTGCGCAACTACACGTGGCGCTGGGGGCGGTGGGTCCGACACCCCGCCGGGCTCTGCGGTGCAGCGGGACACACAGCATGCTGGGTGCTTGAGACATTGGCCAAGTGGGATCCATTGGAGTCCCCCCTGCACAGAGCTGTTGTGTGGCTCAGTGCTGGCGCATTGCAGCAGCTGTTGTGGACTTTGACCGAGCCTCTGATACAGGGCTCACGCGCAGCCTCTGACAGAGGGCTCACGCGCCTCACCTCCACAGTTCCAGGCAGAGCCCAAGGGTGCTGAAATGGGGGCATCGCGCTGCGGCGCTGGCGCCTGCACCGCCGAGTGCCTGGCGGCAATGAACTCGCCACTCTGCTGTGCTGGCACCTCCTCAGCCCAACCGCTGAGCAAGAAGGCCGCCGCTGACTTGGCCAGCGGGCTGCAGTCTGCGGTGAGAGGAGGGGCTTGAGGGGGCAAATGAGGGGTCGAGGGGACGATTGGGTGCCAGAGCGGGGCCCACTGAGCCAGAGGCGGCGGTGCCGGGCGGCGCCCACTGAGGTTGGTGGGGACGGACGGCGGCTCACCCAGCGTTGGGTCGTGCCGGCGATGCGGCGTGAATCCGAACTTCGCCCGCTTGCCGTCCATCGGGCCGCGCAGCTGCCCGAAGCTGGCAACCGCTGCTGGCTGAGAGGCAGCTCCTCCGCCGGTCTTTGAGCAGGCTGGATGTGATGCGGCTCTGCAGCCACACCGCAGCGGAAGGGTGCCCGGCGACCCGCAGAAAGAGGCGCACGGAAGAACGGTCCCGGAAGTGAAGCAGGCGTCAATCACACTGGACCATAGCTGGATAAAGGTAAATGCACACACGAGACAGTCTGGCAAGTTGGCGCCGCCGCCTTCTTGCCGCCGCTGCCATGCAAGGTGGGAGCGACAGCATGCAGACCATACGTAATATATCGGGCCCATTGGTGTACTCTTGCTCCACAGCATGTCGTTCCAGACGAAAGTTGCGCAGTCTTGAAGCACAGGCAGAGATGCTGCAGTGCAGTGCAGCATGTCGGCAAGCCGCTGCCGGCGCCCTTTGCGAGAGCGCGCTTGCTGCCAAGAGCACTGCTATGCTGCCACTACACCCTCGTGTCGCTCAGCAAGCTCCAGTTTAAAGAGGGATATGTCGCAGACGACTTCAGCATGCCTTGATCAGCAGCAGCAGAATCCAGACTGTATCCAGGCAACACGACAGACGCAGGCGGTTCGCTGGCGCCAGTAGGGAAACTTCTATCCTGCTCACGCTTCGCTGTTCAACACCGCTGATTTCCTTCCCGTTTCGTGACAATTGTGCACAGAGGCTGTGGCGTACCGATCAGACGGGAAGTCGGTCCACACAAGATGTCGCTCGGCGCGCGCATGCAGGCTGCAGCTCCTTGTTGTCGCATAGCGCAGCAGCCTGCGTGCGTGACCCGGCGGCAGCAGCAAACACAGTGGCAGCAGCAGCCGCGGCAGCAGTGGCGGCAGCCCTGCCTGGCGGCGGTGGGCGGTGCAGAAGCTTCACGCCAGCAAGCCAAGGTACGTCATTCTAAGTCAAGGGGCCCACTTTCAAGCTGCACCTGGATGTTACAAAGCCAAGCTACGGTCGCATCCCCCTCATCGCTGCCCTGCAACCTCCCGTTCCCGAATGCTGCAGCAAGCGCCGCGGGGTGGTGGCAGTGCAGTGAGGGCTTCTGCCGCCTCCGCCGCAGATGACACCTCTGCTGTTTCTCACCAGCACGGCGAGCATGACCACGATCACGAGCACGACCACCAGCACGACCACCAGCACGACCACCAGCACGACCACCAACACGACCACCAACACGATCAAAACCAGCAGCAGCAGCAGCAGCAGCAGCAGCAGCAGCCGCAGCTGTCGGCGGACCAGCAGCTGTGGGCTGAGATTGAGGCGGTGGGGGCGGAGGCTGAGCAGCTGGAGAGCAGCGGGCAACATGAACAGGCAGCCACGCTGCTCAATGAGGGTGGGTGTGCTGCCAATCACTGTTGCTTATGGGAATCAGTGCTGTATCGATGCCTGAGGTGGGTCTGCTGGGGATCACTGCTGCTTTGCTGGACGAGGGTGGGTGTGCTGGCGAACACTGTTTTGCTGTGCTGATTGTGGGCGACAGGCTATGCCTATTCGGGTGGCTTGCACAGGCACGCGTTGATGTGGTGGTGTATGCCTCGTGAGACTGTACCAGTTGTGCCTGTCTGTGTGGCCGCTGACTGTCCGTGCGTGCGATGTGCAAGCGTGCGATGTGCAAGCGTGCAACAAGCGTGGATGTGCAAGCCAATGGATTCGTCGGGGAGTGCAGCTGTTGAAGGCCATGTCGCTTAGCTGCCCGCTCTGCCTTCCCGCCCGCCCGCCCGCCCGCCCGCTCCTCAGCCGTTGCGCAGCGCTCTTGTCAACCGCGCAACGCTCAGCCCCTGCCCTCCCGCATTACCTCCATCCACCCTGCCTCTCTCATTTCAGCACCGTGCCCGCCTGCCCCCTGCCTGCCCCCTGCCCGCAGCCATGTCCCGCCTTGAGTCCCAGCACGGCCCCCACTTCGGGCTGCTGGTGCTGCAGCAGATGCTATGGGATGCGCTGTACGCGTCCGGGCGGCACCAGGATGCGCTGCTTGTGGCGGCAAAGGTGCACGCCGCTGTGAGCCAGCGGTTTGGAGGGGACAGCACCGAGGTGCAGCTGGTGACTGTGCGTCTGGGCATGTCGTCCGCGGGTGAGGCGGGCAAGAGGGGTGGGTCTGGGGGCAGGAGGGTTCGTGAGTGAGGAGCAGGGTGGGGGGACAGCGGGGAGCTGCAGCTGGCGGCTGTGCTGGGCATGTCGTCGGCGGGTGAGTGGCAGGCGGGCCGGAGGGTGTTCATGGGAAGGAGGTGTGTGAGAGGAGGGCATGTGGGTGACAGCTCGGGGCTGCAGCTGGCCACTGTGCGGCTGGGCAGGTGCCTGCAGGAGGCGCAGGGCAGCATGGGCGTAAGGACGGGTGGGGAGGCGGTGGACCGGGCGTGTCCTGGGGCGAGGTCTGGTGGTGGGCAGGTGGTTTGCGTGTATGTATTGTCTTTTTGTTTTGGAAGGAAACAAGGGACCGCATCTGGACTCGTCGCCCACAGGGGACAGGGGTGGGTGGCACGTGGAAGGGGGTGACCTGCTTTGCCTGCTGTGCCTGCTATGCCTGTTTCGTGCTGGCGTCCCTCGCCAGCCGCTGGTGGCACCTCACCCCTGCCCCCGCTCCCCCCTGCCTCTGCCTGCCCCTGCAGCCTGCGGCAAGCTTGACGCCGGTCTGGCCCTGATTTATGAGGCCACTCCAGTGCTCCAAGACAACCTTGATCGAATGGTGGAGGAGGCCGAGCAGCTGGCGGCAGCCGATGGCGGGGCGGACCCACAGGAAGCGGTGAGGCGGGGTCGGGGAGGGCTTGGAGGGAGGGGCGGGACAGGAAGGCAGAGGAGCGGGGCAGGGCAAGCGGGCCGGATGTGCTGGCTACTGCTGACACCACCGTGCCAGCCACAGTAGCCTGTGTGCGCCCTCAGGATCTGACTGCCCATCCCGCAGCAATTCCTTCATTCTGTGCTTGAATGATTCACTGAGCAGCACAAGTTTGTGGTGAACACGACGTGTAACCCACCACCAGTCAGTCAGTCCCGCAGCGCCCGCCGGGCTTTGCCTGGCCACCGCTGGTGCACGCCGACGCTCCCATCAGGCCGCCAGAAGCGACAGCTGGTGCTGCTGTGCTTAGTTGGTGCCTCCGATTGCCGCTAACTGCTTGCCATGTGTTGCTCCCGCCCCCTGCCCTGCAGGCTGCGCTTCAAGACACAATCAACCGGCTGGGGGCGGCGCTCGGGGAGGCCAACTTCTATGGAAGCATGCTCACCATGCAGCATGCAGCCGCCACAAACCGGCATGCAGGTGTGCGCGGCGGGCGGCACAGTTTGGGCGAGGGGCAGGCAGGCATGAGAGGCAGGCAGGCAGGCATGAGCTGCCTGCCGCCTGCTGGGACGAGGGGCAGGGGCAGCGGGGAGGCTGCAGGAAACCAGCTGGGAGGCTGCAGGAAACCAGCTGCTTGTTGAAATGTCACACGCTCTGTGCACTGCCCTGACAACGCCTTGCAACCCCTCCTCCCATCTGTTTTTCGCAGGTGTGGTTGAGGGCTGGCAGGAGCTGCAGGCCATTCTGCTCACCGGGTTCTGCAACCTGCTGCTCGTGTCTGGCGGCCCACAGGGCAGCGCAGTCAAGCTCGCGGTGCAGGAGCACGACAGGTGGGTGGGGTGGGCGGGGCGGGGCCTTGGCATGGGAGCAGACGGGCGGGAGAGGCGCTGTGCGGTCGGGTGGGGTGGGGTGGGCGGGGGCTTGGCATGGGAGCAAGCGTGCGTGAGAGGCGCTTCTGCGGTGGGCATTCCTGAGCTGGAGGCTGTGCGGGCTGCAGACTTGCTTGCGGTATGGGAGCGTAGGCGTACACTGCCATTACACACAGCCAATCTAGTCACCATTCTTTCCCGCAGGCTGATGCAGGCTGTGGGCGGCAAGCAGCTGCGGGTGCAACTTTTCCTCTTCTTCACAGCTCACATCCCCCGTTACGTCTCCCTTCCCCTGCTCCACACTCCCTGCATTCTTCCCTTCTTCTTCTTCTTCCTCGTCTTCCTCTCTTCTTCTTCTTCTTCTTCTTCCCAACTCCTCCTTCCTCTTCCCGTGTGTATCCCTTGGGCGCAGGCTGGCGCAAGCCATGGGCAGCGAGCCGATGCTGGCTCGCCTGGTGCGCTCCCAGAACGAGTGGGTGCACGAAATCGCTGAGCAGGGGCTGGAGCACGCTATCTTTGCCCAGGAGCGCGCCGACAGCTAGGCAGCTGGTGACGTGCAAACACACACAGCACACAGGACAGTGTACTTCCCTGGCATTGTACTGCCCAGGTCGTTGGGAAGGGCGCCCTTCTTTGCACAGGAGCGTGCCGCAGCTATGGGCGGGGCAACAACAGGGGCGGCTGGCTCTGCTTCCTGCCTTTTCTACTGTGCATGTGGTTAGGTTGTCGAAAGGTTCACATCTATGTACATTTGTCAAAAAGGAAACAAGTAGTTGTGAGAACAGAAACCAAGTGCCCTGCTGGCAGCATATCGGGACAGGAGCAGGCAGTTGCACACGCAGTGGAAGAGAGGACATGCGGTGCCTGGTCTGGCCGCTCTGGAGTGGTGCAGGACGCTCATCAATACCGCACCTTCTTCTTTGCACTGCCGCCGCCGCCGCCGCCGCCGCCCTCCTGCCCCCGCCTCTGCTTCTTCTTCTTCGCGCTCTGCTGCTGCTGCTGCTGTCCTCCCTGCCCCTGCTTGCTGGCTTTGGGGGTTCTGGGCTTCTTCTGCTTGCGCAGGCTCCAGGCGGGGCCGTCGTCCTCGGGGAAGCTGCGGGGAAGGTGGCCAGGCAGGGGCAGAGCTTATGAGTATGACACAGCTGGCACTCGCACGAGGGACCTGTGCATCCCATGCCGTTCAATGAGCCCAACTTTCTAGATACTGGAACCGAGAGGCGTGTTGGGAGGTCGGACGAACCCTCTGCCCAAGCTAGTCACCAACAGGTCAGCCACCCGCCTGGCGGCACATACCAAACCAGCTGAGAGCTCAGAGCAGTACAGGCAGTACACCACGTGAGGTACGGCACAGGACCACAGCATGGCACAGCACGGCACGCCACGCCACGGCCTGCTACAAAACAGCATGGCGCACCACGGCATGCCATACACAGCATGGCACAGCACAGTGCAGCCGCAGCAGGAGGCACAGCAGGGGGCACAGCAGCGGGCACAGCAGCGGGCCCTCAAACTCACTCCTTGTAAGTCCCCCGCTGGCTGCCCCACTGCGCCTCCACCGCCGCCGTGCGCCGGCTGCCCAGCCGCTTTGCCTGGTTGACCTTGCCGCCCCTGTAGTTTGCCTCGCTCTGCGTCAGCCGCTCCGCTTTGCCAGCCTGCTTGTTTGAGCGCGCCTGCTGTTTCCCGCTGGGCCGGAGGCCTCGGCCCACCGCCACCCCCGAGCGGATTCTTTGGTGCACCATAGCAGCAGACTTGGCTGCTGCCTTGGCTTCCAGGGCGGCTCGCGCCCTGCACGGGATTGGGGCCAGACAAGGTGCCCGGTGGAATCAAGGGCGTCCCAAACTAGAGAGGAGGTTGTGTGGCGGGAACTGAGGCGAGCAGGCGGGCAGGCTCGGCAGGGCTGAGGGGGCAGGGCAACACTGGACGAGCATGCACGGACAGTGCCGCAGTTGCATGGGCAGCAGAAGCAGGGGCAGGGCAGGGAGTCATTGCAGGATCAAGGGCAGTGCTGCAGGAGCACGCACGGACAGTGCAGCAGCTCAGGGCCAGGAGCAGGGCAGGGCGTCACTGCAGGATGAAGAGCGGCGCCATGTGTGCGTTAGGGCAAGTGGCAGGGGCTTGGCAGGTGCAGAGGCAGGTGCACAGGCAGGTCAGGGCGCTCACTTGGCGGCTTCAGAGCTGCGCCCCACCGCTGCCTCCACATCCAAGACGCCCTTAAGGAGCAGCTGCCGCCTGGCACCCTGCTGCCCCGCCTGCTGCTGCTGCTGCTGCTGCTGCTGCTGCTGCTGCAGGGAGCCTGCCGACGGCTGCTGTGAGCCGCCCGCCTGGTCTAGCCCGGCAGCCGCCTCGGCCGCCAATGCAACCGCCTCGGCTGCCTGGTTTGCATCCAGGTCCTCGCACACTTCAGCCAGCAGCTCTGCTGCCTCGGCAAAGCACCCCTTGATCTCTGCGGGTTTAATACAAGGGGTCGGGAGGGTCAGGATTGGGCAAGATGGGGCAGAGAGCATGGTGGGGGCATGGCGGAAGAAGGGCAGAACCAGCAGCGCGCGCTGCCCGAAGCAACACACTCAGCCTCCTCTGCCCTTGTTGTATGGACACGCTGCCCGCCCCAACAACCTTGCCCGTCTCCTGGGGGTCCTCAACCCCACAAAATGCAACACCGGCAGCCCCACTTAAACACCCAGCCGCCCCTACCCTTGATGGATGCGCTGCCCGCCCCAATGTCCTTGCCCATCTCCTGGGGGTCCTCCACCGCTAGCAGCCACGGCTTCTTAGAGTTGCGCCACGCCTTGAGCTTGTTGCACACCCCGCCCATGCGGATGCTGACGGCGTGCTTGGAGTAGGAGAAGTGGCTGCCTGCAGCGGCACGGAGGCGCGAGGTGCAGCAACAGATGTGAGCGGCAGCCAAGGCAGCAGTGCTGAGTGGCAGCCACTCAGTGCTGGCTGGGCGGGAGACACGGCTGCATGCTGAGGGAAGGGGGTGTGCTTGCAGGCCCAGCTGAGGCCGCACAGCACATCGCAGCCCGACCCAGCACAGCACAGCACAGCCAGGCATCAAGGCAGAGGCGGGCAGGACGCACCGAATCGGTCAAAGAAGCCCCACAGCAGCACCCCCAGGTCAGTGGGTGGCTCCTGCTCTGCAGCGCCCTCCTCCCCCACAGCTGCTGCCGCCTCCACCCCCGCCTCTGCCTCCTCCACATCACCGTCCCCCAAGAAGCGCATGTGCCTGTCCCGATGCCGCTGCTGGCTGGCTTGCATGGCCGCCCCCGCTGCCTGGCACAGCGCTGGCAGCGCGCCCGATGCCAGCTCGTTTAAGAAAGCAAGGGTCTCCCGTAGGTCTGCGGGCAGTCGCTGGAAGGGAGCACCCCTGCCGCCGCCGCGCCCGCCGCCGCGCCCGCCCCATCCGNGAGGGGAGGTGAACAGGCACGGGGCGGGCGGTGCCTGGGGTGGACCCAACGGTACGCAGGTGGTGGCCCCACCTGAAGACCGCGCACGCCATTTCGGCGGCCCGGGTGTCTGCCTGGATGTGGTGGCAGACGGGGTGCAGGGCGGTGAGGCCCTCCAGGCAGCGCTGCACGTAGTCAAACAGGTAAGAGGCCTGCCAAGGGACCACTGAAATGGCCGCGCTAGATGGAGTGGGCGGTACGGCGGCGGCGGCGGCCGGGACCGCCACGGCGGGCTGCGCCGCCTTGCTTTGAGGCTGCCACTGCTGCTGGGTGGAGTGGCCGCTGCCGCAGCTGGGGCTGGTGCTGTCCAGCAGGCGCTGGCGCTTCAGGCGGGTGGCAGAGTCCTGCAGAGGCGGCCGGCGGCAGTGTTGTCGACGTTACAGCGAGCACGAGCCAGCGACGGGACCGGGCACAGGGGTGTTGGGCAGTGGACTCGGCGGCGGGGCGCCAACCCCACCTACCTCGCGCATTTGAGTACGGCTGGTCCACAAACAACGGCCTGCCGGGGCCTGTGGCTTGCGCGGTGATCGCGAGCCACCACCAACACCAACACTGACGACCGGCGCCGCCCTCAGCCCACACAAACAACCATGCGGCACCGACAGGGGTGCAGCGGCGTCCCTCACGCACCCAGGTGCCGGGCGTAGAGCCGAGCAGAGTGCAGTCCGCGTCCTGGCTGCTACTGCCTCCTGAACGGCACTGCAGCATGTCTGCAATGTCCTCCGCAGCGAGCATGGCCACGAATTGGGGCTGCTAGGGCGTGGGGAATACGGATCACTGTCAGCACTGCCGGGCGCAGAAGGCTTGCAGGAGACCAAGTGGCGTGATGGTGGATGGATATAGTTGCTGGTAAATAAAGAGGCGGGAGGGCGAGACGGCGGTGGATATGCTGCATAGGGACCACCTCAGGAGCAGTTCACCCGGCGTTCACGCCAGGTCAGCTCCAATTGCATTATTGCACACGCCAAGCCACTCTTGACGTGCTTTGCCATTCATGCTGATCGGTATCAGAAGGCGTGCCCTCCAGGAGCTCCAGCGCTTCAGGCGGGGTGGCAGGCTGCCGGTCTCGAGGAGTCCGGCGGGACCTGTGAAGCCGGCGTGAGGATGCCGCAAGGTGTTCACAGAACGGACAAATACCACATATCACATACCAACCCGCAGGTTCCTGGCATGTTTAACCCTCCTAAGTAACATGAATTGCATTTCATCCCCCAGCAGCACCAGCTGCGCCCAAGTGCCTATCCATCCGCGGCGGGGGTGCAACGTTGCAATTGCCGTTCATACCCGCCGGTACGACACCGCCAGGCGGCCACCCTGTAAAGGCACCGCCCCTAGCTTGACACCCCGCCCCCCAGGGCGTCTATGCTGCACACCAGAACAGCAGGGGTGGGACCATTTGTCAAACAATCCGGAGCATTGCTCCTTCAGGCCTGCCCATCACTACCACAGGAATCGTTGCACGCACAATTTCGAAACAACTTTCACGGAGAGCAGTCCCCTTGCCGGCCAACCGTGTCCACGAACCGGGCGTAGGTGCACTAGGGGCGCACCGCAGGTGCGTGTAGGGGCCACTCCCGGCATAGTTTGGAATTCCCAGTACTTGCACAAACGAGGATGACACATCCACGAACTCAAATCTAGAGTAGTGAGCGATGCAGATGGAAGGGAATGGGAGGGAAAGTGTGGAGCCTGAGGGAAGCCTGCCTTGCCGCAACAGCTCTTCTGTACTACAGGAGAGCTCGGGGCTCTCCCGCTCCACCACAAGGGGCTGCATGTGCTTGCTGTACTGCCCGTCGCTGCCGCGTGCGGACATGCGCTGCCTCCCAACATGCGGCGTGTGCTCTTCATGCTCCAGGCTGCAACGCCCGCTCCGCTCCTGCTCAGACCCCATCCTTCCCACTTGCTGTTGTCCCCCGCCAACCTCATCCTTCCCAGTCTGAGTCGCTGCTGTCCCCCGCCTCCACCCGCCGCCGCTCCACCACACGGCGCAGCAGCTCGGCCATGCCCTCGGGACGGCGGCCCAGGCCAGGCAGCTGCGCCGGCTCCGCTGCAGCCACGGTTGGGGGGAGGGGGATTGCATGAGGGTGGGTCACCCATGGGCATGGCACGACACGGCATGGCACGGCATGCACAGGCAGAGAGCACCAAGAGAGCACCATGGTAAATCAGGCAAGGGCATGCAGACAGGCCGGCAGACAGGCAAGAAGAAGAGCCGGAGGGCGGTCTCTGCGCCACAAATCCCTTGCCCGCCTGAGGGCAGGCTCCCCCGTCACATCCCCATCACTCACTCACCAGCGGGTTCTTCTGGGCGGGGCCGCTCCTCCACTTTGCGCAGCCTGACCTTCCCCCCACGAATCGCTGCCATCAGCTCCGAGCGAACATCGCTCTGCACATCGCCCTCTACTGCCGCCGCCGGCCGCCCTGTCGCTGCCGCCGCTGCTGTGAGGCCGCCGCCGCTGCTGGCCGCCACCCTGCCAGCCTCCATGGCACCGCCCACCCGGCGCAGCTTGCCGGCTGCAGCAGCCAGCTCAGCAGGCTTGATGACACTCAGCCCACAGCCGGCAGCAGGCGCAGGTGGTGGCGATGCAGCCGCAG
>JTEE01000306.1:770968-782445 GCA_002896455.3 Chlorella sp. ArM0029B | reverse complement strand
CGCTGCCCGCCGCAGCAGCGGCGGCTTGGGAAGGGTCGGGGGCTGGCAAGTATCCCTCGCACTGCAGGTGTGCCATCACCATGTTGAATACAGAGTAGCTGCTGAGGCCGCCGGTGAACACCTCGTTCTGGCCCCGCTCCCTGCACAGCAGGCGCAGCAGGAGGGCAGCAGGACGGCAGCAGGGGTGAGCACAGCGGGCATGAAGCGGGCCCGCGGGCGGGAGGAGGCAGGGCGGGAGGAGGGAGGCACAAAATGTGCCGTTTTCGACACAATTTGATTCAAAAGTTGATTTTGAAACGAGTTCGTTTCAAACCTCCACCCTCCCGAGCACTCCTTCCAAGGCATCCATGCCCACCCTTCATTTTGTTTGTTTCATTGTCCACCCATGTTCGCTTCAGATGCACCCCGCACCTGAGGAAGGCTTTGACAGCGAGGCACAGCGGGCGCAGCGGCGGCACCGCCAGCACCTGCCGCCGCACATAGTCCACAGCGTGCGCGCCATTCTCGGCGCCCAGGCTGATGTCAGCCGCCAAGCCGCCGCCTGCGGGAAGAAAGCGCAGGGAGGGCCGGGATGAGACGGGTCACGAGCATGCGGGGGGCGGGGGAAGTGGGGAGGGAAGAGCAGGCCACGAGGCCACAGCGTGCGCGCCATTCTCTGTCACTACCTGCTCTCGGAGGCCAGCTGCTATCAGCCGGCGGCAAAGAAGCGGGGAGGGAATGGAAGTATGGGAGTGAGGAGCGGCAGGGCAGCGGAAAGCATGCTATGCTGCACGCACGCCACATGCACGCAATACTAGCGGCAGCCTTGCAGCCTTCCCCAGGGCCACACACCCATGCCACCTCACCCACGTGCAGCCTCGAGCGCCTACAATGGCATAATTCAATTAGGTTTAAAACTTTGAACATAGGCAGCAAGTCTGTCCGATCCTCGAATTGAAGTGATCCTTGGGAAAGCTCTGTGAAAAAAGACCAGATATGCCTAACAATCGGCACCGCCCATCTGCGCACAAACAGGTACACGCATCCCACGGCACAAGCATACGCTGCCCCCTCACCCACGCCCATCCGGCACTTGATGAGGGGCACCTCTCCCACCAGCTGAAAACGCCTGCACCAACATTTTGCCATCACAAGCATGCGGCGGAGCCCCGCCCACTCACCCACAAAGGGTTTAGGGTTCAGGGTTTAGGGTTTAGGGTTTAGGGTATAGGCAGCCTGCACCCACCCGGCCCCATCACTCACCCACATCCAGCCGGCACTTGATGATGGGCACCTTGGCCTCGATGATCTGAGCCTTGCCACGCAGCAGGCGGCGCTGCACAGGGGGGAGGGCAGACACACAGGCATTAGCAGACAGGTGAGCGGGGGAAGGGTGAGCTGCATCGTGACGCCCGTGTTGCCTCGATAATGAGTGCCTTGACCCGTAGCCAAGGCGGTGCTGCACACGGGAAGACAGGCACAGAGAGAAGAGGGGTGAAGCAGGACTGCACATTGAAGCCTGTGTTGCCTCAAGTTGCCCCTCACAAGGTTGCCCCACACAAGGCGGCGCTGCAAAAAAAGAGCAGCTGTCCATTACGCGGCCCCGCCTAGCTCCCCTCTTGAAAGCAAGGCGTCCAACAACTGTGTCTGGCTCCCTAGTACCACTGCCTTGCAAGACGATTTGGAAGCAATCCTCTGCCTTGCACGACCTATGGAAGCAGTCGGGCCACACACCGCAAAGCATGTTCTGCAGCCTACCTGCAGCAGCGAGGCAGCCAGCCACTGCGACATACCCCTCTACTGCCTCTGCCTCACGTCTCTACTTGGAAGCAGTCAAATAAAAACATCATTAAGGCAAAACAACTGTGCACCCCACCTGCAGCAAGGCATCCAACAAATCCTCCAGCAGCTCCGACAGCTGCTTGCGCTGCAGAAATGGATGGGCAGGTGGGGGCAGGCACAGACAGTATTGGGTGGGCGTGGGCAGGTGGATGGCCGGGTGCAGGTGTGGGCGGGTGGGTGCGTGCGCACGAGGCCGGACGGCTGACGGGGCTGGCATGCGCCAGATAAAGCCAGGTGTGACAATGGTCAGGGGCGGCCAGGAGGGGCGGACAGCATGTATGGCACGAATGCGCTCGCCCAGCCTTTGCTTGTGTGCTGCTCCGCGTGCCAGCACACTCACGCCTGGCTGGCATGCTGCTGAGCTGGCACACAGGTGTTGAGCTGGCTGCTCCGTGCGGCAACACATCCTTGCCCAGCTGGCATGCTGCTGAGCTGGCACACAGGTGCCGAGCTGGCACACCCATGCTGAGCTGGCTTGGCTGCTGACCTGGACGTGCGTGAAGCCGCTGCCAGCTCGTGCCAGCGTGGCGCCAACGTTGAGCACCACTATGTCCAGGTCGCTGCCGGGCAGCGCCAGCCCCGTGGCCTGCAGGGTGAAGGGGTTTGGGTGCAAGAGCAGGGCATGTTGTGAGGGTGGGAGGGGGCGGAACTGATTCTAAAGATATGTCAAGGTCGCTGCCGGGCAGAGCCAGCCCCGAGGCCTGCAATGGAGGACATTTGTAAGGCTAGCTTAACAGCAGAGCTGTGAGGAGGGTGGAGGGGGGCGGGGGCGGGTACAGATAGAGCGCACACAGCATGGCAGCACATCATGGGGTACAAATGGCGACACAGGGCAGCGGGGGCAGAGCAGGTGGCGGGGGACCACACCTGCAAGCCAAACAGCGGGAACTTGCAAGTTTTGCAAGCTGCCGATTCAGGTAAGATACCTTATCCATCGGGTAAACTGGGTTTCATCTCAGAGAACGAGTCCAGTCCATTCTATGTGTTTAATTAAGCCATTGAGCAGGACAGGTGTGTGCTGGACATGACGGGAAACCCACCCTCAGTCAGTCAGCCAATCAATTAGTGATTCAAGGCCAGACAGCCAGCACACACCTGGGAGCCAAACAGCGCGGTGCGGGAGTGCGGCCACAGGCTGCGTGCCGCCTCGCCGATCGCCTGCACAGCGGTTTTCACCGCCTCGGCCTGCAGGAGGACACGGGGGTAGCCAAGAGGAGGGTAAGAGAGCAGTCCAGTCGGACTGCTTGCCCACCGTATCCCAGCAGCAGCAGCAGTCACATGGGTACAGAGGATGAAGCACACGTTCCCGGCATCGCCTCCTCTGCGCCCCGGCATGGCCCGGCCAACCCGTGCCCCCCAGGACCTATGTTTCGCTGCCGGCTGGGAGACGCACATGCAACCTGTAAAGCATGGCGTGCAGCAGGTGATGGCGCTGACGGGAGCATGCTCGAGGAGACACTAAACGTACCTCTGGCAGGGTTGGCGTGGCGCGCGACGCAAAGGCCTCCACTTCGTAGTGCAGCGGGGACAGCTGCTGCTGCTGCTGCTGCTGCTGCCGCTGCTGCGCGGCTTGCAGCATGGCTTGCTGCGGCTGCTGCTGCCGCTGCTGCGCGGCTTGCAGCATGGCTTGCTGCGGCTGCTGCGGCTGCTGCAGCCCCCTGCCCTGCCGCGCTGCAGACGGCAGCTGTTCCCAAAACCAGTGCGCGCTGCCGCCCGCCGCTGCCGGCGAATCTTGAGCTGCTGCGGCCGCTGCACCTGCTGCGCCTGCTGGGCTGTCGCAGGAGCGAAGGTAGTGCCCCCCATGCGCCGCAATGGCAGCCTCTACTGTCACCTCTGTGCCTGCTGTGCCTGCCGTGCCTGCTGTGCCTGCCGTGCCTGCCGTGCCTGCCGCCTCCTGCACCTCCTCCTCCTCCCCCTCGCTGCTGCTGCCGTCCTCATCCTCCCGTGCCTCCTCAGCTCCCCGTACCAGCCCCTTGCTGACCTGGCTGCGGTACTGCTCAAGGTCAAACCCCTTCTTCTGCAGGTGGGCCCGCTCCCGTTCGCTCAGTCCCGCGCACGCCTCCTTCCACGCAGCATCGCTGCCGCTGCTGGCCGCAGCAAACAGGCGATCCAACGCCACCGCCGCCGCCTTGCGCCCTGATTTGGTTGCCCGCTTGCGCAGCTTGCGCATGCTCTTGAAGGGCATAGTGTAGAGCTGCGCCAATGGTAGGCCCGAGACTTCGGCGGTGCGCAGCACAGCGCGGTGATGGCTGCGCTCAGCCTTGGGCAAGCTGGGAATGGAGGCTTTGAGTTCCGCCTGCTCCTGCCGCCGCTCCCGTGCCTCCTCATCTCCCGTGCTCCCATGCTGCGCCTGCTGCGCCTGCTGCGCCTGCTGCTGCTGCCGTTGCGCCTTCTGCCGCTGCGCCTGCTGCTGCAAGCCAGCAGGTGCCTGCTCCGCTGCTGCCGCTGCCGGCTGCGCTGCCATGGACTGCGCGGCTGCAGGGGTTGCTGGTTGTGGCGCTGGCAGCGGCGCCGGTGCAACGTCTTCAAACACATCCAACAGCAGAGGCGCCGCCACGCTGGCCGCTGCTGCTGCTGCCGCCTCAGCATCAGGCATGTCCGCATCGTGTGCTGCATCCCCTGCCTTGACTGGCCGTGTCACTGCTGCTGCCACTGCTGCTGCTGCTGCTGCTGCTGCGCCTGCTGGGACTGCAGGGACTGCAGGGACCAGTGCGGCGGCAAGGAGCGCTACAGCTGCCGTCACGTCTGCCTCTCCAGGCGCTGACGCGTGTCCGGCGGGCGTGAGGCTGCACAGCTGCAGCGAAGGCGGCGTGTAGCCACCTAGGTAATCAACCGCCACTAGGCCCTCCTGCAAGAAGCGAGGCATGGGCAGGTGCAGCCGGCTCATAAGTAGGGAAAGTAAGCTCAGCTGGTTAGAGTATGCGCTTGATAACCGTGAAGTCAGGGGTTCAAGTCCCTTGTTACCCATTCTTTTGTCAAAGAAGGGAAGTATGTCGTTTTGACACCAACACACTGCCAGGCGACGCCTCCGCTGCTTCCCAACCACCAATCAAGCAGCCAAGCAGGCGTCTTTCTTCCAGCCTCTTCTCTGGGGCGGCTCTTGCCCGGGGAAAGCTTGTGCGGCAGCAAGGCAGTGGCACACACCCTGCTTCCACCCTGCTTCCACCCTGCTTCCACCCTGCTTCCATCCTGCTTTACTACGCCCAATCAGCTGAGCAAAGGCCCCTGTAGAGGGTCGCACCCCGGCAGCACGACGCCCTGCTCAGACAGCACCGCATGGCACGGCACGGCACGGCACAGCACCGCACGGCACGGCACAGCACAGCACAGCACAGCACAGCACAGCACCCACCTGTTGACACTGGCGCAGCGCCAGCTGTAGCACCTCCCGCAGCTTGCGGGCCAAAGACTTGCCAGGCCCAAAGACCAGCTGCGCCAGCGCGGGACACACGGGCTGCATCCTCTGGGTCACCCAAGTTTCCAGGCCGCTAGCGGGCACGCCGCGGCGCTGCTGCATGCGGGCGACCGCGTGCAGCAGCACGGGCCGCTGGAGGGCGAACAGATCTGCTCCCGCCAGGGCCGGAGGGAGCTGGGCTGCCGTGCCTGCCGGCGCTAGCGCCTGTGCAGGCGCCTCGTGCCGCTCGCTTCCCGCTGCTGCTGCGGCTTGCTGTGCCTGCTGTGCACTGCCTCCTGAGGCTGGCTCCTGCCCCTGCTCGTGCCCCTGCCCCTGCTCGCTGCCCTCCGGCTGCACCACATGCTGTGCTGCCTGTGCGGGCGGCTGCCTCTCCCAAAAGAAGCCAGGCAGATCCCCGCCACTGACAGGTGGCACACCATCTGGCGCACCTGCTGCCTTCTGCGCCAGCTGTGCCTGCTGCGCCTGCTGCGGCTGCTGCGCCTGCTGCACCGGCTGCGCCTGCCCCGCCTGCTGTGCCTGCTGCGATCTCAGCGCCGCCACGAGCTCGTACCACGAGGCAAACTGGCTGCAGTACGCTGCCACCTCAGCGACGTGCTGCTCGCTGCCCACCGCCGCCTCCCCCGCCGGCGTGAGGCGGTTGTGGTATACGACCCCGCCCGACGTGGCCTCCGCCCGCGATTCCAGCAGGCCTTGGGCACACGCCACTACCACCGCTTGCTTGGCTGTCCTGTTGAACAGCTCAGCAAAGAAGTGCTCGGATTGGAGCTTCAAGAAGTGGTTGATTTCTGACAACTTGGTATCACCGCCCCCGGTGCCGCCGCGCCCACGGCTCTCCAGAGCAACAACCGCAGCCAGCACCAGCGCACGCGCCGCTGCCTGCTGCTCCAGACCAGCCTCAGCAGCCGCCTGCCCGGCTAACAGCGTCTTGCGCTGCTTCTTGCTGAGGCGGGCGGGCGCTGCATCTGACGCGCCGGGCCCTCCCGCACCTGCCGCCGCCGCCGCCTCCGCATCTGGCTGCTGCCGCTTTGCTCCCTTGCCCTTGCCCTTGCCCTTGCCCTGCTGCTGCGGCCTCTGCTCAGGCTGCTGTCCCCCGGCGTCCATCTCCCCATCCGGCCCAACCGCTGCTGCTGCCGCCGCCACGGCCGCACTGCCAGACACCGCTGCCTGCACCACTGCCGCCGCTGCCGCAGCTTCCGCGCTGCTGAGCATCCCCGTGGCCTGAGCCTCCTCCAGCTGCCGGGCAGCTGCCTCTGCCAGCTGCTGGCTGATGACAGCTGTCACCCGCCGGATGTCCAAGGCCGCCGCTCCTGCCGCCGGTGACACCTCCCCACTCGCCAGCTCAGCGCCGCCCCCTACCTCGCTGGCGCCGGCGCCAGCCTGCCCGCCATCCTGGCCGACGTTGCTAGCAGCAGCAGCAGCGGCAGGAGCGGCGGCTGCCCCTGGCCCAGCGTGGAACAGCAAGAGGTTGACCAGCAGCAGCAGGCTGCCGTCGGCTCGGCCCAACGGGTGGGAGGCTCCGGGCCAGCAGGGCATGAGCAGCATATTGCCTTCCTCACCGCTGGCCGCCTTGTGGGCTGCAGAGGGGGGCAGGCGGGCGGGCGGGGGCAGGGCGGCAGACGAGGCGAACGGAAGAGGTTGGAGGAACAACAAAGCAGAGGGCAGGGTGGGCAGCAGCAAGCCTGACAGCATGCCATGCACTTGAGAGGCCCCGCCGGTACAGGCTTTCAAGTAGGGCACAACACCGCTTGCATGGCGCACCTCTACTGGTGGCCCAGCTGACTGCCTCCCAACAGCGGCCCCTGTTCTGACATGCACACCACGCAGGCGGCCTCGGGAAGACCAATAGACCGCAGGAAAGACCCCGCACATTCTGCCCACCCACGTCACCCCACAAGCACCTCCCGTCCCGGCCCCCATGCAGTATGCCCCCTCCCGTCTTGGGCAGCAATCAGAAGTTTGGGAGGCACCCAAGCCCAGCCTACGTGAGTCATCCACGAGCATCACTCTGCCAAGCCCCGCAAAATATTTGCCCAGCGGTTTCACTGTGTCCCAAGGCCGCCCCCCCCGGGCAGCAATCTCCTCCTGCAAGCAAACACAAGGCAGCCATATGTTATAGCACAGCCAGCATCTGCAGCAAGCGAGCGGCTCTCCCAGCAGGTGATTGGGCTGGCGCCCATTCTGTGGCCCCACCGCCCCCATCTTGAGCAGCAGCAGATAACACAGTGAGCGGAGGAAGATTGGTGTGCTACGAGAAAAGCAGTTTAGAGGAGCGGGCGGGAGGCGTGCAGGGGGCGACGGGGCCACGACAACCGGCGGCGGGTGGCAGGCCGCGACTCTAGAAAGCATCGGCAAGTGAGAAGCACAGCACAGCGTGCCTGCACAGCACAGCACAGCACAGCCAGCACAGCACAGCCTGCCTGCCTCCCGCCCTGTCCGCCTCCCACATACCCCTGGCAACCCTGCCCCTCGTCTGCGGCTGGCTTTCCGCCCAGCAACAGGCAAGGCAGCCAGGAGCAACAGCTAGGCAGCCTCCATGCCCCGCCCTTCCCCCCACCGGTAAGGCCCCTTCTACACACACACAGGCCACCCTGACCGACTCTGGCTACTACCCATCCCGCCACCCACCGGCGAGGCTGGCTGGCAGTGGTCCCGAGCCATCACAACTTCAAACAGCGAGGGAGGCAGCTCCAAGGGAAAGCCATCGGCATCCACGGCCCCAGCTTCCGCCCCCGCTGACGCCGCAGCAGCCTCGGTCGCAGCTTCTTCCCCTCCCGCCGCCGCCGCCTTTGCCGCCTTTGCCGCCACCGAATGCCGCTTCCTCTTGCCACCGCTGCTGCGAGCTACGCTTCCTGCTGGTGCCCCTGCAGCTCCTCGTGCTGCTCCTCGTGCTGCTGCCCCTGCTGCGGCTGCTTTGGAAGCTGCCTGGCGGCTGCGCTGGTCCAAAAAGTTGGCCAGGTTGTTCTGCAGCTTGGAGAGGGCCTTGGTGATGGTGGGGCGAGTGGCGCTGCTGAACACACCCAGCCTGCAGGGCAGGCGAGCAAAGCAGCTTATCACTTGTGAAGAGCAGGCATCGTGCTTGTGTCTGCATCATACTCGTCCGGCTTTGCCCAGGCGCATAGCCCGTCCCGCCCCACTCAGCGTGCAAATGCAACGACATCTTTGCAGTACAAGTGCAGCGGCGGCGGCGGCGGCACGAGCGAATAGCCCATGCACACACAGCACAGATGCAGGCAGGCAGGCGGGTGTCTGGCTCGTAGACGTCCTGCTTGCCCAGATGGACAGCCCGCCCAGCCTGGCTCTACACAGCGCAAGCCACACCAAAAACAGCGTTGCAGTGGCATTCAGTAGCGGCAATGGCGGCAGCGGTAGTGAGCAGCGCATGCACGCAGTGCAGAGCCAGGCAGGCGGGCGGGTGGGCGGGCGGGCGGCACCTGAAGTGTGGGACCAGACGCAGCAGGTGGTGCACTCCGGGCCGCAGGTCGTGCTGCACCACAGCACACAGAAGGCAAATTAGAAGTGACAACTTGCTTATGCTGTCTGTGAGGCAAGTGTGCGGAGCTGCCCTGTGTAAGGCAGCATGCCTTCTGCCTGCGACTTTGAACCGCACTCCAGAAGCAGCGTGCCTGCCCCATCTGCGCACTGCACTGCAGGCTCGAGCGACAAACCAGTACTTGCGGCATTACAGCCCTGCCGCCATCCGGCCCCCTGTTCACTTCCACGTCCCTGTTCTCTGCCGTGGACCCTTGCACCTGGTGGCTGATTCCGTTCCAATGGTGCTGCATGAGCACCCCGTTGATGTCAAATAGGAGCAGCACGCGGCCGTCCAGGCGCTGGTGCCGCTTCGACGCAAACTCAAAGGTGGGCAGCTGCAGGCGAGACAGTAGCGGCGGGGGCAGCGTTGTATTCAGCGTGCAATGCGGGTCAGTACAGAGGCTGCCAATTGGTGACTAGAGGACTGCTGGAGCACAGTAGTTTGGCTGGCCAAGCCCTGGCCAGGGCGTTGTCGCCCCTGCTGGCAGCGGCGGCGGCGGCTGGCGGCGGCGGCAGCGGAGCACTGTGCAGCGCTGCCAACGGAGCGGCGGCACTCTTACGGCAAACATTCGGCGCTTGGGCTCACCTTGAGGGGCTGGGCGCCCACTGGGAGGCCGGTGCCGTAGCCACCCCCGCCATGCTCGACCACCACGTTGCCCAGCTGCATCCCTTGGTTTCCCTGCGCATCATCAGCATCATCCCCGCTGTCAAGCGCCGCCGCAAACTCGTCCTCGCTTTCGCTGCAGACAAATTCGTCCATTCTGGCGCTGTTTCATATGCAGCAATGCCCATCAACCTCGGACAGCACTGCCGAGTGCGAGCGACCGAAAGGGAGGCGTGGAAGCTGGCAACAAAAGAAACAGTGCCATCTCGGCACAGCCAGTGCCTCTTCATTTCGCGCCCTTGTTGTTGCTGTGCCGTTGTATAGCAACCGGGGAGCAATATGGCGCTGCAGATCATCTGTAAGCAAACGCTGGCGCCTTCCTGCATGTTGCATCGCTCGCCCTTGCTGCCAACACTTTTCTGAGTCCGCCCGATGTGTCCCTCTGTGTACAGGCCGCACGCCGGATGCGCTGCAGTTCCTGTCGGGCCCGCCGGAGGTCGCCGCACATGGCACCGTCGGGTGAGCGCCCTCTGCTTGACCCGCTCTCCCTGCCGCTCGCTGAACGCTTTTGGAGCTCCAGCACTTGTCCATCTGTCCCTCGCACCGTCCGCAGGACCACTGCGAGCAGCCTGCTGTTCACTCCCGACGCCACCCGCCTGCTGGTGGTGGGCGGGGATGCCGTGACTGTGCTGGACTGTGCCTCACGGCAGCAGCTGAAGCGCATGGACATCCCTGCTGTCATGGCTGCCGCCCTCTCCCCCAACGGCACCTTCCTCATCACCTTCCAGCGCCCTTACAAGGACGAGGCAACCGGCGCAGGTGGGGCGGTTGAGCCGAGCGGGCGCGGATGCAGGGGCAACGGGACACCAGTAGAAGCCGTGCGGCAACGTCACCCTCCACTTTGTGCACTTGCCACCTCTTGCCAAACAGCCCTGCCTCACACGAAGCAAGACGCTGTAGTCGCCCTTTGCTGCTGCTGCTGCTGCTGCTGCTGCTGGCAAGGGGCGCATGCCGCTGGCGCCAAGTCACCTTGCACCTCGGCATGACCTCCCGCCCCCCTGCAGCCGACCGTAACCTGAAGGTGTGGCGCATGGCGGATGGGGAGTGCGTGCTGAGCCTGCACCAAAAGATGTTCACCAAGGACTCGTGGCCCAGCGTGCAGTTCACGGCAGGTGGGCCACTTGCTTTTTACAGCGCGCCTCTTTGTTACTATTCTTTGGCGAATGTTTGCTGGACGACTCCTGGCGCAGCGCGCAGTTCACAGCAGGTGGTTGCATAAACAGTCCGCCATTGCAGTTGCACCTTTGTTATGTCTGTGTTTATGCCTTTGCCTCCGGAAGACTCGTGGCCCAGCGTGCAGTTCACGGCACGTGGGTACTGCCCAGCGTGCAGTTCATGGCACGTGGGTACTGCAGTAGAACAGCAAACGGCGGGGCCAACCTTACCTTCCCTTGCAAGCCTTACCTTGTACTGTTTGTACGCTTGTTGATGTCTGTGTGTGTACCTGTGTTGGTTCCTGTGGTTGGAGCTTCGTTATGTGTGTAGTTGGCCAGACAAGGCACCTCTTCGTGTTATTTGTGAACTCTGTGCCAGAGGAGGTGTGGCCCAGCGTGAAGCTCACGGCTACTGTACTGTCTGCTTTACACGATACCTTGGGTCCCAATCGCCAATGAGTCGGCCCAAGTTGTGAGCCCAACTGACCCATCTGCATGACTTGCTTTCACCCTGCCTGTCTGCAGATGAGAGCCTGGCAATCCACCAGGTCACCAATGCAGTCAACATCTACTCCGCAGCAGACTTTGGGGCAGGTGTGAGAGGCTGAACTGCCCTGTAGTGTGGGCCACTGCGCTCCTTGCTTTGCCTTGCTGGCCGTGCATAAGCAGCAGCACACTGCGACACGCATTTCTAGCAGATTCCGTGCCTGCCCTACCCCACTACCGCCGCCATCTGCCTGCCCTCCCTTCTTTGGCTGCCCTGTATTCTGGCTCTGGCGGCCCCGGCTGCCAGGCTTTCTTGGCTGCTGCATGCTGTCGTACCCTGCCCTCCGATGCCGACTGCTACGGGGCACCTGGCCAAACCCCATCCTCACCCGTCCCCCCACCCACC
>JTEE01000306.1:749073-770737 GCA_002896455.3 Chlorella sp. ArM0029B | reverse complement strand
GGGGAAGTGGCGTCAGGCCGCCCGCCTCGCCCTCGCTCCCAGTCTTTCTGTTCATAACGCAGGGCGGGCCCTCCTTCATGTGCATGCACGTGGTCGGTCCGTTGTTTTTGGGGGGGTCCCTGCCTGCCTACCACGCAGATTGCGCTCTTCCTCATGTGCTCGCACGTTCCGGTTCTTGCCCCCTGCCCTCACCCCTGCTCCAGGCCAACGCGGCTGAGCTCAAGTGGAACGTCACCGGCTCCGCCTTTTGTGGTTTTCGAATTCTTCAACCATTTGTTCTATCCTGCCCTCACCCCTGCTGCAGGCCAATGCTGCCGAGCTCAAGTGGAACGTCACTGGCTCCGCCCTGCTGGCGATGACGGCAGCTGACGTGGACGCCACCAACCAGTCGTACTACGGGGAGCAGAAGCTGTACTTCCTGGCGGCAGACGGCAGCAACGAGTGCGCGGTACCGCTGCCCAAGGTACGACGGTTCTGCAGCAGTAGTCATATGCAGTGGGCTTTGTTTGAATGTGGGGTGGGAGTACTTGATGCAAGCTCGGTGCGGATGTGTCCTTTTTTGCTGAGCCGGCAGGAATGGGCAGCTGGTGGGTCGGTGGGTGCAGCAGCGCGGCGGGGCCAGGGCGGCCTGCGCACCGCCCTGGGCACCGCTCTGGGCTTTGGTGAGTTGGGCAGGCTGGTGGAGCCAGCGTCTGCCTGCCCACAAACCTCCCTGGCCTCGCTCCGTGCTGTTTGCCCTATGGGCGCCCCTTCAGATGGCACCCGCCGGGCCTGAGCAAACCCTCCCGCCTGCTGTGCCTGCTGTGCCTGCTGTGCCTGCTGCAGGATGGCCCCATCCACGACGTGCAGTGGAGCCCCAAGGGAGACTACTTTGTCGTGGGTAAGTCGGGTACTTTGCTTACCAGGTTACCAATCGTTGGCAGCAGTTTTGTTAGTGACTGCAATGTTCCAGCAGCCCGGCACTGGGCGCCCCCCATCGCCTGCGTCAGCCCTGCCCGCACCTGCGCTGTATCAGCACGATGCTCCGAAGTCTGCCCCCTTTTCGGTGGCAGCATCCCCCTCCAACTTTGCGCAAACCTCCCCACTCTCCTGGCCCCTCCCTGCGACCCACAGTGCCCGGCTTCATGCCCCCCAAGTCCACGCCCTTCCAACCTTCCAACCTTGTGGCCTTGCAGCTCATGTGCTGCCTCAAAGACTGAGCGGTCCCACTTTTCTCACACTTCCTGCCCCACGCAGTGGCCGGCTTCATGCCCGCCAAGAGCACACTGTTCACCGACAAGTGTGTGGCCAAGTTCGACCTAGGTAAGCGGGGGCCTTGTGGTGCATGCCTCGTCAACCTCTCAGGATTTGGTTCTTCCTGAAGCTGAATCCTCTTTCAGGGGATTTGAAAAGCTGTAACGACTAGACTAGAAGCGGGGGCCAGTGAGCGTGTGAAGTGCATGCTCAAGTTGCACCTCGGTGCGCCGTGCTGGGTCCTGGATGAGGGTTCAAGTAGTGTCACGGCACGAGGGCGTTTGGTATCCGCGCCTCAATCCCCCCCTGGTCCCCACCACTTTGCACATTGCGTAATGACCGCCCACCCCACTTTGTCCAACTGCCATCCACCCCACTCTGCCTCCCTGCCTCTCTCCCCCCTCCTCCCTCCTGCCTCGCAGGCAGCGGCCCCTACTCCACCATCCGGTGGAACCCGTTTGGCCGCTTCTTTGTGCTGGCCGGCATTGGCAACTTGCCGGGCGACCTGGCCTTTTACGACAAGAAGGCAGACGGCAAGTGCAAGTCCATGGGAAACACCAGGTGGGCAGGGACTGTGGGTGCATTGTGACAAACTGTGGAGGATCTGTGTTGTGTTGTGTGGATCGGAGGGAAGTCGGCAAGTGCAAGTCCATGGGAAACACCAGGTGAGGGGGCCATGGGTGGCCGCGTTTTGAAAACTTTAGATTTACAAAATCTAAAAGGTATTTTATAAAATGTTGAATTTAGAGCTGAGGGGTGGAGAGGGCGGAGGGGTGGGCGGGAACACGCAGATGCAGATGCAGGGCGGTCGGGAGCCAGGGCACTGGGTTCGCAACAGCCAGCGGCGTTGCAAAAACCAGTGCTCTGGCCCGGCCCTCTCGCATTCGAGCTTCGCTCCCCCACCGCCACCTCGCCTGACCGCCTCTTTCACGGTTGCCTCCCTGGCTCGGTGCAGGGCGGAGAACGCTGTGACTGCAGAGTGGTCCCCCTGCGGCCGCTACCTGCTGGCCTCCACCATAGCACCCCGCATGCGGGTGGACAACGGCTTCCAGGTGGGCCGCTTGTCTGCATGATGCGCAGGCAGCTGCAGGGGCAGCGGCCTGTGAGGTTTTGTGGGCTGATATGGCTGGGTGTGGGCAATGTGCAGGCAATGGCTGGGGCAGTGGCAGCGGCATTTGAGGTCGTGAAGGACAGGCGTAAGGGTTGGGATGCTCACGCGGGTGGACAACGGCTTCCACTTGGGCAGGGGGTGTGCAAGTGCTCAATGCGCACGCAGTGGCAGCGGCACAGTAATGAACGGCAGGTTTGGGTGTGGTGGTGCCCTGCACGCGTGTCAACCAACGGCTTCCAGGTGGGCAGGGGGTGTGCAAGTGGGGTTGACAACGGCTTCCAGGTGGGCCGCTTGTCTGCATGATGCGCAGGCAGCGGCAGGGGCAGCGGCCTGTGAGGGGTTTGTGGGCTCATATGGGTGGGTGTGGGCAATGTGCGGGCAATGGTAGGGGCAGCGGCAGCGGCATTCGAGAGGACAGGCGTTATGAGAGGACAGGCGTAAGTGTGGTTGTGCCCTGCTAGCGCGTGGACAATGGGTTGCATGTGGGCAGGTGACTGTATTTTCATTTTGCGCACGCAGCGGCAATGGCAGGGGGCCAGGGGTGCCTTGCATGCGGGTGGACAACGGGCCGCAGTTTGCGTTCATGTGCAGGCAGCGGCAAGGGGCAGGCAGGGGCAGGGGCAGCGGCATGTGAGATTTTGTGGGTTGATTGGGTGGCTGTGGTGACGGTCTGCCTGCTGGTGGGCAACGGCTTGCAGGAAGCAGGTGGCGGTGGGGGGAGGAAGCACAGTGCCAGCTACTAGAGGAAAAGGGTACACCCGCGTGGCTCAATTCACCACTCAGCGGTCAGCGTCTCACAAGCCCCTCTCTCTTCACACACACTCTTCTCTTCACACACTCGTCCCTGCTGCCGCTCCCTCCCTCCCACGCCACTTTGCCCCGCACCCTCCCACCCTCCCCGCAGATCTTCAAGTACAACGGCACCCTGCTAGTCCGCGAGAAGCGGGACGTGCTGTACGGCGTCAGCTGGCAGCCGGCGCCAGCTGGCACATACGAGGACCGCCCGCAGAGCCCACGAGCGGGGGCCGCTGCCGCTGGCGCAGCCGACGGCGCGGACGCGTCGCTGCCGCCGCAGCCGGTGCGGGCGGTGGCTTACGTGCCCCCCTCCATGCGTGGCAAGTCGGGCGCAGCGGCGCCTGGAGCAGCCACGTTCAGCCTGGCTCGGGACGCTGCGGACAAGGGAGGGCGCATATTCCCGGGGTCGAATACTGCCCGCCCCGTCTCGGCGCTTGCCGCCGGCCTGCCCCCCGGGGCTGCCCCGCCGGCCAGCAAGTCGTCTTCAAAGAATGCAAAGCGGCGAGCGTCGGCAAAGAAGAAAGAAGGGGGCGCAGACGGCGCGGCGGCGGGCGTGGCGGGCATGACGCTCTGATGGAGGCGTGCCTATTCAGCTCCCTCTGCTGGGTCCGGGACCAACGTGTGCATACCCCCGCGTGCCCTGACGCCATGGCGCGCTGCACGCTCTACCCCTGCTCTTTCTGCTTGAATTGCTTCCTTTTGGTGCCTTGCTTGTGCTTATTTCATTGAAGCTGTCCATGGCGGCAGCTTTAAATTGCCAGTCACAACTCTAAATTGGCAGACGGCGGTGGGCAGGCATCAAGGCCGGTCTTTCGCATATCCTGCTCTGCAGGTAAATAGTTATTCTCATTGCTGAGGTTTGTACGGTTCCTCGAGCTTTGGACAAGCGCGTTTGGCGATCACGTAACAGAGGGTGGTCAGGAAGAACCAGACCTCACAGGAATGAGGTTTCTAAATAGGCCCGCAACCCCTTCTTCGCGTTTAATTGTTAATTACGGTGATACAAAAAGACTTTTTGGGCCCAAGAACAGCCCTCCGGAGCGGGTTTGCGAGTGGCGGTTACGCGACATGCTGGCCGGGCCGACTTGCAAGCCGCGCGTTTTCCTCTCGTTGAGGGGCTCAAAAGTTCTTTAATGRCACATAGGTTTCGAATTGAAGCCTGTTTGGCGCGGTAAGCGCGTTTCTGCGAGATGCCAATTTGGCCTGTGAGGTCTGGTTCTTCCTGACCACCCTCTAACAGGCAGGAAGGCACGCCTTGGGCGCGAGGTGTTCACTCCATTCTTTCACTCCATTCTTTCAAGCGCCTTGACCGAAATTTCTCAAACCACACACACGCCGTTGTAAACAATGCAGCTTGCCACTGCATCGCCAGCGCTACCCGCCGTGCGGCACGCCAGGGTGTGTGTGCAGCATCCAGACGACTCCATCCAACTCGCAGTAAACACAGACATCGCCCCCGCACTCGGGAGCGGCGAGCCAGGTGCGCGAGAGGGCGCCCGTGTCGCGCTGAACGTCCACCGGCGGCAGAAGGGGCAGCGCTCACGCCGCATCTCTCCCCTGACCAGACCCTCTACAGACGCAGGTGGCATCCCTGGCGCCACAGTTCAAATCATTATTGAATTGTGTCTGACACGGGACTTGAATTGTGTCTAGCCAAAGAATCAAGAATCACTCGTGGCTTGCCTGCAGCGCCCGCTGGACTTCCTGGCCGCTCCCGGCCCCGCTGTCCATTATTTTTCAAGCACCTGGATCCCTCGGCGCCGCACTGGAGCTCGGCAGGCCCTCGCTGTCCCCCCATTCAGGTGTGACATCCGTGACGTCCTTGCTACATGCCTGCCTTGCCCCGCCTTGCTGTCCTGGCCTGGCCCTCGCGCTCCGGCACCCTCTTCCTTTTGCTTTGCTTTTGGGAGGCTAACAGCCTGATTTGCAAACAAAGTGCGACCCCTCCCGTTGCCTGCTGCCCCTGCAGGCATCCTTCCTGTCCGGCCTAGCCCTGCACCTCGCCTACGTGGTGCTGCTTCTGGTGCTGGCCGGCGCCTCGCCAGCATGGCTGGAGGGTGAGGACGGCCCCCTGCCTTGTCAGCAACTATGGTGCCTGCCCGCCTTCCTGACGGCTGGGGCCTGGCCAGTCCTTGCTGCCCGCTGCTCTGCTCATCAATGCCAGGTGGCAGCACGCCAGCACTTCCCCGCAGGGGTTGTACGATCAAGCCCGCACCCCAACAGCGGTATCGCTCCCCCAACTGTCCCCACTTGCCCCACCCGCTCGTAGGCTCCACTGGGGAGGGGTGGCTGCTCAGCTCCTGGTCCCTCACGGGCAGCGCAGCCGCGCCCATGTTTGTATCACTGCCCCTGTTTATGGTTTGCGACTTGGCAGGGGTGGCAGGGGCCCTGGCCCGCCGCACGCCCCTGGTCAGCTGCTCGCTTGCCGGACTGGAGGTCCTCACGGTGAGTGGGCCTAGCACATTTCGTTTTTGTTTCCACAGTTGGAAAGTTTGTCCTTTACTTCAAGTACTTTGAGATTCCCAGTTCAGTCTATAGTCTAACTTAGGTTGTGCGCTGGAGAGGCTGGTCCAGCTTGCCAGCCCTCCTGCCCTACAGTGCTTTGTCCTGCCAGCCCGGCCAGCCCATCCGCCCCCTGTCCTGCCCTGCCCCATCCTGCCAAGGGAGACCTGGGACCCCTGAACTGTCTCCACAGGCCCTGCCCAGCTTCCTTCTGCCCACCCACCCCCTGCCCAGTCAGCCATGGCGCTCCTGCAGCTGCCAGCGTGGGCCCGCCCAACCCTGCATTACCATGCCAGCACTGCCCTCCATGCAGCTGCCGGCCGTGAACAGCTGCGCGCTGCATGCATGGCACAAGGCGCACGCTTGCCACTGCTCTCTCCTACGCCTGTTGTGCGCTGCTGCCGCCTCCCTGCTGCCGCCTCCTGCAGACCATCACCTGCCTTCCCTCCCCCCTTCGGCCTCCCGCGGATGATCACTGCGCTCTCCCTGGCAACGGTGGCGCCTGTGTTCCTCATGCTGGCAAGCGTGGCGCTCATTTGTGCAGGCATCCAGTGGCTCAGGAGCCCTCGCGTGCCCGCTCAGCTCCTTCTGCGGGCCGCCCAGGTGCAGTGAAGCTGTCTTTCCCTTTCTCTTTTTCTCTTTTTCTCTTTCTCTTTCTCTTTCTCTTTCTTTTCTCTGCTGTCTTCGTCCCTTCCTTTGTGTTACCAGAAACCGCCTGCTGCTGGGGTTGCATGGAGGTTGGGTGATTTTGTGCGGGAGCGGGCCTGCGTAGGTCTGGCAGAGGGCGGCCTCGGAAAGAAAGAAAGTGGCTTCCCCCAGCTGCGATGTAAGGAAGCAGTCACTTTATGGCAGGCGGTGCCACTGACTGATCCCATCCGGCCACCTCAACATGACAGGGCAACTCAAAGCAACTTTCACGCCGGCGACACTCCTCTGCAGATGCTGCTGCCTGCCACCGTTCTGGCCACTTGGACTGGCGTCATGACTTTTGACATGTTCGTGGTACGTAATGCCTGCCTGCCTGCTTGCACGCACGCGCGTGCCCATGCTGCCCGTCTACTAGCCAGCCAGGCAGGAGCGCTGCCACGTGTGTGGGGAGAGGGGGTGACGGGGCACCCCTTGGGGCTGCAGCTTCCAGGGTTTCTGTTCAGCTCTGCACAGCCGCTGGCCTAACTTCCACACTCCTCGCACTCCATCATTCAATCAGTTACATTTCAAGTCCAGGGGGAGTCAGCAAGGTCTCATGGGACAGAGTGGGGGGTGATGCTCTGCCAGCAGAGCATGCTGTCAACTTCTCCACCCTTTGAGCACATGCCTGAGGCAGTTCAGGAAGTGGGACACAGTGTTGGACAGACTTGCAAGATTGTGCGATTGGACCTGCAATTGCTAACCTCCAGTGGCGGGTTATCTGCACTCCCGGTGCAGCTGCTTTCGGGGGCAGTCTCCGTGGCAACCGCCCTCTTCATGCTGCTGTCGGGCCTTCACAACCAGTTCCAGGTGGGGCGCACCCGGCAATGCTGTGGTCTTCTAGCGTTCTCTTGGTGCATGCAAAGCCGCCTAGTTTTTCTCGATGTTCATCTGCCCATGTCTTTCGTTCCTTTTGCACGCGCGTGGGGCTGGGGTGCTTGGTTCACACCAGGGGTTCCAGGCCGCCATGCACACAGGTCACTGAGGTGCAGTGCAGCCTTAGGGGCCAGATGCAGGCAGTGCCCACTGGGACCACGTGCCCTTGCCTTGCGCGTGAGTGCAGTGAATGCATGCCGCTGGGCGCTGCCTTGCGCGTCTGCACTGCATGCCGCTAGGAGGGAGCGTTCCTTGGCAGGGCACAGGGCAGGTCGCTGGCCGTGGAATGGGAGGACCTCTCACAATACCACTGCCATGCTAGCACCAGCCCGTAATACCACTGTGTCACCATGCTGACATATTGGACACCTGCCCGTGGTACCGCCACGTCACCTTGCAGGCCAGGGACTGCTGCGGGCTGTATGCTGACGTCTTGTGCCTATGCATGTGGCTCGGTGGCGCGGGCTTAGTGTCGGCAGACGTGCAGGTCTCTGAAGAGATGGCCTCCTCGCCACAGACGCGTGCCAGCGTGGCGATGATGTGGCTATGCTGGTGGGTCTCTGGATGGATGGGTGGATCTCTGTGTGGGTCTCTGGATGGGTGGGCGGTAGGTCTCTGGCTGGCTGGGTGGGGGGCCGCTGGCTGGGTGGGTGGGCGTGGGTGGGCGTTGGGTGATTGGATGCGTGGGCAGGTGGGTGTGTTCAGGCGGGCCCGGTGAGTGTATGGCTGGGCAGGTGTGTGCAGGCGGGCCCAACAGCTCCTCTCTGGGAGCAGCCAGATGGAAGCCGCCCTGAGCGCACACTCCTCTTGTTGTGATGTTTGGGACTGGGCGGCTCCTGGGGTGCAATGCATGTCCAAGAAAGTCTGACCGCTCACGCACCTTTCCCCTTTGCACCGCTTGCCAGCCCATTCCTGCCAACCCCATTCCCTCCCACATACCGTGGCATGCGCAGCACGTTGTGGTTCGTCTCCTCGACGGCCACTATTATAGGCCTGCAGCGCTACATGAATGCGCAGGGGGCCGGGCTTCTTGTCCAGGACTCGCCGGACTCAGAGGATCAGCCGTGGCAGGCGCCTACAGAGCCTGAGCCGCTAGATTCCTGGATCGGTGTTGAGCTGCGCCCCACGTCACCAGGCACGGCCCAGGGAAGGCAGCAGGCGAACCGCGCAATGCCAGCGCTGGAGGTGGCAGTGGTGCTGCCCCCGGCATGGCTGGCACCCTCAAGCAGTGGGCTGCAGGCAGCAGGCAGTGGCATCTTGCGCAGCATTGCTAGCATGCGCAGCACAGGGGCAAGGAGCGAGCGGGGGGCGGGGATCGGGCGCTCAATTGCCTAGAACTGGAGCTGACGGCGCCTAACTTTAGTAGTGCATACATGTACACATGTGCACACGATGCATGTGCACGCAGGGCCAGTAGGCAGGAAGAAGTTGACCAGCCGGTCTGGGTGCTAGCCAGTCCTGGGCAATTTCAACGAAACGGAAGGATCATCTGCAAGCCCCTCAGCTTCCATGGAGGCTGTCAAACCTTCCAATTGAGAGGCTGTCAAAATCAGTCGGCATGCTGGGCTCATGCTGGGCCTCACCCAGTCGCTTGGCACTGACCCTGAGCCCCTCCCTCCCCGTGCATTTGCGCTGCTTCGATCTCTCGTGACTAAACAACCTCGCCTGCTCACGATGGCCGCCCAGGCATGCCTGAACCAGCAGCTGGCGGGTGCTCGCGCAGTCGGTAAGGCAGGCGGAGCAATCCAACACGGGGTGGTGATCAGAGCCATCGGCCCATCGAACTGTCGGTCAGCGTCTCTCGACCTCTCGTCTGCGTGCAGGTAACATGCGCCGGGCGGGCAACGCTGTGCGGCTGTTCCAGGCCGCTGCCTCCCGCCCTGCGGCCGCCGCCTCCAAGACCGTGTACGCCGTGCAGCAGCGTGAGTGCGCAAGTAGTCGCTGGCTGGGTGCCGCCCCGCCCGACGCACCGCTGCCGCCAGTTTGCCGCCGCCAGCTTCCTTGCCCGTGCCCATGCCAGCCTGAGTCCTACAGCACGCGGGCCGTACCTTTGACGAGCGCTACATGAGAGAGGCATGCAACCAACCGAGGCTGGCCCGCCTGTCCTCCCTAGGCCCCTCCAAATCCCTGCCCAGCCCCTGCCGCTGCCGGGCCCCAGCTCCCCTGCCTGCTCCCATGGGCAGATCCCATGCCCTGGAAGTTCAGCGCTGGGCGTGTGGGAGTGTGGGAGTGTGGGCGACGGGCGGGGTGTCCTCTCTGCCCCACCCAACCTGCTTGCCGTCTCGCGCCCCCTTCTTCCCCCACATGCCCCACATGCCCCACATGCCCCACATGCCCCACACACCATGTCCGGGCCTCTATTGGAGAGCGGCGTGAGTTCGTAGCGCATGGGCACGTGCCCTACCTGCCCCACCTCACTTGGCACGCCTCACCGCCTCCCCCTGTGTCACCTGTTTGCTGCTGTGGCCTGCAGTACAGAGCGGGGTGTGCATCGTCACCGGCGCGTCACGCGGCATTGGGCGGGCCATTGCTTTGGAGCTGGGCGCCGCTGGCTGCAAGGTGGCCGTCAACTACGCCGGCAGCAAGGACAAGGGTGCGTGGGTGACATGCGAGCGCAGCAAACAAAGAGGAGGGGGCAAGGGTGGATGCATGCTGCACGCAGGCAGCAAGTGTGTTGCCCAATCATCAGGGCGAGGGGTGCATGCTGGGCCATGGTGAATCCGGCACAGGCTGCTTGTGTGGCGTAGGCGCCGGCCTGGGGCCCGTAGCCGCCCTGCCAGCTGTCCTTGACTTGCCCTGCCCTGCCCAGACGATGGGTGCGTCAGACCAACACCTGGAAGCCATCTGGCAGCTTCCGTGCTCCTTCCTGCTGCTCCTTCCTGCTGCTACTCCTGCTGCTACTCCTGCTGCTGCCGCTGCTGCTGCTGCTGCTGCTGCCGCTGCTGCTGCTGCTCCTTCCTGCTGCTACTCCTGCTGCTGCCGCTGCTGCTGCTGCTGCTGCCGCTGCTGGTGCTGCTACTCCTTCTGCTGCTGCTGCTGGTGCTGCTACTCCTTCTGCTGCTGCTGCCGCTGCTGCTGCTGCTGCTCCTGCTTTTCTTCTTCTGCTGCTTGTTTGCTCTGCTGGGATGTGGCTGCTGCCAGATGTCTGCAAGAACCTAGGCTCAATCGATATGCCGCTCCCCTTGTGCAGCCGAGGAGGTGGCCCACGAGATTGAGACTGCACAGCAATGCCGTCTGTGCATATATATATGTGCACCCCCGGTGAACCAACCTTACCTGCAACTTCCCCCTGCAGTGCAGGAGGTGGCTCACGAGCAGCTGTCAGACCGCTGTGAAGCATACTTTTGGCAGTGCAATCCTTGAGTTCCCCCCCTGCAGCCAAGGAGGTGGCCCTTGATACGATACCCAGCAGCTGCCAGACCGCTGTTAAACGTATTTTAAAGTGCAATCTGCAAGTTCCCCCCCCCTGCAGCCGAGGAGGTGGCTCACGAGATTGAGGGCCTGGGCGGGGAGGCCATCGTGGTGGGAGCCAACATGGGCAGCGTGAGTGAGGGGATGGGAGGGTGTGTGTGGTGTGGTGGGCCCGTGTGAGGGTGGGACAGCGTGGTTTCTTGGAGTGAAGGCGAGTCACCCCCCCCCATGCCCCTCCCATGCTCCTAGGACTCCCTAGGGGCGTATGGAAGCATGTCAGGGCAGCTCTTGAAGAGGCTTCTAGAAAGTGCCTCGCTCCCTAGCGCTGCAATAGATGCCCTGCATGGTACGCTTTGTGTTGTTCTCGAGTAACCTGTCGCTTTACTCAACCCCGCCAGATGACCGAGAGGCCGAAGGTAACGCATTGCTAATGCGTCGTGTGGCAACCCCATACCGAGGGTTCGAATCACTCCCTTTCTGCCCTGCAGCGCGAGGACATTGAGCGCCTGTTCAAGGAGACGATGGACAAGTGGGGCACCGTGGATGTGCTGGTCAACAACGCGGTGAGTGACCCTGCAGCCCTGTCCACTGATGGGTGCGCTTGCGAGCAAGTTGGAAGCCAGGCAGGAAGGGGGTTTGGTTGCTAGTGGGGCATCTTGACTAGCTGTGCAGCGGTGCGGAGAGTGCGCGGCAGGCCTGGCAACCGGTGGATGGGAGTGTGAGCAGGTTCAGGGCCAGGTGGCAAGGGGGGCGCGTGCAGGTGCTGCGCTGTGGACGCGCTACGCAAGATTGCAATAAGCACACTTGGGCCCTGCCACTGGCTGAGCCTCTACCGGATGTGCTTGCTTGAAGCAGCAGCTTTGGGCGCAGGCGGGATGGGGGTTTGGTTGCAAGTGGGGTGCACCCGGGTGCCATGGGCGTGCTGTGCAGCAGTGTGGGGAGTGCGGGGCAGCCAGCGCATCCTTGTGCCCCCGAAGCCCCCGAGGCCCCTCACTGACTAACAGGACGTCCTTACCCACCCCTCATACCCTCCGCTCAATACCCAATCCTTCAATGCAGGTCATCACCCAGGACGGCCTCATGATGCGCATGCATCAAGCTCATACTTGCTTACAGATTGCATGCCCTTACCCAATTTGCATGGCACATCATCCTATTCTCAATGCAGGGCATCACCCGTGACGGCCTCATGATGCGCATGAAGCCCGAGGCGTGGCAGGACGTGATGGACGTCAACCTGTCGGGCGTCTTCTACACCAGCCAGGTCAGCAGCGCTGGGGGGCCTGGTGCCCTGGTGCCTGGTTTGATTTGAGCAGTGGTTGGGGGCCTGGTGCTCGGTTCCTTTTGCGTTGTTCAGTATGCACGGGCAGGGCAAGTCGATGTCAACGTCAACCTACCCGCCGGCGTCTGACACACCAGTCGGGTCAGCAATGCCTGTTTGCGCCTGGTGCTGGGTTGTTGGAATGAGGTTGTGCGGATGCATGGGAGGGGCGGGAGGCGAGGTGATGGCAAGGTGTGCAGCAGGTGTCTGCAAATACAAATACAAATACAAATACAAATACAAATACAAATACAAATACAAATACAAATACAAATACAAATACAAATACAAATACAAATACAAATACGGTACAGATACTGTACACACACTGTACAAATGCTGTACAGAGAATGTGCCAATACAAATACTGTACAAGTACAAACACAACTATTGTACAACCACTGTACCAATACAACAAATACTGTACAACTAATACTAATACTGTCAGTCAAGCTTACTTTGCAACCAATCAACCGGCCACTACCGCCACACACCCCTCCCATCCAGCGGACACCAAATCCATCACGGGCAAGAGGTGCTAACGGGTTAGCAATCGTATGCTGCCTTTGCAGTCACCCAATCAACCATTCAACCAATGAACCAATCTGATCACACCTGCCCCCCATTGCAGGCTGCTACCAAGATCATGGGCAAGAAACGGAAGGGGCGCATCGTCAACGTCGCCTCGGTGGTGGGCCTAGTGGGCAACGCGGGGCAGGCCAACTACGCGGCCGCCAAGGGAGGTGCGCCCACAGGCTGCCCCACTCTCTGGGATGTGCTTGCCGGCCCTCCTTGTGTGGCGGAGGGGGAGGTAGAGGGGGGAAGAGGGCGTTTGGCGTGCTGCCAGGCCCTGGCGGGCAACGCTGCAGGGCAGGCCAAGAAGGCCACGGGGCAGCCGCCAAGGCAGGTAGTGTGTCAGTGGGGTGCTCTTTGGTGTGCTTAAAAAGTCTCAAGATGAAGAGAGCGCGAGAGAGCGCCTAACTGGAGGTGTTTTCCCCAGCGGCCCAAAACTGCCCCCACAAATTGTTCTTGTTCCATTGCTACTTGCATATTTCTTAGTTGACTGGTATTCAAGCATCTCGCAAAGGAGTGTGTCCCTCTGACTGGTATTCAAGCATCTCGCAAAGGAGTGTGTCCCTCTGCTTTCTCCCCTGCAGGCGTGATTGCCCTGACCAAGACTGTTGCTCGCGAGTACTCTGGACGCGGCATCACCTGCAACTCTATCGCCCCCGGGTTCATCGCATCCGGTGGGTGCTGTGCTACGCTGTGCTGTGCTGTGCTAAGCTGTACTGTGCTGTGCTGTGCTGTGCTGTGCTGTGCTGTGCTAAGATGTGCGAAGATGTGCGAAGATGTGCTGCGCTGCGCTAAGCTGTGCTGTTCTAAGCTGTGCTGTGCTGTGTTCTGCTTTTCTCTGCTCAGCTGTGCTGTGCTGTGCTGTGCACAGCCTGCTCTGCTAGGCATGTGCTGGGTGGCTGGCAGTGGGCGGACGCTGAATGGCAGGGTGTGCTGGCGGGTGGTGGATAAGTGGGCTCACCCCGCACCCGGCACCCTGCACCCTGCCCCACTGGCTGCACCAGCATCTGCCATTCTGGAAGCCAAAGCCTGCGGGCAAGCAAGACTGCCTGCGAGCAAGAAAGACTGCGCTCCCATGCCTCCCCGCGAGTTCGTGCGTGCGTTGTGCCCCCTCCCCTCCCCTGCCACCTCAAATCTCCCCTGCCTCCCCCTCCCCCCTGCAGACATGACTGCCGCAATCGGCCCCTAGTAAATCTCCCCTGCCTCCCCCCTCCCATGCCACCTCCCCTCGTGTGCCCGCCCACCTCCCTGCCACCTCCCCTCGTCTGCCTCCCCCTCCCCCGTGCAGACATGACTGCCGCCATTGACCCCAAGTATGAGGAACAGATCCTGGCCACCATCCCCCTGGGTGAGACGCGCCTCCAGTGCCTGTTTTGTACAGTGCCTGTTTTGTAAAACGGGAGGTTTTTGGGCAGCGGAAGCTATGGGCGTGGCATAGCAGCAGGGGCAGAGTGGGAGGCTTTGGCAGGGCATGCAGGGGCAGGCACTGTCAATCCTGTCAGTCCTGTCAGTGGGCCGGCACGTGCAGAAGTGTCTGGGAGGCGTCGTCATGTCTGGGAGGGTTGTCGGTTGAGTGGGCTCCCTGACAGGTTTAGGCAGGCTGCCCTTCCGGCTGCCCGCCGCCCGCCCGCGCCTTCCTGCGCTGTGGGTGTAACAGTGCATGCGTGCGTGTCACCCTGGCGCGTTCTGTGCTGTGCAGGGCGCTATGGTCAGCCCACCGAGGTGGCGGGACTGGTGCGCTTCCTCACCCTCGACCCCGGTGAGCTGCCCGCTTCGCCTGCTGTGCCTGCTTTGGTTGTTTGGGGTACATGGGGTTGTTTTTGCAACGGAAGCTTGCGACATACAGGCCCTACCTGCTGCGCTTCCTCACCCTGAACCCCGGTGACCTGCCCGCTTTGCCTGCTTTGGTTGTTTGGGCAATTTCATACGCTTGTTTCGGTTTGTACGCTTGTTCTTTTGCAACGGAACTTGCGCCACAGACCTTGCCTGGCGTGTGGGGTGGGGGTAGGGTGGGGGTGCTCCGGCAGAAAGTGTGGTATGGTGGCCGGCTAGCTGTGGTGGGATGGCAAGGAGGTCGGTGCCTGTGGCGGGCCCTTATAGAACCTTCCTGTTTTGACTTCACCTGAGCTCGGCGATCTGCCGCTCCGCTGCCTGCCCACCCGCTCTCCTGCCCTGAACCTTTCCTGGCACTTCCCCCTACCCGTGCAGCTGCCGCCTACATCACCGGCCAGTGCTTTGCCATTGATGGCGGCATGACCATGTGCTGAGTGCTGCACAGCCAAATTGGAGTGAAGGGCAGCAGGCACACCAGCATGGGCGGCGGGCGTATGCCTGCCTGCCTGCCTGCCGACCCAACCTGCCTGCACCTGAGCGTCTTCATGTCATTATCCCACTGTGCTTTCCCGGCACCCCAGTTTCTTCATTGCTGCTCCCAATTCTTCACTTGAAAACACACGTGGCTCACATGCTTTGCACCGACAACATTTGCCATCCACACAGCACCACACAACATTTATTGTAATTCTCCACCGCACAATTCCCGGGTTACAAGCGGAAAGGATGGGAGGAGGGCATGTGGTGCCCGCAGGGCAAGCAGCCCAAGGCAGTGGTGGGGAGCCGCAACCACATATAGCAGGTGTCGCAGCAAGCACGATGCAATGCCCAGGCAATCACAGCTGGCAAGCATGCAGCCTGGCAGTGTACAGTTGTTCTTGACAGTTTGTTTTGCTGTACCAATCCAATTTAATAGCAATCTTGAATAACGCAGACAGGGCATAATGAGATCATTTGAACCGCCAACGTACATTTGTAGTGCCTGCAAATTTGATGCTGCCTGCACTGTGCCCCTGCCTGCAACTGCCTCGTCTCCCCGGCTCCGCATCAGCCAACCTTTGTGCCATCCGCCGCCAACCGCCTCATGCCGCGTAGCTCCACGGGAACTGGCCCCTCTGCTGCTGCTGCTGCTGGACAGGCGCCGTCTGCGGCCGCGGCGGTGCAGCCCTGCCCCCCGGCACTCCTCCCTCACCCCACCCGCTGCTGTAGCTGTAGCTGTTGCCGCGGGGAGCGACGTCCCGCTCAACGTCATGCCTCATCGCAGCCGCCACGCCCTGCCCAGCCTGCGCCCGTCGGCTGGCACTGGCGGGGCGCATGTCGGGTGAGCCGCAAGAGCTGGTGAGCCGGCTGCTGGGCGGCGCGTCGTCGAAGCAGTAGGGGGGCGGTGCGTGCACATACTGCAGGGAGGGTGCAGGGCGCAGGGCACGCGATTGGAGCGACTGTGGCGCACTCAACATGGTCAGGGATGCCGGCTGGGCAACCCCAAGAGCATCGTGTGCCAATGCTAGCTAGCTTCGGGGCTGCTGGCTGGCACAGCTGCAGCACCAGAGGCAAGCCGATCAGCAGAACAGTACAGATCCGGCCGAAGTGCGACCAACACTCGTACGGTGCGTGCACCGGCATCAGCATGCATGCATGCAGGAAGGCAGGCAGGCACTTGGGCAGTAGTTCGACAGCCCCGCCGCGGACGGAGGGAGCGAGCCGATAAATGGTAGGATAGGAATTCGAGAGGTGTGCCACCGGGATCTGGGTAAAAGCAAGCTGAGGTTTGCAAGGCAAGTGATGCAGCTGTCGCACCTGGGCAGGCATGGCAGTGCGGTGCTTCACGCGGTGCTCCGGCGGGATCCAGCGCTCGCTGGCGGCCCCCAGGTTGAAGTAGTTGTCCTGCACACACGACAGCGGGGGCAGCAGCGGCGGTAGACGGTTGATCGGACATGGGTGTGCTGGCTGGGCGGGTGGGCAGGCAGGGCAACCATGGAGGGCAGGGAGGTGGGCAGGCGCTACAAGTTGCTGCAGGGTTCCCGGCCTGTGCCAGGGGCGCTTGAAGCAGGCGAAACGCGCTGTATTGGCCGTCTCCCGGCCTGACCAGCACCTCATGGCGGCGACCAACTAAACCGAACTTGCCCATAGACCAAGGCATCCACCCACACACCCGCACCCAACCACCTCGGACACCATTGAGGCGTGCAGCGCGCATTGCTCCGCCACGTGCTCCTGCGCCTGCTGCGCCGCCCGCCGCTGTGCACTCGCGCGGTTGACGTCCGAGGCCTCGCGCTGCCCCCGCCGCCGCGCCTCCTTCTCTACCTCTGGTGACATGTAGTAGGTGCTGCTGACGGCAGCCCAGGGGCGGGAGGTGTCGATGACCACGCGCTGAGGCTGCGACACCCAGTCCGCCTCGCGCTGCCGTGCCTCCTCGTGCGCGGCCGCGCGTGCCACCGCCAGCTGCTCAGCCTCCCGCTGCATCACGCCCCTGCAGGGGGTGGGGATTGATGTGATTGATGGGTGGTGCAAGCACCAGCCCCGGACACGGATGGCTTGGGTTGGAAAGTCATGCAGGCAGCGGCGAGGGGCACGGATGCAGCTGGGCAGGCACCACACGTGGCGATGCTGCTGTTGGCACCCGCACATCCTCAATCTGGCCAGCATCCTGGGCCTACCATGCGTGCCGCTTCTCCTCGGGCGTCGCGTAGAAAGCGCCCACCATGCGCTCCTCCGCCTGCGCCAGGCGCTGCGTCTTGAACGTCATCCGCGCCTGCTCCCGTGCAAATTCGAAGTCCTGCAGCTCCTCATTGGCGCGCGACCCATCGCGAATGGGGCGCTGCAGGATGCTGGGGCGTGGAACGTACATGCCTTCCAGCTGCGGAACAGGGGAGGGCCGGAGGGGTGAACGGGCGGGGGCGGTCGTGGCGGGGSCGGGGCGGCGGCAGGCGGCGACAGGTGCGCCTCAAGTGGCAGTGGCGGGCGCTGACCGCGCGCCGCGCTTACTTGAAGCGCTTAGCCGTGGTCTACGACACCGGCGCGGGGGCGCCAACTGCCAGAAGAGCTCCGGGCCCGACGAACGGCTGAAACAGCTGGGCCGACTCGATGACTACAGACCTGGAGTATGCTGGCCGGAGACGCGGTGCGTGGAAGTGCCCATGGTTCGGAAAGTCGGTGGTTGAGGGAGAATTTGGGCGGCGCCAGCGTGGCACGACGGCAGCGCCCGACGTCCCTGTTGAAAGCCCTACATCCATGAAGAGTCAAAAGCACATGAATCTGACTACACACTCGTGGCATCATTACACCTATGGGAAGGAGGCCAAAGGCCCGCAGGCGGTGCTCACAGCGCAGTGCTTGACGCGGGCAGTGTGGGCTGGTCGTCCACAGCAGACGGGACAATTGAGCGTGAGCCCTTCCAGTGCTACATCGCCCTTAACGCCTGCACCATCACCCTAAAGTCTCTAAAACCGAGTTGGCATTATCTGCGAGTGGATGAGCCCTGAAGAGCCGCCGTCGCCCGCCGCAGCGCAGTACAGGGGCAGTACCTGGTCTACACTGACCAGGCCGGCGATCCGCGTGCCCTTGCGACACCTCTCAACACTTCACCATGTCAACAATGGCAGCATTGAGCCAGCCGGCCGCGCTTCGGGCGCAAGCCCCTGCAGCAGCACGAGCGCGCCAAAGCGCTGCGCCTCTGCCCGCGGGGCCCTGGCGCCCCAGCCGCAGGTGCGTGTGCAGAACGCTTGGCGCGGAGCAAGCGTGGCCTGGGGCCGTGGGAGCCCGCCCTCCGCCCCGCCGCAGGCGCTGCCGCTGCTGAGCGACTGATCCTCCAACGCACACGAGCGAGGCCTTCAAGACCTGCCCTGCCTTCATCCCTGTGTTTATCCCTGTGACTGTTGTTACTTCCCACTCCGCAGACATTGCCTGCGGCTGCAAGCCTCCGCGGCCGCCAGCAGCAGCTCTGCAGCGTCGACGGCCGAGCCCGCGGTGGCAGCAGCGGTGGACGTGCTCTTGAAGGCCGGCGCCGATCAGAGCGTGCCAACGGCAGCCGTGTTCAAGGCCCTGCGCCAGCTGGAGCAAGCCAAGGTGCAGCCAGCAGCCGACTGGGATGCCATCATCGGGGGCACGGCCACCCCAGGCAACCGCTGGCGGCTGGTGTTCACGTCGGGAACCAAGCAGGTTCAGGACGCTCTGAAGAAGGGCGGCAAGAGCAAGGGAGGCGGCGCCTACTTCCCCATCACAGGTAGGTGGAACCACAGCAGCGGTCCAGTCGGAGGAGGCCTGCGGGGAGGGCAGCAGCGTGGGCTGCGCTGCTGTTGCAATGCAGGCGGGCGAGCGGTGGGTCTGTGCACTTTATGTGTATGTTTGCGGACACCCGACGGTGAACCTCCAACAGCAAGCTTGCGGGGCAGGCGTGCGAAGGTCAGGCGGGTGCAGGGCACGCCCTCCGAGGCAGGCAGCTGTTGCAGGAGGGACGGCCTGCCACCCCACCAGACCAAGCCGTAAAGCGCCTCCTGACCCTGCCTTTCCCGCCCCTGCCTGCTTATCCCTGCCTGCTTACCCCCGCCTGCTGCCACTGCACTTGCCACCCCGCTCCCCCTCACATGGCCCTCCCTTGCCCACCCGCCCGTCAAGCAACCCATGCGCTCTGCCCGCCCCTTGGCTCGCAGCCTGCCAGCGGTGGGATGCCACACGGAATGAGATCGAGAACGGCATCTTTCTGGGACGCTTTGCGGCCCTGACATTCACTGGACCGTACCGCCTGGAGGGCAAGGTGCGAGGGGTGGGTGCATGCCAGCACTTTAAAGTCATCCAAGTACACTGGAAGCAGGGCAGGGTGGCACAAATCAACACATACACGTGGAGGCAAATGAGCCAGCAGGCTTGCTGGACTGTGCGGAACAGGTTTCTGTGTGTGGGGCGTGATCCAACAAGAAGAAAGTTCAGGGGTGCGGGGACTGCAGGTCAAGTCGAGAGGTGTGGTAGGGGCGGAGGCGGGGCCACGCGAGCAAGTGCAGGCCCGCACGCTTGCACCGACCGGGTTGGCTTGACGCAGCGCCCCATGTGCTGATTGTCGAGGTGGGGAGGTAGGGAGGTTCCCTTGCCATTCATGCACGTCCCGTCACCCCCCACCTACCCTCCCCTGAACCCCATGCCTGCAGGTGTTGGCGTTTGATTTCGACAGGCTGAACCTGCGCCTAGGCGGCTGGCAGACAAGCTTCCCGCTGAAGGCAAAGCAGGACCCAAGGTGGGCGGGGCGGGCATGCCTGAAGGGGTGGTACGGGTCAGGGCAGGGTGGGGTGGTAGGTGGGGCAGGGAGGGAAGTGGGGCCTGCTGAAGCACACAGGCAGGGCTGGGTGGTTGGTGGGCAGGCTGGTGCTCGCGGGTGCCGGTGCATGTTGAGTGAGGCTGGGAAAAGAGGCAACTGGCAGCTGTCTTTGGGCTGGCAGCAGCCCGACTGCGCGCTACTGCCTTCCCCGCGACTGCCTTGTGTGCTGCGGTGCCCACAGCGTCCACCCGCTCTTCCCGGCTGCACAATGCGTATGTCGCTACACCCGCCCCGCCTGCCTCGTATGCCGCAATGCGCACTGCGTCTGCACGCTCCTCCTGCCTGCCCATGTTGCTGCGCCCAGCTGTCCTGCCGCGCCCTGTCGCTCCGCCGTCCTCCCATCCCGCCCCCCTCCTCTTTGGGCCCGCCCCATCGTGCAAGGCCCTCCAGCATGACAACGCCCTGCTGTCACCTTGTGTGCGAACGACTGCATCATGTGCTACACTCCCTCATCCTTTCCTTTGCCTGCTTCCTCTCCTGCAACTCTCCTGCAACCCTCCTTGCAGCACTTTCAAACGAGAGAAGGCGTCACCCTTCTTTGTCTTCTACTATGTCGACGAGCGCATCATCTGCGCCCGGGGGCGGGGCGGCGGCATTGCCATGTGGGCTCGCACGACGCCGCAGTGGGAGCTGGAGAGCGGCGTGGTGTGAGGCCAGGGCAGGCGGCGTTGACCGAGGCAGCCACCCAACGGCGTGACGTGGTGTGCGGCGGGGGCAGGCGGCTTTGACCGAGCTAGGCAGTCGATGGTCGTGGGTCACACTCAACTTTGAGTGGGTTACACGCCATGTCAGCACAAACCTGGGCTGATTAATGATCATTCAGGCGAGGGAACAGGCGGTTGCCGCCGGCATGGTGCTGCCAGGCTGGGCCGGGCTGGCATGCGTTGGCCTGGAGGCAAGGCCTCAGCTGAACTGCTACTGTGCACAGCCTGCCGGTAATGGGAATGACTGCGGGCCACTTTATTTCCAGTCTGTCCTGCTTGCATCAGAATTGCCTGCTTGTGGCGGGCCCGCCTCTGCGACCGACCAAAATCAGCATGTAAATGTACATATGTGCCGAGTCCAGATTGACAAGGGTGTCCTGATGCTGTGCCTGTTTGTTTGTACTGGCACTCTAACTCTTACCAAAGCCAGCGTGGCAGTGAACGGTAAACAGTCCTCCCTTGACCTTCCCTAGCCACCTTTCCGGCGTTATCGCCTTTCCGGCGTATCCCAGGCGGGCTGCTGTGGCCAGGAGGGCTCCTCGCACCTGCGCGACTTGAACTCCTCGCACCTGCGCCGGCACACTTGCCGCACGGTGCTCAAACCCAGGTTCTCGACTGTACAAGTTCATGAGCAGCGGCGGCGAGCCTCCGGTCGCCGCCCGTCACGCCACGAAAACAGTGTCACCGTGCTTGCGGACAAAGGACTCTGACAAAAGGCCGATGGCGCACTCTTGCGCAGTCTGAGGCTCCAGCATGACATCTATGGGCGGATTATACCAGGCGAGCAGGGCTTCAGCAGCAGGAGCGGGAGCCAGGACTGTCCTGCTTGTGCGCGCTGTCCCGGGCGGCAGCCGTCGCCGCCGGGACAGGCACCGGACCGTGCAGTCCAGGTCTGGCCCCACCTTTGTGTGGCAACCTACCGGCCCGTTTGACTCTTCCCACAACGACTCTCACTGCAGCTCCTGCCCACCCGCCCGCCCGTCCCCCCTGTTCTGCCCTGCAGCTGTACCGCGTCTGCCCCCAGCATGCCGCCGCCACGGAGGTTGAGCTGGAGGGAGTGTCCCAGCGATTCTGCCATCAGGTGTGCTGCGTGGCTGACAAAAGACCATAGGCACACCATGATTCAGTTGCTTCTTACCCAAGGGCGCCTCGGGCAAAGCAGCCTCTTCCCTGTGCCCTGCAACCAGCCTTCGTTCTGGGAGCTGGGGTCAGCTGCTTTGGCGATGGGAACCGTCTGTTGTGATGTACATCACATGTGATGGTCCCAAACAGCCACCAGCCCCGGTCAGCCCCAAACAGCCACACCCACC
>JTEE01000306.1:715904-739968 GCA_002896455.3 Chlorella sp. ArM0029B | reverse complement strand
CACCAGTATGTGCAGCCCTCCAAAGGCGGCCACCGCTGCCTCCACAATGCGCTGCGGGAAGGCGGGGTCTGTGACGTCGCCTGGCACAGAGATGGCGGTGCCGCAGCTGTTGGTGATAAAGTCAACCGTGGCCTGCGGTGGATCAATCAACATAACAGTTACAAATCACACTTGTAGTGCACGGGGAGCCAGCTACTGTCTCAGGGTGGCCTGCGGTGGATCAATCAACATAACAGTTACAAATCACACTTGTAGTGCACGGGGAGCCAGCTACTGTCTCAGGGTGGCCTGCGGTGGATGCAGGGTGAGACGGACGGGTCGATGTGCAAGCAAGAGAGGGGTTGCTGTACAAGTCCGGGGACGGGACGGGCGGCTGGAGATGTGGTGGGTGGGCGGGTGAAGGGAGTGCGGCACGACAGCAGCAAGCGGCCCCTGGGCGGCCCCTGGGCGGGTTCCCCCATGACTAAATTCTAGGTTTTGGTTTATTTGTGTCATTTTTTGTGTGTGCAGAATCACGAATGCGCTAGCGCACCTGAGATCGTGAGACGTCCAGGTCACTCAGAACCACCTTGGCTCCTTGGTGGGCAAACAGGAGAGCTGCCTGCACAGCAGGGGAGGCACAGGGCAGAGCATTTCATGGAGCCAGTGCGCCTCTGATTTGACCTCTGTGATCAACGCCGCCGAGGGCAAACTCATTCGGGCTCCCCAGCACCCAACCGCTGCTGCCAGCCTGCTGCCAGCTTCGATCTGCCTGGTAGCTCACCGCACGCCCAATACCTCCGCCTGCACCGGTGATGATGGCCACCTGGCCCAGCAGCAGGCGGCCAGGCTCAAAGTTGCAGCACTGCTGGTGCCAGGAGTCCCCGCTGGCGGCGGCGGGAGGGTTGTTGTCGGCAGCGGTAGGGCTGACTGACACCGCTGGGAACGGGCTGTCGCAACTGGCTGCAGAGCCCTCCAGGTGCCCGGCAAGCCGGGCCAGCCGCCCCGAGGCGCGCGACGTCATTGCTGCCTGCCGTGTCGGAGGCAAGTGTGTGCGCCCAGTGGTGATCAAAAGGTCACCGTGATTGGACGAGGATGCTCGATTTGCATCGCCAGGCCGCTATGGCAGTCTACACCTGCCCGCCGCCCGCCTGCCCGCTCGCCGCGCAGAGCGTGCCGCTGCCTGCACTGCGGCCTGCCCAGATTGTCACGCACATCGATGCAACACAAAGGCATCGTGATCCGTCAAGAGGCAACCTGGCACTGAGCGGTCTACAGAGCTTTCTGCAGTGGTGCTGGCGGGAAGTGTGGTTCGTGCGGTCGACTGCCACCGCAGCTGGCCCAACTCATGTGCTGTTGATCATAGCGAAGATCATTCTACTGTCGTGTCTTGGTATCCACGACTCCACATGTTATATGATGCCAGCGAACCCGCTGTGCCCGCTACAGAGCCCGCTGTCAAAGCTTGGCGGCACCTGCCGCTGGCGCCTGCCTGGCGCCCACCGACTGTGACGAGCTCTGCATACGCAAATCGGCTTGACGTAATACATGCGTTTGAGCTAATTGCCCATTGCGGAATGCTGCGGGCGGCACTGGGGCGCCGCTACTGAAAGCAGCGACATAAAACAGCGGTGGCGGACAGCGACCACTTACCCATCGCTGCTACTGGTTCAGGTTAGGACGCAGAATCGAGTTGTAAGCAACCACCTCGCCACGCCGCGCTGCCATGCTCGCTGCGACGACCGCCGCCGTGGGCCTGCAGGCCCATCGATGCTCGGTAGTGAAAATAGAACATGCCCGCCGCTATCAGCGTTGCGAGGCTGCTGACCCGTCGCACCCTGCCGCCGCCGCCGCCGCCGCCGCTGCCTGCTCACTCTGCTGTGCAGGGTGCGTGCCTGCTAAAAGGTAAAAGGCGCCATGCTGCAGTCCAAGCAGTTTGTGAAGAAGACGAAGAAGGGGAAGGTGCTAAAGGTGCGTGCAGGCCTGCAGCGGTTGCCAGCAATCCAGGCAGCCTTGGCGGGGCTGCTATCCCCCGCTGCCGCCACCCGCCTGCCGCCGGGGTGCGCAGCCCACACGCCATGCTTCTGGCCCCCTCCTCCCCTCCTTCTTTTCCCACAGGTCGTTCGCGAGCACTACCTGCGAGATGACATCTACAGCGGGTCTCCCCTGGATCCAGACTGCCCTGCCGAGGCGGTCAGGCTCAGCGGGGAGGCGGCCCACTACCTGATTGTGGACACAAATGTGGCGCTGCACCAGGTGGGCGCTCGACCTCCGACGCAGTGCACTGCGCCGCTTGGTGGGACATGGTCCCCAGGACTCGTTGGTGGTGTGTGGATTGCTGCGGGGGCTGGGGCTGCTGGTTGGCACGCACACAGCAGTGCGCAGGGGTGGGTGGGCGGGTGTGGGGGAGTTGCCGTCGCGAGGCCCCGGCGGCGCAGCTGCGGCACACTTAAGGTTTGCTGCAGCGCTGTGACATCAAGTGAACGGGTTGAATGGCCCCGGTGGGTGGGCGCGTCTGATGTCGAGTATGGTGCGCCCGCGTCTTGCGTGTGCGACTCAACACTTGCTGCTGTTGCTGGACGCCTCCCTTCAAGTGCTGCAGATGGACCTGCTGGAGCACCCTGCTGTGCGCGACGTGGTTGTGCCCAGCGTGGTGTTAGAAGAGGTCAAGGCGCGTAACGCAGCGGCCTACCAGCGACTGCGCCAGCTGTGCGCCGGCCCTGACAAGCGCTTCTACGTCTTTGCAAACGAACACCACAGGTGCGGGGGGAGGCAGCAGTGCGGATGACGGCTCTGGCAATGACGCCATGTGCATGTGGTTGTTAAAAAGCTGCCCAACATGCTGCGTCAACACGTCGCTTTCCACCCAAGTTTCAGGCAGACTGTTGTTAGTTGTTAGTTACTTAGTTAGTTGTGTGAGGCCGCGGCACGGCAAAAGAGCGCCCACTTCAGGATGATCACCCCTGCTTCTGCCACACCCTGCTGCTGTGCCTGGGTGCAGGGACACGTTTGTCAAGCAGGAGCCGGGTGAGAGCCCCAACGACCGGAACGACCGAGCCATTCGCGTGGCGGCGGCATGGTACACCGCACGCCTGCCGGAGCACAAGGTGCGGGGCACAGCGCAGCGCGCACAGCAGCGGGGAGAGAGGGAAGGAGTGCAGGATGGCACAGCGCCAGGCCGACAGCCCGTCCGGGAGTGGAGGGAGCGATTCGATGTGGGGTGAAGGGACACAGCGTGCACAGCGGTCGGAGGGTCTGGTGAAGGAGTGCAGGACGGCCAGGCTGGGTTTGGGGGGACTGAGTGAGATTGGGAATGGTGCGTGGGGGTGTGACTAAAGCACACTTGGGCTTGGCTCCTTCCCTACAAATCATCCTGCTGAACATGGTGGGTGGCTAACAGGGAGGGGGTATGCTGCCAGGGGTGTGACACAAGCTTGGCTCCTTCCCTTTGCAGGTCATCTTGCTGACAGACGATGCGGACAATCGGCGCCAGGCTGGCGAGCTAGGGGTGGAGTCTTTGAGCACAGCTGCCTATGCCCGGCAGCAAGCTGCCGAGCAGCCGGAGCTGCAGGATTTGGTGGCGGCAGCGGTGGCGGCCAGGGGAGAGGCGGATGCAGCTGGAGGGGGCGGCGAGGCGGGCGGCGCAGGTGAGGGGAGGAGGGAGAAAGAAACAGGGGGTGTGGGGGCGGCGTGCAGGCGAGGGATGAGTAGGAGTGGTGGAAGTTTTGGGCGCTTGCCAGGCAATTTGGCAGGGCATAGAGGGCCAGGGGAGGTGGGCAGGCAGAGGCTGCAGGCAGTGATGCGGGCGGCGCAGGTGCGGTGCGGTGCGCACGGGGGCGGGGGCAGGGTGGGGTGGGCTGTATGTGGCGGTGAATGCATGCGCGCGGCGTGGGCAGGACCCTGCAAAGTAACACAAAGCTCTGCAGAAGTGCTTGAACGTGCAACAATTGCTGCGCCCTCGCGTCCTTCCACCATTCCGCCCCGCCCGCACACCCTCACCTTACAGCAGGCGCCAGCGGCAGCCACTAGGGCTGTGCAAAGGCTAACTTCTCGTTTTCTGATCTCAAGCTGCTCGTTCTCTACACGCACCCACCCAAGAGCAATTACATAAAGTAATAAAAGAAGTGACCATGACCCCCCACCGCCCCGAACCCGAACCCTGCCGCAGGCGCCAGCGGCAGCGGCAAGGGGCGTGCCGCCAAGCGGCAGCGGGTGTATGAGGAGCACCGGCTGATGAGCGAGATCACGGCGGGGATCAAGGCGGGGCGGTACCACCAGGGCACGCTGAGGTGCGCTTTGCAGGGCTGTGTGCGCTGTGGTGTGTGCTAGGAGGTAGATAGAAAGAGGGTGCCACCAGGGCACGCTGAGGTGCGCTGGTGTGTGTGTGATGGGGTTTCAGGAGGGAGATAGATAGAGGGTGCCACCAGGTCACATGCTGAGGTGCGCCTTGCAGGGTTGGGTGGGTAGGCAGGCAAAGGACGAGCAGCTGCCGGTGGGCGGCTGGGGTTGGGCATGGTGGGGCGAGTTGGCAGTGCCTGCATGCATGATGCAGGCGAAGATGCAGGGCGGTGGCAAAGCATGGAGCGGTTGCCAAGTGATGCTTTGCCCAATGCACAGGTGCTCCAGCCCTCCCCACACTCGGCCCCACACCCCCACGCATGCCCCTCCTTTCCGACGCCTTTCCTTTGCTCCAACGCTTTCCTTTGCCCCTCCTTTGCCCGCCCTTTCCGATGCCTCCCTGCAGGGTCAGCCGCTTCAACTCGTTTGAGGGGTGGGTGGGCTCCGAGAGCGTGGGTCAGGACATCCTGATCAGCGGGCGCATCGACATGAACAGAGCCATGGAGGGGGACGTGGTGGCAGGTGAGGGGGTTGGGGGGCTATCATGGGACTGTGGCAAGTGGGTTTGGGGTGGGAGGGGGGAGCGACATGAACAGAGCCATGGAGGGGGACGTGGTGGCAGGTGAGGGGGTGAATGGGTGGGTGGGTATGGCGTGGCGCATCGACATGAACAGAGCAGTGGAGGGGGACATAGTGGCAGGGGAGGGAGGGTGGGACAGGGCGCCGTGGCACGAGGGCTGGGGCGTGGAACAGGCCATCGGTTCAGGACATGGTGTGGTGTGGTGTGGGTGAATGTGCACAGCACGATGTGACTGGGTGGAAGGATAGGATGGTGCGTGGGCCTGGGACAGCATCAACTCGCAACAACGCCAACCGGTGCCTGACCAAACACCCCTCCAAACATCCCTCCCGTGCTGCCTTCCTTTGGATTTGAAATGTCGTTTGTTGTTGCCTCTTCTTCACGTTCTGCAGTTGAGCTGCTTCCTGAGGAGCAGTGGCGGGGCCCCTCCAACAAGCTGCCCTCTGCGGGGTCAGCGGCTGGCGGCGCAGAGGCGGCGGCGGGAGGCGAGGAGGCACAGGAGACGCCTGACGGGGCACACATAGCACAGGTGGGTGGGTTCTTGGGCGATGGGTGCAATGGGTGGCTTGCTGTCTGCCTAGTCTAGTCGTTACAGCTGTTCACATCCCCTGAAAGAGGATTCAACTTCAGGACGAACCAAATCCTGAGAGGTTGACGAGGCATGCACCACAAGTGCTGGCTGCCACCATGCGCCAGCCTGTCACGCCTGCTCTGCTTTTACAAGGACTGCCCGCCTCCCATGCTCAGAATCTACGCTGTGCACTGCCCGCCTCCCATGCTCACTTCGTTTTCCGTTTCTGATCTACCCAGGCGCGCCCAAGAGAGCACTGAAGGAGGGAAGCCTCTACCTTTCTTGGAACCGTCCTGTGTACTGCAACTGGGCCGCATTTTTGCTGAACCCACCAAGTTACCCCTGCAGGTGGACCCAGGAGAGCACTATGGCGAGGACGCCTCGTCGGCAGGCGCCAGCGGCAAGCGGCCCACGGGTGCGCTGCTGCCTGCCCGCCGCGCGCGCCATCACGTGCCTCTGTCTGTTTGCCCCTTACGTACGATGCCACGCCAAGGGCGGGTTGCATGTGGTGTGCAAGCAGCAGGCGATGTGAACTGCCATCCATGCTGCCCACCCCGCTGCTGGTTGGCCTGTCTGGTGCTCCCCCGCTGCTGGCTGGTGCACCAATGCCTGTCTGGTGCTCCCCCAATGCGTGCTGATGCCCCAATGCTTGCCTGGTGTTGCCCCGCTGCTGACTGTTGCAGGCAAGGTGGTGGGTGTGATCAAGCGCAACTGGCGGACGAGAGGCTACTGCGGGTCGCTTCAGGTGAGGGGGCAGAAATAAAAAGAGGTTACTTTGCCATTGCATTTCTTTGCCAAATCATTACCTTGTCACTGCTGACCGAATGCCCGACTTCTTGATATACCGCCCATGCACATGCATATTGTACGGATGCATGCTTTGAGTACATCCTCTGGCCGCTGATGCGAACCGTTTAAGCTACGACCGACGCTCCTTCGGGCGCGATGTGGATAGCCAAACTTAACACCAAGATCTGTTCTGAGGCCCCATGTCTGCCTGACTGCATCCCTTGCCTGCAAAGAAGCAGTTCCCATCCCTCGCTGATTTGTCATGTGCACCCTTTGGTTCTGGCCGCTGATGCAAAAAGTTATGCTACGACCGACGCTCCTCCCAGGGCGGTGTGGATAGCAACACTTCACACCAAGATCTGTTCTGAGGTCTCCCCATGCTTGCCTGATGCACACACTCCTATTTGCCGTGCTTGCACCCCTGCCTGCATCTGTTTGGCACCCTGTGCGCCAGCACACCACTGCCCTGCCCCTTCCTCACCGGGTCCCCCCACCCTCGCCCTTGCCCCTCGCGTTGGCTGCCGCAGCCGCTCAAGTCCACCGGTGGCAACGCCAACCACACGCAGTCGGTCCTGTTTGGTCCAGTGGAGCGACGCTTCCCCTACATCCGCATCCAGACCCGCCAGGTGAGCTCCGCTTTCTTTTTTGCTTTGCAGGGGAAGGGGCAACAGCCCTGGCAGGCATCAAATGGGCTTGACCTTGCGTGGTCATGCTGTGGTCATGCTGCTGAGGTCTGGGAGGGCATGCCGGCCCATGCTATGCCGTGCATGGCATTTGCGCTGGCGGACGAGCGCATTGATGAAGCCACGATGTGCCTGTTCATTACCACGCAGTGCATATGCTGTGGTCATGCCGCCCCATGCTGCGCCCTGCACGCGTGTACTCTGGCGGAGACGCGCGGCGTGGCGGCCGTGGACAGCACACGCACCACCATGCTGTGCTCATGCGGTGGCCATGCTGCCTCCATGCTGTGCCCTGCAGGCGGCCACGCTGGCGGACAAGCGCATTGTTGTGGCGGTCGACAGCTGGGAGGCAGACTCGCTCTACCCCTCGGGTCACTACGTGCGCACACTGGGGGCCATTGGGGACAAGGAGACGGAAACAGAGGTGGGTAGGGGATCTGGAAAGCTGTGACGAGTAGAGTAGACTAGACTGAGGTGGGTGTTGGGAGCGGGCAGAGGTGTATGCCTGGGGCCGTGGGGACAGGCTGCGTCGCAGGGGGCGCTGGCTGGCATTGCATGGCAAGGTGGCGTGGAGGTTGAGTGGGGTGTTTTCCCGGCTTGAACAGAGGCTGGCTTGCTGAGAGGCGGTGGTATTTGGGACTGTCTTGCTGGTCGGCTCTGGGATGCTGCTGCTCTCTCGGAGGCAGCAGAGCCCCAAGGGAGACAGCCACAGAGGTGGGGCGCAGGCAGGGGGATAGCTTGAGGAATTGTACGGATGTGTAGCCTGGGGTGGTGGCAATGTGGGGCAAAGAGAGGGGCAAAGAAAGGCGCCTGGGGCCGCCGCAGCAACTGCCCCCCCGCTGCTGTCTTCACCCGTGCCAGTCTCATGTCCCCGGGCCAGGTGCTTCACACTGAGAGCGACAGCACCACCAACCTTTCTGACCTTCCTACCCCGCGCTTCCCCCTGCTCCCCACCGTCACTCACTTCGCAGGTCCTGCTGATTGAGAACGACATCAACACCAACCCCTTCACCCCCGCCGTGCACGCCTGCGTGCCGCCCCTGCCCTGGGCGGTGACGGATGCTGAGCTGGCAGACCCGTCGCGGGCCGACCTGCGCCACCTGGCGGTGTGCAGCGTGGACCCTCCGGGGTGCAAAGACATTGACGATGCACTGCACGTGCGCAAGCTGCCCAATGGCAATTTTGAGCTGGGTGAGATCGTGAGAGGTGGACTAGGAAGGGTGCTGGATTTTTTTTATTTTTTTTATTATTTTTTTTTTTTTTTTTTTTTATTATTATTATTATTTATTATTTTTTTTATTTTTTATCGTCTGGGAGCCCCCCTTGTCTTTCTTGCTGGAGCTGGGAGTGGTGTGTGCTAGGATGAGGTATTGGTGATGCGCCGCTGCCGCTTAAACTGATAAAGCGGGGTCGTGGTAGGCGTGCGTGCGGTCCCGTGTAGCGAATGTCATTGGGTGGGCCAGCAGGCAATTAGCTCAAAGACGGGCCAGGAGGGGTGCAGGCAGGCGAACGGTTTTTCGAGTGGGCAGCGGCGTGCTGGTGCCTGTGCAATGCGACGTGTGTATGAGACCCTGCAACCTCCCAATTTAACTCGTGATGCCGTGCCTGCCCTGGGCTCACCTCCTTCCCTCGCAGGCGTGCACATTGCTGACGTCACCAACTTTGTGCACCCGGGGACCGCCATGGACGAGGAGGCATCTGCCAGGTCAGCACGCTGTGGTCACCTGCTGTGCTGCCTGCCTGACTGCCTCCCTGCCTCTCTCTCTTTCTCCCTCCCTGCCGTGCTTTCCTGCCTGCTGCTTGCCTGCCTGCCCACCGGCCGCGCTCGCTTGCAGCGCTGCTTGCCTGCCAACAGCTACCCCCTCCCTCCCTGCCTGCCTGTCTGCCTCAGCTGCCCAGCCTGTCCCTTCTCATCTGTGTGGTGACTCCCTTCCGACCCCCTGCAGAGCCACCACCGTCTATTTGGTGCAGCGCCGCATCGACATGCTTCCCAAGCCGCTCACTGAAGACATCTGCTCCCTGCGGTGAGGCCTGAGCAGGGCTGTTTGATTGTGTTACGTCTGCTCGCTGCGGTGAAGGCAGGGCAGGCCTGCTTGGCTCTACAGGGAAGGCAACATTGAGAGTCACAAGTGTGACTCTCGAGATGCAGGCAGCACAGGCCTGTGTGCCACTGCCGTACAACCTCGTGGCACCGAGCACACCCACCTGAGCATTGAGAACTCGCGGGGCAGCACAGGAAGGCTTTTCGGTTGGGTGTGAGGCACGGGGCACTGGCAGTGAAGGCGGCCGGCATGTGCTTGTGCCTGTTAGCTAGCGAGCCCCGCCCGGCCCGCCCCCCGCTGCTCAGATGCCAGTGCTCTTGTGTGCAGTGGCCATGAGCGCTTTTATGTCAATTCTGACGGGTTTCGTGCTGTGCCATGCTGTGGTTGCAGTGCTGACGTGGAGCGCCTCGCCTTCTCCGTCATCTGGGAGGTCACGCCCGAGGCAGAGGCAAGCTGGGGGTTGGGCCTTGGGGTGCTCTCGAGGTTTACGACGTTTCTGGGGGTGGGGGTGGAGAGGTGGACAATGGCTTGGATGCAAGCTCAAAATGGGCATCTTTTGGTGCATCTTTTGGTGCATCTTGTTTGCATCTTTTGGTGCATCTTGAGTGCATCTTGTTACATGCCCAGAGGTGGGCATATGCACCAGAGGTGGGCATGTGCCCGCCCAAAGCGTGGCAGGGGAGGCGGACGGGCAGTTCCTGGCAAGGCATCCTAGCCTCTGGTGCAGGGCTGCACTGCATTTAGAACACATGCAACCCTGCATATGCATGCCACAACAGACAGAGGCCGCCGATAAATGGCATGAGCCGGCCTCTCGTCAGCTCAGTGGCACATCAGACAGCGGTGACAAAAGTGGGCGGGGCGAGTACACCCCATGAGCTACCGCTCAATCCACGCCGCCACATCCCCCCTCCAGCACTCTCAACCCGCATATCCCCCCTCATTGCACCGCACTGTCTTGTGCATTGGCCTGGCTAAGCATGGGCATGGCTCGCAGCTCCCTTGCCCTACTGCGACATGCACGTTCTGTGTGCTTTGTGCTCCCGGTCCCCTCCTCCCCGTCAGCGCCCCCTCCCATCCTTTCCCAGGACATATCGTCCTATGCGACCCTCATGTGGTGTCCAGCCAGTTCACTAAAAGCTTGACCCGCAGCCTGCTCCATGCCTCTCCACCCCTCTCCTTCCATCGCTTGTCTTGATTTGCACCATCTCCCATCCTTGCTCCCCGGAACTCTCCAGGTGGTGTCCAGCCAGTTCACCAAGAGCCTGATCCGCAGCCGTGCGGCGATGACGTATGAGCAGGCGCAGCTGCGCATTGACGACGAGCGGCTGACGGATGAGCTGTCGGTGAGCGAGCGTTGGGGTGCTGGGTAGTGTTGGAGGTTGGGCGGAGGGCGGACTTGGTGGGGCATTGCGTGTGGCGTGCAGGTCCCACGTGAAGCAGGGGGGACACCAAGGGTAAGAGTGAAAGGGCACTGTTGGTGCCATCTGAAACAGCTCAGTTGAGCAGGGGCGGGCGCAGGTGAACTCGACCCCGCAGACAGACGCCCCCAGTTCTGCTCAGTGCGCAGGGGAGCTCAGTGCGCATCCTGACCACCGTACCTTACCATGCAACCTCACCCCCTCCCTCTGCGCGCAGACCAACCTGCGCACCCTCAACAGCCTGGCCCGCATCCTGCGCAAGCGGCGCTCGGACCGAGGCGCCCTGCAGGCAAGCAAGCCCAGGGAGCAGGCGTTGCAGTCTTCCTGACCCACCCCGCCCCTTCTAGCGCTGCCCGGCGGGGGGCTGGGCGTGGGATTGGGTCGTCAGCACAGGCTGCATCGCAAAACAATATTTGCTTACAATTGTAGCAATAGTGCCATATTTTGAGGAGCACGTAGTAATTCCAGCAGGCCCAGCCATCCACCACCCCGCTCTACAAATCTGACTCCGCCTCCCCACCCCGCCCACCCTGCCGCCACCCACCCTGCCACCCCGCTGCAGCTGGCCAGCCCGGAGGTCAAGTTCCAGATTGACACAGAGACGCACGACCCTCTGGACGTGGGGATGTACCAGGTGGGCTAGGGGTTAGGCCAAGGGTCCAGCTCGGGATTGGATGACATCACACATTGTGCGAGTGTGTGACGGTGTGTTTCTAGGCGTATGAAGGTGCCTTATCCTAGCTGCAAGGTGCGGGACACGGCGCCTTGTTTACGAGGGGCTAGCTACAAGGTGCGGGACACGGCGCCCCATGCACTAGTTGTGTGACGGTGCATGTGCGAGGGTTCATTACGTGGCAGTGTGGTGGGAGGGGGTAATGGGGACACAGACAGAGACGCACGACCCGCTGGGACATGGGGATGCACCAGTGGGAAATCGTGTACTACTGTGGCGCTGGTGGTACTGCTGGTGCCTGGAGGGGCTGACGTAGAGCTCTGCTGATGCAAGGGGTAGTGTGTGTACACATGCTTCCTGTTACATTCTGGTAGCCACCGGGCGGGGGTGGGTGTCTTGAAGAATAGGTTGCCGCCTCAGTTCGCAAGGCAGGGGTTGCAGAGGCAAGCAGCCTCCTCTGTTCTCCTGCCAGACTGTGCTGCTGGTGTCCACGTGCCAATGCTGGTTGCCAATGCTGGGTGCTTTCGTTCCACTGGTGCAGGTGCGGGAGGCCAACCAGATGGTTGAGGAGATGATGCTTCTGGCCAACTGCACAGGTGGGTGTCCGGGGAGGGTGGGTGGTGTATGCTTACGGCACGCCAAGGCTTGCTGTCCTGTGCTGACAACGCGTGGCGTGCACTGCTGGGTCGCATGCACTGGTGACATGCCTGCCCTGCACGATGAGCGCACCCACCGCCCTGCCCACACCCCGCCCCGCTCGCTTGCCTGCAGTCGTGCAGTCCACCCTGCGCCACTTCCCGGCCTGCGCACCTGCCACTCACCTCCCTGCCTCCTGCCTCCCGCCTCCTTCCCTTTCTCTCCCTCCCTCCCTCCCGCTTCACCCACCTTGCAGTCGCCGAATTCACCCTGCGCCACTTCCCGGCCTGCGCAATGCTGCGCCGCCACCCCGTGCCGCCGCCGCGCCAGTTCGAGCCTCTCCTGCGCGCTGCCGCCGCTGTGGGGGCCAGCATCGACCCAACCACCAGCAAGGCAAGCAGAGTCGCTGGCATCTTGTTGATTTGCTCGCTATTAGCGTACTGGGGCGTGGCAGTAGATTGCCAAGGGGTTTGTCAGCAGCTTGCCAAGAGCGTACCACCAGCAAGGCAAGCAGATCTGAGTACCAGTAGGTTTGAGTGTGCGCGCAGCATGCCCAAAGCTTGCTAACAGTGTGTCAGTGTAGCCTGCTGGGAGCGTGCCAGCAGATCGCAGGCAGCTTGTTGACTGCTTGCTAGTGCATGCCAGCCGCAGTGCAGTATTGGCACGGGCCTGAACGGCCTAGCCCAGCTGCCGGAGCCGCTGCCACATGTGCGCACAAACGCACACACCTCCCAACTTCCCTTCCCTCTGCTTTTCTCACGCTGTGCGCTTTCTGGCAGAGGCCCTGAATGTCTCAACCACCCCCCTTCATGGCCTGATTCCTTTGTTCCTTCCCTTGCCATCACACCTTACATGCTCTGGTGGCCTGATCCATTGACTCCTCCCCTCTTGCCGGCATCCCACCCCATCCCACTGCAGTCCCTGGCAGCGTCCCTGGACAGGTCACTCCCCCTCGGCAAACCGACCCCCTTTCTTTCCTCCCCTTCTGTTGGCCTCCCACCCCACTGCGGTCCCTGGCAGCCTCCCTGGACGTGTCACTCCCCCTCCACAAACCGCCCCCCTTTCTTTCCTCCCCTCTTGTCGGCCTCCCACCCCATGCAGTCCCTGGCAGCGCCCTTGGACGGGTCACTCCCCTTCCACAAACCGGCCCCCTTTCTTTCCTCCCCTCTTGTCGGCCTCCAATTCCACTGCAGTCCCTGGCAGCCTCCCTGGACAGGTCATCCCCCCTCCACAAACTGCCCCCCTTTCTTTCCTCCCCTTCTGTTGGCCTCCCACCCACCCCACTGCAGTCCCTGGCAGCTTCCCTGGACAGCTGTGTGCGTGCGGACGACCCCTACTTCAACAAGCTCATTCGCATCATGGCTACACGATGCATGACACAGGCAGTCTACTGCTCCTCCGGTGGGTGGGGTGGGAGGCACGGGACACACTGCAAAGCCTGACATGGCCTGTTGGGGTGGATGGGAGATTACTGCAAGCCTGCTTGGCCCCGCTGCATGTCACAGGCAGTCTACTGCTCTTCCGGTGGGCTGGGTGGGGTGGTATGGCAGATCCGTCTGGTCTGGGTTGGTGGCGAGCATCGTAGCTGACTGGTGCATCTTTCTGCATGGCTTGATTTCATGTCGGTTCCTCAACACCGCGCCCTCGGGCTGTGATCTTCTTCTTCTGGTGGCGAGCATCGCGGCCCTGGCTGGGTCGTGTGCAGGATGCTGCATGACACAGGCAATCTACTTTCTTCGGGTGTGTGGGGTGGTGGGGCGGGGGGTACCCGGGGCGCCATGCCTTGCCATGATGACCTGTCTAGGCCTGTTCCATGGCGCTGCATGGCCCACCAGTAGTGGGTCACGGTTCAGGGTTGGTTTAACTGAGAGGGCCGGTCGACAGCGTGGGCGTATGGGGGCAGGTGCGTGGGCATGAGGGTGCCCGCAGCACTTCCCGGCTCCCAGCATCAAACCTGATTTACTACTGTGGCCATCCACCTGCGTCCTCACCCATTCACCCTATAGGATTAGGGTTTTAAGGGTTTAGGATAAAAACCTTAACCCTACAAGGCCATCTACCTGTGTACCTCACCCATTCACCATGCACCCTTCTGCCACGCCATGCAGGCGAGCTGTCTGTGCCAGAGTACCATCACTATGGCCTGGCGGCGCCGCTCTACACACACTTCACATCGCCCATCCGCCGGTGAGCTCTCCTCTTGCCCTGCGGTGGGGTGCTCGCGTTGCTGTGCTTGGTGCATTTGAATGCCTCACAAAAATCACGTACATTCGTACTCACAGACACCAACATCCTCGTGCACCTTCTCCATGCTCGCGCCTGCACAACCACATTACGCTTCCTTTCTCTTTGCTACAAACTACATTCCGATACACTCACCCCCCACCCTGTCCTATGAGACTTTTGCTGGCTCCCCCTGGACTTGAAGCATAATTGATACGAATCGCAACCACAACAAGAAATGCACCGACACAACACTTGCACTTGCTTGTGCTTGCGCCCATATGCTGCTCACTGGACCATCTCTTGCACCTGCACATGTACATCTGTATCTTGCAGGTACGCCGATGTGCTGGTGCACCGCGTGCTCATGGCGGCCCTGGGGCTGCGCCCGCTGCCAGAGGGCCTGCGTGACCGCGAGCTGATGCATGGGGTGGTGGACAACGCAAACTTGCGGCACAGGTGGGCATACAAGCACACACATGTGGGTGATTGCGTGTGCCTGTAGATGGCGGATGCAGGGGGTAGTGCAGAACGCGCACCCGCGGCACAGGTGGGCAACTATAGTTAACACCCTTGGGGTGCATGGCTTGGGTGGCCAGATTGTAGGACAGGGAGTTGAGGCAGGGGATGGACGACGCACATGTGAGGCGCGGGTCGGTGACTTCGCCGAACATCCGGCTGGTGCCTTTGGCTTGACTTCTTGTCGTTTATCTCAACTCCACGCCCTCGGGCTGTCATCTCCTTCGCGTCTGGGTGGCTACGACCACCCTGAGGGCGGCTGCTTAGGTGGGCAGATTGTAGAACAGAAAGTTGAGGTAGGGGATGGCAGGCGGGCCTCGTCGAGTGAGCCGCACGCCCTCCTCAACACAGCTCTCACACCATGTCTTGTTATTTGCTACAAACTACATTCCGATACACTCACCCCGCACCCTGTCCCATGCGGCCTTTGCTGGCTCCCCCCGGACTCAAAATGTAACTGATTGATCAAGTGACCATGCTTTCTTTCACCCACTGCTTGCCACCCAACAGGAATGCTCAGATGGCGGGGCGGGCGTCTGTTGAGCTGCACACCCTCATCTTCTTCAAGAGCCGGCAAGTGGTGGCGGATGCACGCGTCACAAAGGTGGGCTCCACAGCGCAACAGCTCAGCGACAGCTCAGCGACAACTCAGCAGCAGCTCAGCAGCAGATCAGCGCCACGTGGCTGTGGCTGCGTCCCTCACCAGGGTGGGCCTTTAACACAGTAACGGCTTGAGAACACGGGAGTGGGTTGAGGAAGTGCACCTGGGTTGTACAGCGCCCTTGTGGGATCTTTAGCGCGCTAGCACACTGCCAGCTTGGCAGCAGCTCAGCGGCAGACGGTGCCCTGCTGCGCGTTGCGTCACCGAGGTGCGCCAGCTCAGCGCCAGCTCAGCGCCACCGCAGTTCCTTCCACCCTGCCCTGCCCTATGCTGGCACCTCTGGCAGTGTGCTCCAGCCGCTGCCCCAGCCGCTGCCCCTCATCCCGACCCTTCCTCCCCTCCTTCCCTCCCCCACCCTCCCCCGCTTTCGCCGCACTTTCCTCCCCCACCACAGGTGCGCGCCAACGGCCTCATCGTGTTTGTCCCCAAGTACGGAATCGAGGGGCCCGTGTACCTTGAAGAGGCAGCGGCAGCGGCGGCAGCCGTGGCAGATGGCGGCACCGCAGGCGGCAGCAGCGGCGGCGGCGGGCGGAAGAAGGCAGTGGCGGCGGCAGACAGCAACTATGTGTATGACGAAGAGAAGCAGGTGAGAAGACGCCAGAGGTCAGGGTGACTGCTTTGTGCTGGGCATGTGCCACAGGGCGCAGTGTTGCTGGCCTTGTGTGTGTGGAGCATTTTATGATGAATGAAGCAGCATGGTGGCACATGTGTTGGTGCGAAGAATGTGTGTCTGCTCTCGTGGAAGTGGCTGCCCATGTAGTGGGCACCTGCGGTCAGAGTATCACTCGTGTGAGGGCATGACACTCCATTCCTAATCGAGCGCCCTCTTCCAGGTTTGTGCTGAACATGACGTGTAAACCCACCTTTCTGCATTCTTCATCCAACAATGCTATCTTCCCCACCCCCCGCCGCCCTGCCCCTGCGCCCTGTTGCAGACGGTACGCAGCAAGGATGGCGGCACCCACTACACTGTCTTTGACAAGTGTGCAGTCAGGTCAGTGCAACAAGCATGCATGCATGTATGCGGATCTGCGTGTCCGCGCTTGGCTGCTTGCATGCTTGGGCGCACTCCCGTATGCTCGCCGATGCATGCAAGTCTGTCTTGGATGAGTTTTGCACTCGGGCCAATGCTCTTCTTGGCACGCACGCCTGTATGCACGCACGCCTGCCTGCCTGCCCGTCCGTCTGCCTGCCTGTGTGTGCCCACCTGCCTGCCCGCTTGTGTGCCTGCCCGTCTGCCCGCCTGCCTGCCCCCATTTCAACACACGGCGGCAAGGCCTCCGCTTGCATCTGCACCCCTTGCCGAGCGCCGGGCACACCCCGCCCTAGTGCCTCGGCCAACCCTTCCCTCCCCCTCCTGCTGCGCCGTGTGTGTGCTTTGCTGCAGGATTTGCGTGGCGGAGACGCACGGCAACCGGCGGCATCTGGTGCTGCAGCTGGTCCCGCGCAGCGAGCTGCCGGCGTCTGAGCAGATGCACTGAGCGCATGACTTCTGCATGCACGCCTGTGCATGTGCACATCACGCTTGCGCCTAGTGCTGTGAGCGCTTTTCGGCATGCCTATGCGCCCCGGTTCTCCTCAGCATTCTGTGTGTGCCTTTCTTGCAAGCAGCTAGCTACTCGCCGGCTGCGCAGCAGATGCACTGACCCGAGCATGCTGCGTCGACAGCTGTGGGAGACACGATTGCCAGCGCTCACTGTCCCGCCCTGCACCTCGTGTGCAAAGCGACACTGGGCAAGTGGCAGGGTGCAGGGAAGACGCGGCAGAGTAGGTGCACCTAGCGCCGCAGGTTGGGAGACGGGCACAGAGCTGGGAGGTGGCCCCAGATTTGTGGACTTGTAAACAGTGCGAGCGACTTAGCTAGGAACGGAGCACGGCTGGATGATGCACTCGAAGCTTGATGCTAGTAGGAGGCGCTTCACGAGTGCCAGTGGGGGGAGCGTGCCCCACGTAGGGCAATCTGCCCTTCGTGGGGCCTGGGCAACAATGCAATCTATCAGTGACCCTGCCTTCCTGCCATGTGCATGCACAATTCGTTCTGTTTTGTTATTGCAGATTGCTGCAGTTCTTGTCAAGCGCGTGGGTTGGTCAGGACGGCCACATGCGGCGGCAGCCCACACGCCGCTGCGCATGCCGCGCCATCTCCAGGTGCCACCGGTCCGCCTCTCGCATGCGTCGGCATCCTGGGACGCGTGGCAGAGCGGTGCATGTCGCTGCCATAGGATACAGAACGCACGGACGCCTGCCTTTAAAGACTGAAAGCTGCAACGTGCGGCGGGCGCGCCCGGGCGGTGGCGGCGAAAGGCAAGAGGTCAGCATGAGTGGCTAAAGCCGCCCCGAATTGCCCGCTGCGGCGGCGAAGGTGCTGGGGCTACCTTGCCGCTGGCGGCAGGGGTGCTGCATGCAGCAAGCGGTTTTCCCGCCGCAGAGCCGCCTCCACATCCTCTGCCTGCCCTCGCGGCACATGCCATCCCCACCATCTGCTGCATGATCGTCTACTCTTCCAATCGCGATGCAGGCTGGCAGGCACACACAACAGGCAGGCGTGCAGGCAGGTGTGCACACAGGCACCGGCGGCCGTGAGTGTGTACCGAGCGGCAGAGAAACCCGCTCTAAGTGTCCGTTGGCACGATCCATTATGGAGGAGCTCAAGACTCAGCTGAATTCTGCACGCTCCGAAGGCAACGATGCGTTCAAGCAGGGGGGCGATGCTGCGGCTGTCAAGCTCTACTCGACAGGCATTGACAGGGCGTGGCAGGCGGGGGTGGTGAGGCTGGATGCTGAGAGCAGCGGCGACAGCGTCGCGCAGGCAAGTGCATGTGGGATGCTGACCTGGAGATTGTGGTACCACACATCCCCACACCCACACACCCACACTATACTATACTCTCAACCCACCTCACGCAGCCGGCTGCTTGGTTCTGTTTGGGCCACCTGCTCGTGTGGCTCCTGCCTTGTTGCTGTTGTTGACCAAAGCTGCGTGTGCTGCAGGCAGCAGGTGATGCCACCATGACTGCCATTGAATAAACAACCACTTGCCACTTGCACACATGGTGGTCGCACTCCGCACTACACCCTCCCCCACTCACCCGCCCTGCCCGCCTCCCCCCCCACTGCAGCTGGTTGCCACGCTGTACGCCAACCGTGCAGCGGCAGGGCTCAGGCTGTTGCGCTATGAACAGGTGTGTACAGTGTGAGCAGGGCCAGCAAGCCGCTTGGGAGGACCGCTTGGAGGACGTCTGGGTGGGGCAGAGGGGGGCGACGGCAGCTGGGTTGCCGCTGCAGAAGACAGGACTGGGCCCGCCCCCTTTGTTCACCAGGCAACTGTCTCCTGGTGAGTCTGTGCATCCTTCCAACGGCACGCTCTGCGCCTGCTCAACTTCTAATGTCTGCCGCTGGGGGGTGCTCGCTCAACTTCTGTGGCCACCGGGTTTTGTTTCTGCAGGTCATTCATGATGCCACCCATGCTGCCGCTATTCTGCTCAGGAAGGGGTGCTCGGACTCAGGCGAGTCAAGACTGACTGACTGAGTGGGTGTGGTTGCCCGTCATGTTGACATCAGCACAAAGCTGTGCTGCTCGTTGATGCATCCAGCATGCAAGCATGCATGCATGCATGAAAGAGACATTGAGATGCGAGCGCTTGAGAAAAGGTGGAGGGCAAAGGGGTGACTCAGGTGAGGCGGCAGGCATGAGGGCTTGGGGGCAGCCACCCAACTTCCGCTCCCCACAGCTGCCTGGCTGTGTTGCGCCCTGGTGAAAGGCTGTGGGGGCTGGGCTGAGCTGGGCTGGGAAAGACACAGAGACGAGAGAGGCTGGGCAACAAACAGTGGGTGACAGGTTGGCCGGCGCATGCCAAGAAACCCTGCACACTTTGAGCAGGGTTTCTTGACATGCTCATGTCCCTCTGCACTCAACTCTTGGCACATGTGTCTGGGGCGCTCCAGCACGCGACAACACTGTTTTTTTCCTGCCTCGAATCGTTATCACACTGCTGCCTTGGCTGCCTGCTTGCTGTGCACCCCTCTGGCCTAGCGAAAGTGGCGGCTGGTTGACAGCCAGCGCCACCCGCCGACCCGCCTACCTCCCCTGCCCTCTGCCAAGCTGTTGCCCACCGCTGCCCAAACCACTTGCTTGCCGTGCAGACGTGCGCATGCCGCGAGACGTGCAGGCCGTGTATGGCAAGGCGCGCGTGCGGCGGGCGACTGCTTTTGAGGCGCTGGGCAATTACATGCAGGTCAGAGGCTGCTGGCGGCGGGGTGGTGGGAGGGTCTCTCACAGCCCACAGCCCACCTCAGCACCCGCATGGCACTAGAGGGTCTGTGGAGGGAGAGCGGGTTTGAGTAGATGCGGGTTGTCGTGGCATCAGCAATGCCGCGTACTGTGCTGCACCGGCAGTGCCATGCGGGTAGCTGGGGTGGGCTGGGGACTGTGTGGGGCAACACAACAACGTGCGAGTGCGAGCATGACCTCAGCCTGCTAGCCAGCCAGCCAGCCAGCCAGCCTGCCTGCCAGCCTGCCAACCATACCCGCTTGGTACCTTTCACGCACCCACCCTGCCTCCCTGCTTTCCTTCCTGCGTCCATTGTAGGCCAGCTGCGACTACTCAAGCGGAGGGCAGCACACATCCGACACCGCGATGCAGCACCGCTCGCTGCACATGGCAGAGGGCTGCCACCACCCCATCAGGTTGGTGGGTTTGTAACAATGTGTGAGATTTCTCTTTGTTTCAGGTGGTTTGTACGTTTTGTGTGGGGTGTGGGGTGGGGTGGGGGTTCCATCAGCCCCNGTGGGTGTGGGTGGGGGGAGGCAAGGGGTCTCCTCTTACACTTTCCCCAGGGGGTGGGGAAGGTGCAGGGTTTGGGGAGGGCAGTTCCCCTGAAGCGTGGGGGAGAGGCGCTTCCCACATGCCGGCCCCTGGCAGCACCCTAGCGGCGGACTTGGGTCGGCAGCCGGCTGCATGACTGCGGCAGCTGCCTGTCGCACCGTTGCCGCCTCCCTCCTGTGTGCGCTTCACAGCTTCCTGAAGACTGCTCTGTTTGGGGCATGCAACCATGTCCCTGCCTGCCGCCGCAGGTATGGCATGATTTGGGCAGAAGGCCACTCCCTGCCTCCCCCACCGCCCCGGCGCTCTTCCACCAATGTGGACGGCGCGGTCATGAAGCGCCTCAAATGCCAGTGAGTGCTGCGCCGCGCTGCGCTGCACTGTACTGTGTGCTTATGTGTTGTGCTGTGCTGCGCTGTGCTGTGCTGCTTCTTTGCCAACGTGGATGGCGGGTCAAAAGGCGCCTCAAGTGCCAATGAGTGCTGCGCCATGCTGCGCTGCGCTTTGCTTCGCTGTGCTGCGCTGCGCGCGCTGTGATGTGACCTGATGGCACTCCTGTGTGCTGTGCTAGGCATGGGCTGCGCCGCCCCTGCCCCCGCTGCATGGGGGGCGTCGGGTTGTGGCCTTGCTTTTGCCACGTGCGCTGTGGTTGGCTTTTGCTGTGCCGCCCCTGCCCTGCTGTTGTAGCCGTGCCTCTACCACGGGGCCCGGACCTCCCGAGATGATCCCAAGGCATCCTCCCTGCCCTGGCTGCCTTTCCCTCCACATGCCACGCCGCCGCCCCTCCCTTGCCGCCCCCCCATCTGTAGGCTGCCCCCCACATGCATCTTTATGCAGTGCGCCGCCTGGGGCGGGCGCATCTATTGCTACGGGGGAGGCATCCCGGGTGTGTGCGGTGGGCTGGCATGAAATGCTCTACTTTGGTCGCCCAGCACAACCGTCTCCCTGCCCGCCCGCTGTGCTTCTCGTGCCACCCAGCCTGCCTGGGCTACCTGTTATCGGGAGGCGCTGGATGGTGGCCTGCCACTGCGATGATCACTTGCATGCCAGTGCCAGCTGTGCTTGTTGTGAAGCCTTTAGTCCAAAAAGGGGCACAACAGAATCTGTGGAACTGTGTGTTGAGGCCGGTGGGGACCCAATCCTCCAATCGCTTTCCGACTTTGCAAGTTTTCAAAGGTTTGCAGGCCCGAAAGTAGGGCTCCAATCATTGAAAAAGCGTGGCGCATTGTGGCCTTTTCCCCCCGCTGCAGACCCCTTGGATCCCATGCCCTCCAACAAGCTCACGATTGTGTCTCCCCAGGAAGAAACGCTGACCCTGGCGGATGTCAAGGTGAGGCACGCAAGCAAGAAAGGAGCGACTGCGCAGCACTGTGATGGTTGTTTTTTAGTGATTGAAGGAGGAGTGACAGGCTGGCACATGGCGACCCCTCAGCTGCAACATCAACCGAACTTGAAGACACAAAGTTCAATTTGCATGTGCCCTGCATGTCTGGCCTTGAGCAAGCACACGCCCCTGTGTTTGTGAATGGCCTGCGCCCACCTGCGCTGCGCTGTGCTGCGCTGCGTTGCGTTGCACACCCTCCGTGCCTTGGTCTGCCGCGAGCCCCCCTGCCCGCACTCTCATGCATGCCCGGTCCCCTGCTAGCCCTTGGGCCAGAGGTTTGGTTATTTCTCGGTACTGTTGTATGGCAAAACCCACACAGCACCTTGTTTCATGCCAGCCTGCCATAACACAGGCTGGTATGGGGGGGAACCCACCCCACGACGCACCACCGCCACCCGCCCGCCCTGTGCATGCCCGGTCCCCTGCTAGCCTTTGGGTCAGAGGTTGGGATGTTTCTCAGAAGTGGTTGTATGGCAAAACCCACACAGCACCTTGTTTCATGCATGCCTGTGTGTGTGCAGCCTGACCCCGACAGCACCTTGTTTCATGCATGCCTGTGCGTGCAGCCCGACCCCGACAGCCGGCGGCGGCACGGCCTGGCGGGGCAGCCTGTGGAGCGCCTGCGCCACTCCATGGTGCTCTGGCAGGACGCCCTGTATGTGTATGGAGGAGAGCTGGAGACGGATGGTGAGCAGCAGCCTGGTCGCGTGCTTGTTTGTGTGTGTGTGTGGTGGTCATGCGCGGTATGTGTATGGAAGCTGGAGACGGGTGGTGCGCAGCAGCCCGGTCGCGAGTTTGTGTGTGTGTGTGGTGCGGTTGTGGTGGTGTGTTTGGGAGAAGGGACGCTCTGTATGTGTATGGAGGAGAGCTGGAGACGGGTGGTGCGCAGCACCCCGGTCGAGTGCTTGTGTGTGTGTGTGTGGGTGTGTGGTGATGGTGGTGTGTTTCGGAGAAGGGATGCCCGGTTCGTGCATGCGTGCTTTTGTGTGTATAGTGGGTTTGTTCGGGGGTGAGCTGGAGACTGATGGTGCGCCGCCTAGTCGCGCGGTTGTGTTTCGTTTTCGTTCGAAGTAAGCAGGAGCACGCTGCACACCTTCCCACCTGCCTGCTCCAGTGAATGCCATTGCCAGTGCTCCCCCCTGCCGCCGCCCCCCTGCAGGCACCTCGGAGGCCAGAACCGTGTGGCGCCTGGACCTGTCGGTGAGGGACCGCCCACATTCTTATCAGTGTCATGTAAAGTTTTTACCCAGAGCCAGCAGGATTGATGACATTGCCCTTTGCCGTGCGCACACATGTGTTTGCTGGCTTGCTAGGTGGTGGGCTGCCTTCCGCACATGCCCTTGCCTTGCCAGCTTGCATGCCCCTCGTGCTCTGTGCGGCCCTTCCTCCCCTGCCAACTCTGCTGTTGCCAAGCCTAGACTTGCGGCATGATGCAGCGGGACAGGCCTCTTGCAGGCCCGCCAAGTCGCCAGTCGTGCTCTCAGAACACGGACCCCCTGCCCTGCGCTCCGCCTTAGCTTCCTCTCCCCCCTCCTGGTGCCTCCTCATCTCCTGCAGGCTGAGCCGCTGACCTGGCAGCGCCTGTACATGTCGGGAGCAGTCTGCCCACCGCTGCTGCGCAACCACTCGGCGGCGGTGTGGAAGGGTGAGATGGTTGTGAGCGGAGGGGAGTCCCAGGTGAGGCTGAACTCTTTTGGTTGCTTCGTGTGTGTGTGGGGCGCTTAATGCATGAGTTGTAGAGCAGACCTCCACCCCGCAGCGGTACTGGTACTGAACGATGAAGACGGAGGGAGTCCCGTTCCTAGTTTGTGCACGTGTCGTGGGGCAGTCTTCACGCCAGGTACGGTACCAGAAGCGACGATGGGATGGTGGTGAGAAGAGGGGAAGTGCACGTTGTGGGTGGTGGGTGCCAGAGGCTGGCTTTGCGGTTGGCAGCAGCACACCGTGTGTGGGTCTGGCTCGTGCATGCTTTGTCTATGCGACGTCATCGTGCTTGCCCATACATACACGGTGCACAGCATGCTCAGCGTGCTGACTGTTTGCATACCCTGTGCCCGCTGCCCTCCCCCTTGTGCCATTGCCAGGCGGGTGCACACCTGGGATCAGTGTGGGCTTTTGATCTCGTGCACCACCGCTGGCGCCAGCTGGCGCCCACCCCGCCCCTCAGGAGGTCAGTACGTTGTACAGCCTACAGCCTTCCTTAGAGCAGCTCTTACAGCAGACCACCGCAACGAGGCGTGCACAGCCGAGCAGCTGTTGGGGAGTACACATTCCACACTGTTCTCTCCAGGTGGCAGCAGCAACAATGAAGCTCGGGTCATGCTTGCTCTTGCACTGCCATAGGGCGCGGCCAGAAGCTGCAAAATGCAGCTTGCAAGGCGCAAGACGCGCCGCCTGTGCGGTGGGCAGCGGAAGCAGGCCGGCAACGTGTAAATGCAAACTGCTGCAGCCATCAGTCCTTCCATCACTGATTTCCCTCAGCGCCAGGCTTTGCCCACAGTTGCCCCTCCCATGCGGCCCCCACGCTTTGCCCGCTGCAGGCTGGGCGTGCCAGCGACCGCACCGGAGCCCCGCCGAGAGCACGCTTCCTGGGTTCATGGGGACTGGCTGTACATATTTGGGGGAGTGAGCAATGCAGTACAGAGTGCCGGCGAGGCGACCCAGCAGCAGTACATGTTCAACGCCTTCACCTTCCCATCCATGTGGCGATTCAGCCTGACCGAGCGGCGGTAAGGGCGGGTG
>JTEE01000306.1:704718-715710 GCA_002896455.3 Chlorella sp. ArM0029B | reverse complement strand
GTCAGGTGCAGGCAGGGCAGCAGCACTTTTTTGAATGCCTCACCTTCGCCTCCTTGGGCGCCTCAGCCTGCCAAAGCAGCGGTGAGCCAGGGCGGGAAGTGGTGGTTAAGGGGTGGGTGTAGTGCCCTTGCCGCTCACTGCCCTGCTGTGCCTCAGCCTAGAGGAACAGCACGGAGCTAGGTGTGGCTGCCGCCGTGGCCCCGTGGCCCAGGCAGGGCGGGGCGGCTAGGGGGCAAGGCGGAGTGAGGTGCAAACATTGGAAGCTCAGCAGGCAGGGCGGCAAGGAGCTTGAGCATTACCTCATGAGACCATGACATGGCTCCCCGTGGACTTTAAATGTAGCAAACACACAAACTATGCACTTGGCCAGAGGCTGGCCAGAGCCTTCGGTGATACCGCCCGCTCTCCATGCATCCAACCAATGCTCACCACTTGGCACGGCTGGCTTTCTGGCGTCACTCCGGGCCTTGGTCTCCCCGCCCAGCGTCAGCCCCCCTAACCGCCTGCCGCCCGCCCTCCCCGCCCTGCCCTGCCGCCGCAGCTGGGAGCAGGTGCACTACCGGGGCAACTTCCCGTCTGCCCGGGGCGAGATGGGGGTGGCTGTCTCCCCTCGAGGCATTGTCTACCTGGCAGGTGGGGGCGGCCGCAAACATAAAAACTTAACTGATAGCACTGCTGGTTTGGCCATTTTTGTGCCGACGCTGCCCCTACCGCAAGCAGCAGCAGAGTCCAGTAGTTTGGGCTGCAGGGCGTGCTTGTGCGCTTGCTCATCAATCAATCAATCAATCAATCAATTGCATTTCGAGTCCCGGGGGGAGGCCAGCAAAACGGTCATAGGACAGGGTGGGGGGTGAGTGCATCAGACGGTAGTTTCTAGCAAAGGAAAAGCTGCGGCAGGCCAACCACCTCTTGCATGCGATGCACGTGCACCCACCGCCTTCCCTTGCACACCCGCACTGCCTACCCCTGTCCCTGCCGGTCCTTGCATTCCGCAGCCTGCAGCCTGCCCTGCCTAGCACGCCCTTGCTCCTCGGCCCCTGCCCACACCTGTCCTGCCCACACTGTCTCTGCCCACCCCTGTCCCTGCCCACCCCCCTGTCGCTGCCCACCCACATCCCCACTGCAGGTGGCTACACCACAGGCACCCCCACCCCCATGCGCCCCCATGGCATCTTCAATCGAGCCTCCTCTGTGCTTGCCTCTGCATACTCGGCGGAGCTCTTTGAGTTTTGCTGCACAAACCACTGCTTCCGCCGGGTGAGTCTAAAGAAGGAGGAAAGCAAGGGAGACGGACAGGCATATGCATGCAGGGTCAGGGGAGCTCTTTGATTTTTGCTGCAACAACCACTGCTTCTGCCGGGTGAGTCTAAATAAGGAGGAAAGCACAGGGAGAGGAGCAGGCACATGCATGCAGGGCCAAGGGGTGCCGAGAGGGCAGGCGCCCTCTCTCATCTGGGGTTGCTCCCACCTCCTCCTGATCCGCCAACCTGTTCCAGTTTTGCTGCGCGATGTACTGTACCGCTTGCGCCGTGTGTCTATGAGAAGGTTTGATCATGACGCAGAGGTTGAAGGCCGCGGCCTGCCTCTCACAAATTACAGCTCTCTGTACTGCTTTTGTGTGCTCTACTTTTATGTTTATTTTCCATACGTCCTGTGCCCCCTGCAGGTGTTGACTGCCGACATGCAGCCCCCGCTGGGCGCGCTGCGTGCCGGCCCCACGGCGTGCTGGCTGGACGGGCAGGTGCGCAGGCAGGCAGGCAGGCGCCATATGCCGTGCCTTGCCCCATCCTCTGCCACCCGCCATTGGAGTGCTGTTGCTTTGCCCCGACACGGCACTGTGGGGCTGCATGCGCGCCTGATTACATGTATCTCAAGGGCACAGTGTGTGCAAGTGTTTGATACTGAATGTCAAAAGATGCATGACAGGCCATACCTCGCCGGCTGTTTGTGCCGCCCCTGTGCTTGGCTCAATCTCTCCCCTTCCCTTACATATTTCTGCCACGTCACAGGTTCACGTGATGGGTGGCTACTACTCGCACGAGGCAGCCCCCGTCTCCCAGCGCAGCATCGTGTCAGTCGAGTGAGTCCCATGGCCTATCCTGGCTGGCTGTCTGACTGGGCTTGCTGGGCTGGGCTGGTTAATGAAGTGATTTGGCTGCTGGTCTGGTCTGGGCTGGCGGGGGCTGTGGTTGTGTCGGCAGAAAGAAATCCACGACCATAGGCAGCTTTAACTTGAGAAAAATCTGAAAATACAGTCCTTTCGTTTCTTAGAAAAACAAACTCATTTTGTAGTAAAGCTTTCCTACTAGGAATAAGACTCTCTAAACCCTTGAGAACTTATTCTTGAGAACATGTTGAATACTAAAAGCTTTAAAACCACATCTTGTGTAAAACCATATCTCTGCTCGTTTTTGAAAAGGATGCTTGAAGTTGCCATGAGGGCAGCGACTGCAGTAGGACGGGTGTGACTGGAATAGTCAGACCTTGCTCGGTGTCAGATCTAGTATGCCTGCATGCTCTCGTTGGGCCAGGCAAGGAAACCGGGGCTCCACTCCCAGCGCGAGCAGTTGCCTTCATCTCTATCATCAGCGTCCTCCTCCCATGCGTGCCCCACGATTTAGCCTCACCTGTACATCTAGTTCGCCACATATTTTATCGAACTGCTCTGCTGCCTGCGCTCCCCTGGCACCCCTCTGCCCCCTCGCAGCATGCGGGCCTGCGCGCACTGCGGCGTCACGCGCGCCGCAGCGCCGGGGGCCAAGCTGCAGCGGTGCTCGCGCTGCAAGGAGCAGGGGCGGCCACAGGTGTACTACTGCTCCCAGGACTGCATGTCTGCCAACTGGAGCACCCACAGGATTTTGTGCGGCACCAAGGGCCTCCTGCAGTGAGGCCAGAGCAACATTGCAGCACCAAGCAAGGCCGCATGAGGCAAGGTCGCATGAGGCAAGGCCGCATGAAGTCAGGCAGTGCGCTGGACAGCATGAGGCGCTACCACGGGGCGCTGCCACCGCACTAGGCATGTGGGACAGCCGCCGCCCCCGCCCAACCTGCCTCCTCTGCACGTTGCCCCTGCCTTTGCCTGGCTGCCCGCACTCCCCAACCTGCCCACTAGAGTACTCCTGCCCACCACCTGCATGCCTGCCACACAACAACGACAGGCGGGCACCCCCCTGCATGTGCCACAACCTGCTTGCACGCTTTGCTAGGTTGACCTTGCTTGATTCTTGTTCACGGGCTGAGCCTGGAATGCAGCCTGCTTCCCGGACTGCCTTCGCCCTCCTTTGGAACCTTAGCACCCGCTGGCACTGCCCGACCCGCACCTGCTTGCTCCAATCACCCCAGCAAGCCTCCTGTCTCATGAGCCCAATCACTACGCTCCCCGTGGACATTAAATTTCACGAACAAACAAACAATCCACACGTGAACACTGCCCGTGCGCTGCCTGGTGCGCCAGGCGGCGCCAGCACCCTGCCTCTGGCACTCCCCTCCTGGCTCCCTTCTCGACGGCCAGCCTTGCTTGCACCCTGTCCTGTGGGCTTCCAGCCCCTCTCAAGGTGTTTTTTTCGCTGCCCTTTAGGCACGTCACAGCGCCTCAAAACAGTGCTTGCAAGCAAAAATATAGACGCAAGTGTGGCCACGGGCAGTGGGGGTTGGCGGGGGTAGAGGTGGAAGGGGCGGTGGCGGGCGGGGTCAAGTGAGGGAGGGCATCAGAACCTCCCATCAAGGCGCAGCATGGTCGCTGTGTCACGCCTTGTTCCACGCAGCAGTGTGTTCAGGCAAAGCAAAACAGTTCTGTGATGCCTGCCTCCATGCAGCAGTGTGTTGAGGCATAGCAGCTCTGCCGCGCCTTGTTCATCCGTAGTTGAGCCGGAACAGGTCTGCAGCAGAGAGGAGAGGGGGGAGGGCAAGGCAGAAGTCAGCAGAGGGCAGCATGAGAGTGTGGCCTGCACAATGCCAGGGAGGCTGGCAGGCAGCTGTACCAGGCGCATGTTGCTGCTAGATGACTTGACGAGCGTGCAGCCCCACAGCACAACACATGGTGACGACATAAGCCTCCTCCGCCCCCTGCCCTACATAATACTCCCACCACATCTGCACACACTACAGCAGCCAGCGGCCGGCTCACCGTTGGTGACGACATAGCTCCCGGCCACGGGCGCAAGGTGGAAAGTCTGGCTGAACTTGAGCGGGTTGGTCTCGCCCTCGGGCTGCGGGCAGAGATGACATCAAAGAATCAACCATTAAAATTTCAAGTTCAAGGGGAGCCAGCAAGGTCTCACGGGACAGGATGGGGGGTGAGTGTATCAGAATGTAGTATCAGAAGAGGGGAACAGAGAGAGAAGGTGGTGTTCGGGCGGGAGTGCAAAGCACAGGGAGGGGCACAGGGAGGGGCACGGTGGGGTGGTCCCGCCCCCGGGCTGCGGGGGCCATTGAAAGAAGTAGAGCGACGGTATGGTGATCTGTCAAGGTAAGACAGCGTAAAGGCACGGTGGGTTGGGAGGCAGAGTGGAGCGGTTGTTGGCTGCTTGAGAGGTTGGCTGCTTGAGAGGGGCAGGGGGCCGAGGAGCCGCTCTGCCAAGCCCTCCCTTCCCACGCTCTCCTGACCCCGCACACGCAGCCGGCGGATGACTCTTGTTGCCAGCGCCCCCTCTGCAACACCCTGCCCCCCCAACAGTTTTGTTGTGTGACCTGCAGCACGCCCACGCCAGCCGCTGGTTGGGCCAACCTTTGCACTCTTTAAGCATCCCTCCCTCCCCCCATGCTTCATGCGTATCCTGCCATAACTGCCCCCTCACCAGCAGCTGTCCAGGTTCAAGTAACACTTCAGCGTCAACACATCATTAGATGCTAACAACAAAATGGCACCCGCCCCCCCTGCTTCACAAGCAGCCGGCCGATGAGCGGCACGGTTCAGGTTGTTCTTCAACCTTCCCGTGCGTCAACCTATATATCGACAGACGCTAAGTCAATAAAAGAGCACCCGGCTTTCCTCACCAGCAGCTGTCCCGTGACAAAGACGAGCACGCCGGAGCTCAGGCTGGGCTGCGCATCCAGCGAGCTGATGTGGTGCTTGCACTGCTGGAAGGGCAGCGACGTCAGCTTGCCCATGATCTGCAGGCGGGCAGGCAGGGAAGTCGTCTTGAATCGTGCAGGCAGCATAGGAAGGAGGCCCGCGAAGTAGAAGAATCCGCGAGTTTTCCTCGAGTGAGATGCAGACAGCACGTCAGGGTAAAAGTGCACCATGCAGTGGAAGGGTGGCCGCGGCCAAGAATCGCGAGCTGGGTGCAGGTGAGACTGCCGGGGGGAGGCGGGTTGTTGTTAAGCTACCAAAGGCAACAGCGCCGCGCCGCATTTTCCGCCGCCAACCACTGCCCCGTCCAGCCCTCTGGACTGCACGTGCGGCAGACCCTGTGCAGCCCTTGATCGGCCTGGCACCCCTGATCAGCCCCCCCCCTGCGCGCCCTTGCAGGAGCTGCCCAGCAGCAAGCCCCACGCACCGCCTGGGTGCCCTGGAACTTCTGGCCCTCAAAGGTCAGCATGCTCTGGTCCTGGTACAGGCCCGCCAGGTTGGCACGCGCCGTGTCAAATGTGGCGTAATAGTGGTCGGTGAACGCCTGCAGTGTTTGGTGTTCCATGAGCACAGCGCAGAGAACGACAGGGTAGAGTCAGGTTGAGCACGTGGTGACCTCAGTCCGCTGGAGCGCAGGGCAGAGCTGCAAGGCGGCGGCGGTGGCGGAACCAACTGCAGCCGCTGCAAGCCTCGCCACACCACCTGCTGCGACATGTCGGCGGCCATTCCAATCCCAAAGGCCGTCAGATCAACCAAGCAGCAGCCGCAGAGAGCAGAGGCAGGAGCGGTAATGCGTCGATCGCTCCGCAAGCGCTCAGGAGACCGCTGTACAGGCATCTGACAGGAACCCGATCATCGTTCGCATTGCTCCGCTGGCTTGCAGAGGGCAGGGCAGGCACTAGAGACGCCGCGCCGCCCGTAACCCTCGGCTGCACCGCACCTTGGCGATAGCCTCCGGATCACCAGCCATGGTGGATGCCTTTCGGGTGTGCTAAGGCTGACAGAGGCGCCGAGGGCCGCGCAGGTGCGAGTTTCAAGATGCCGCAGCCTGTGGGCAAGGTGATCGCTGCTGCCCCGATAGCGCGCAAGTCAGCAACAACCACGGATCGTTGCAGCCGGCCGGCCTTCCAATTGTCGAGCCTGCGCTGCCTGCTGGGCCACCCCAAAAAACTGCCATCGGGTGCGGGCACCCTGCATTGCAGGCCTAACGGCTTGCCGTACTGCCAGTGGCTGTTTCTCGAACACCGACAATGCAGACACGTGACCATATGTGCCACCACTGACGACGCTCCGGCAGCGCGCTCTTCAGGGGCTGAGCACTCTCCCAGCACCTTGGCGCCTTCAGTGAGGCAGCAGGGAGCCATGGTGCAGCAGGGCTACGGCAAGGCGCGCTACTCGGCGCGCGCCGCCACCAGGCGGCAGGGCGGCGGCGGCGGCGGCGGGGATTCCGGCTTTCCCGCAGGCCGCGCCACTGTGCAGGCCGGGCTGCGCTCCTATGCACTCAGCAAGGCGGAGCAGCTGAGGTTTGCGCACTGCGCTCCGGACTATCGAGAGGCCAGGTGTGCAGGGTCAGCCTCCCGTTTGAGAGTGGTGGCCGCGGCAGCAGTTGAGGCGGGCGGGGAACCACCGGCAGAGGCGGCGGTTGTCAGCGTGCTTGTTGCGACTGAGCTGAGTCAGCTCCCTGGTGGATGCTTGGTTGCAAGGCTGGCAGGCGCCAGCTCGCCGCACACTGCTTGCGCCAGCATATCTGCATCAGCTTCGTGCCCAGGCAGGCAGGCAGGCAGCACCCGCCTGCTGCTGCCCCACAACAGCCGCCCCTGCCTGGCCGCCGCCGTTTGCGATTTGTTGGGTGCAGGAACATTGTGTTGGGCAAGTGGGATACAGACACCACTCGCTTCCTTCGGGAGGACGAGTGCCTGGGTGAGCAAGGGGCCCATCCCCGCCACGCGGGCAAGGGCGCAGCATGCTGACGGGGCGCTGCGGCTGACGTGGCGCTGCCGCGTGCCCGCTTGGTCTGCTCCTCTGTTGCCGCTGCGCATGCGGAGATGCCATGCTGGGATGCAGCTGTATCAATGCCGTTGTTGCAAGGCCGCCACTGCGCCGCTGCCGCGGTTGGCGATCGCTGCCGCTGCTGCTGCTGCTGCTTCCATTTGCCATGCACTGCCCCTGTTTGCTGCTTGCTGGCTCTCTTCTCACCTGCTCCTACCCCGTGAGGCCGCTGTCGCTGCCCATTGCCCTTTTCCCTGCACGCCGCACATTACCCTCTCCTCCCTCTCACCTCTCCTCTGCTGCTTTCTCCCTGTGCAGCGCTGGCGCCACCTGGCAAGGAGGCCATGCTGGCAGATGCCTATGCCTTCCTCAACCGCCAAGGTGCCATCAACTTTGGGCTGCTCAGGGGGGACCCCCGGGTGCCGCTGCCTCCCGAGGTGTTTGCTCGGCTGCCGCCTCCGCCCTACGGCGCCTACCTGGTGCCAACTGGGCCCACGGATGACGAGATTGCGGGGAAGCTGTTTGAGATCATGGCCTCAGTGGACATGAACGTGAGCTGCTTTACATGTTTGATCTTATCCGTCATCTACATACGAGACGTGCCCTGCTGCTGTGCGGCCATGAGGAGCTGGCGCGACAGCAGCTGTTGGCGCCGCTGTCAGCCGCTGGCGCGATGAGGCTCTTTGGCAGCGACATTGCTTTGGGGGCCATGATGAGATCTACCGAGCTGCCGGCCTGGCTGAGACACTGCTTTTGGGGCCATGATGAGCTGGCACAGCGGCAGCCAGTGGCGCTGCCATATGTCACTGCCACCACCGCTAGCGCGTTGGCAGTCCAGTGGTAGTGCTGCTCAGCAGGGCTGCCGCTGCCTTGCCTGGTCCCTGATGTCACTGCTGTGCCCCTCACTTACTGCCTTATCTTCCCTGCTTTTCCACCAGCTTCAAACCAATCCATCCTTGCCTGCCCCGCCCTGTCCCGCCCTGCCCTGCCCTGCAGCTGACGACTGAGAAGATGCTGCGGCGGAGCACTGGAGAGGCGCTGGGCGTGGATTTGTCGCACAAGAAGGCGCAGATCCGTGGCTGGGTGGGTGCAAGCCAAGCGTCAACTGGTGTGCTCTTTGGGCACTGCCTTGCCTGGTGCCAGATGATGTGTTGAGCAGAGGCTGGGTGGGCGCAAGGCTGTTTTTGTTTTGCCTGGAGTCCCGTTTGCCGTCCGCGCATCTGTTGCCAAGTGATGCCTGCCGCTCCTGCGTGCCTCCCAAGGCCGCCGCCTGCATGCTGGACCCTCGGCTTGACAGGCGGCTCATCCCATGTGCTGCCCCACACGCACTGCACATGCACATGTGGCGCTGTGCTGTGGTTGCCTGCGTGTTTCAAACGAAGGCACGTGGCTAAGCACGTGTCCCTTCTGCCTCTCTTGCCCGGCAGGTGAACGAGTACCTAGCAGGGAATGCGGCTCCTGCATGGTTCAAAGAGCGCCAGCGGGAGGCAAAGCAGAAGGAGCGGGAGGAGAAGCGGCGGCGGCGGTGGCGTGTGGTGGTGGTGGGCGCGGGGCCGGCGGGCCTCACCGCAGCTCTACACCTCAAGGTATGTACGCTACAGGGCAGGGTTGGGGCCGTCTGGGAAACCCACTTTGAGTCGCTGAGCTCCTCACAACTGCCCAATGCGTGCGGGCTGTTTGTGCCGGCTCACTGCGCCACTCGCAGCAAGCTAGCTGCCTGGTGTACTGGTGTACTGGTGTACTGCCAGCAAGCTGGTGGTTGGCGGCCCACTCTCCGCTGCCTGCCGGTGCCAGTCGGTCGTCCAGGCAGCACCACCTACCCTCTTTGCTGCCCTACCCCTGCAGCGGCAGCACCCCGCCCTGGCTGCCCTGCCTCTCACAACCTCTGCCTTGGCCCCCACCCCGTCCCTCCCACTCCTCCCTGCTGCAGCGCAATGGAGCCGATGTGATTGTGCTGGAGGCCCGAGACCGAGTGGGCGGGCGGGTGCACTCCTACCAGCAGGGCGGCTTCACAGCGCCGGTGGACCTGGGTGCGTGCACAGGTTTCCCTTTAGATTCCTGTCATTTCTTTGTGGCGAAAATCAACCAAGGCAATGACAGCCGTGCGCTGACCCACAGCTGCCTCTGCCTGCCGGCCTGGCCCGTGCCTGTCACCCACAGTGCGCTGACTGACGCAGCCGTGCAGGCAGGCGTGGCATTCTCCCGAATGCTGCATCGCACCTGTCCCATCTGCATCATCACTGGATTGAGCCAATCAAGGGGCAGGCTTTGCGCTCCAAACCCTCTGCCGCCCTCTGCCAGCAGCCGACCCTGCCGCCCTCCCTCCCCACCCCATCTTTTGTCCCCACTCACATGGCTGCAGGCGCCAGCATCATCACTGGGATCGAGCTAGTCGCGGAGCAGCTAGTTTAGGCGCCCTGACACCTAACCGTCCTCTGCAAGCAGCTGACTTTTCTTTTGCCTCCCTCTCTCCTTCCCGACCCTGCCCCCTCCCCTCTCCCGCGTCCCCACAGGCGCCAGCATCATCACTGGAATCGAGCCAGACGTTGAGAAGGGGCTGCGCTCCGACCCCTCTGCCATCCTCTGCCAGCAGCTGGGGGTGGAGCTGCATGAGCTGGGGGAGCAGCTGCCGCTGCTGGACACAACCACAGGGGTGGCGGTGCCCCAGGAGCTGGACACGTCGGTGGAAAAGTGAGCTTAGTTTCGTCAGTTATTCTATAAATTGCAAGGGGTGTGTGCATGGGGTGGTGTGAGGGGAGCGCGGCTGCCGATCTGGGGGAGCAGCTGCCTCTGCTGGATACGTCGGTGGAAAAGTGAGCAAGAGTGTGTTTTGGCTTGTGCTGGTCTTTTGACAAACACTAACAAGGGCAGTTAGTACTCTTGGTGCAAGCCCTGCCAGCCCCTCGGCGCAATCAGGAGGCCCGCACCGAAAGCAGCCCGGCGCTTGCACACTGTTCTGAGCTTGTGTTGAGCTTGTGCTTTTGTTTTGTTTTGCGAAGGGGTTTTGCATGTGGGGTTGGTGTGAGGGCAGTGCAGGGGCACGCGGCGGTGGAGCAGTCGCCGCTGCTCGACAGAACCACATGCCTGGCTGGCGGGCGGTGCCTGAAGCGCGGGGCACGTCTGTAGCGGACCTGGAACTCTCAACCCCAGCACCAGGTCCTGCATTGCCCCTCCGGTCCCTCCTCACTTGTCACTGGTTTCCAACATATTTGCCTGGTTCTTTGTTGAGCCTCGCAGGCTGCGGGACGATTTGATGGATGACGTGGCAGACCTGATGGACGAAATGCCCGAGGAGGAGCGCAACACGGTGGGTCAAGGTTGCTTGCAGTGGGTGGCTGGTACAATCCTAATAATACGGGGCTGCCTACAAGGGCTGTGGTTTTGTTGCAGTCCACTGGGTGGGKGGGTGGGTGGGTGTTGAATAGCCCCTCCCCGATGTCACGATGTAAGAAGCTTCAAGCCGAAGAAGTGCGGGGTGTGTGAGGTTGGGTGGGCTGGTGTGTGAGTGTGTGGCTGTTTGGATGGGCTGATGTGTGTGAGGCTGGCGTTTGGGTGGGTTGGGGGATGGGTGGGCGTGCGGGCGTGCGATGGCCGCCTGGGTGGGCGCTGTCGCCCTTGCCGTGTGCCCTTGCGTTGCGCGGATGCACGCGCCTGCCTGCCTGCCCGGCCCCGCTTCTGCCCTGTCAGACCCCGCCTGCCCTGCCCTGCCCTGCCCTGGTGTTTGCTGGAGGAGCACAATTGTTTGCCCTTCATGATTGATCTGTCCACGTCGCTAAACCTAAGCATCATATATCAAATTCGTGCCTGACCTGCCCAGGTGTCCTACGGAGAGATGCTTTCGCGTGCGATCCAGCAGCGGGCGGCGCAAGCCTTGGCAGCGGCCAAGGCGGCAGCGGCAGCGCAAGCTGCCGCCGCAGCCGCCGCAGCAGAGG
>JTEE01000306.1:672583-701934 GCA_002896455.3 Chlorella sp. ArM0029B | reverse complement strand
GTGGGTGGGTGGTGTGGGGTGCACACAAGCGTCGTGTGGGTGGGTGGTGTGGGGTGCACACAAGCGTCGTGTGGGTGGGTGGTGTGGGTTTGGATGTAGATGAGGGTCGCGGGGATGGCTGGGTGGGCTGTGTGGTTGTAAATGACGGTCGCTTGAATAGCTGGATAGGTGGTGTGGGTGTAAACGAGAGTCGAGTGGAGGTTGGGTGCGTGGAGTGGTAGGCCTGCCGCCATCTTGTCTGCCTGCCTCCTTGTTTGGTTGAAGACGGTGCCTGCTGCTGCCATTTCCGTGCTCCTTCACCAGCCTCAAGCCCCCTTGAATCCCTTGCTCCTCCCTGCAGGCACAGCTGCCCGGGCAGCTGAGCAGCAGACGCCAGAGGCGCTGAAAGATGCTGCGCTGGCGGTGCTGCGCCGGATACACCCCGGGGTGGAGGTTCCCGAACCCACCGCCTTCACCGTCTCCCAGTGGGCCTCAGGCAAGTGTGGGGTGACTTGCTAGTTGGCATGCCAGCGGGCCATTTACCGGAGGGCTGTTGGTGCCTGAACCCACAGCCTGTAGCGGGCCTCAGGCAAGTGGGTTATGGATTGAGCGAAGCAATGCAACCATGGCATGTACCGAAGGGCCAGAGGTGGCGCAGCCTGTGGCTTACACTATGCCGCAGCGGGCCTCAGGCATGTGTGGGGCGACTTGCCAGGCAAGGGCTTGCCAGGCAACTTGACAGCACGCTGCCAGGACTTGCCAGGCAAGGGCCAGAACACAGTGGGCCACAGCACACTGCTGTGTGAGGCTGACTGGCTGAGCCTGGGTCCCACGTCGTCTCTTTGTGCGAGAAATGTGGGGTGCACAGGCCACGCTAGGCAGGCCGGACGGCCATTGGAATGCCACAATAAATGCACTGCCAACCCCCAAACCCAATGGCAAATCCCATGGGAGGCAGCGTTTGTTTGTTGAGGTCCGGGGGGGGAGGAGGTCGGGGGGGGGGAGAGGTGCAGTTACAGGGGGCGCCCCAGCCCAGCGCTGCCCTGTCCCAGCACCTGCGGCACATGTTTGTGTTGTTTCGCCGCTGCATACTTGAATGAATGAATGCCTTCTCCCAACCTATCTCTTAACCACCCTGCCCGCCCTCTGCCCCCCTTCACATGCAGAGCCCTACACTCGCGGCAGCTACTCCTTTGTCGCCGTTGGCGCCTCCGGCCAGCACTACGACACGCTGGCTCAGCCCGTGGGGCGGCGCCTGCTGTTTGCTGGGGAGCACACGGCTCGGGAGCACCCGGACACTGTGGGGGGAGCAATGCTGTCGGGGCTGCGGGAGGCGGCGCGAGTGTTAGACCTGGCTGCGGACACAGAGGCGGAGGCGGCAGAGGCGGGAGAGGACCAGATGGAGGCAGAAGAGGTAAGAGGTACTGCTATTCGGGCGTGGTACTGCTGCCTGGCTTGCTGGGCAGCTGCTGAATGGGCTGGTAGTTATGGGTATGTCTCGGGCCAAGAGGGGACGTGGTGGAGGCAGAAGACGTAGCTTGTATGGGTGGGGGGTGGGTTGGGGGTGTGCCTGCCATTTGCCTGTCCTGCTTGCGGCTTGCCATTCAGTGTCGCTTGGTCCATGGCTGGGTGGCTTTGGGTCTGTGTTTGGGTAACAACAAGGCGTCGAGGAGTGGCTGCCACGCCTCCCCGGCGTGCCTGCTCACGATTCTGCACCTCGTCCGCCCGCCTGCCCGCCCGTCACCGGTGCCGCCCGCACCTCTGCCCATGTTGCCCCCTGCAGCCTGCCGTTGGCGCGAGCCAAGGGCGCAAGCGCAAGGGCAGCAAGCAGCTTGAGGTGTCGGCCCCTCAGTCAGAAGAGGAAGGAGATGAGGACTTTGGGGATGCGCGGCCCCAGAAGGCTGGTGAGCAATGATTCGATGGAGTGGAATGTTTTACAGGACGACCAGGACTGGCTGTTTGGGCCAATTAACAGGGCTACTTACAGTGGTGTGCTGTGCTCAGTTGCAGCGTGGCACAGGGGAAGCTGCAGCATTTTGCGCTACTGACCGGGGGGCTGTGCTCCCCCATGGCACAAACTTCAGCGTGTGCATCTGGGCATATGCTTACTCTGCTTTAGTTTCCTGGCATGGAGATAAAGCGCAAAGCCTCAGATGCCGCACAGCGTTTACAAGATGCACGCCCTACTGGGGGGGCTGTGCTCCCCCACAGCACCAGCTTCAGCGTGCGCAGCTGAGTGCGTGCTTAGTCTTGTGGGCGTTTTGGTTTCTGGGGTGAAGGACAGTGCAGAGCCTCAGGTGCCGCACAGCGTACAGCGTTCACAAGGTGCATGCCCTATGCTGAGCTCTTTGCCCTGCCTGGGTTTGAAAAAACTGTTGATTATAGAGGTATTACACATACTGAAGGGCTCCCCTCCTGCTGCCGTGCTGTTGCAGCCCGGGGCGCCCAGGTCAAGGGGAAGCGTGCGGGAGCCAAGCAGGAGAAGCAGGAGGGAGCGGAGCCGGCAGGCAAGTGTGTGTGGTTGTGCTGTGCTGCATATCTCTGCATGTTGTTGTGTTGTGCTGCATATCACCGCACTGCACTGCGCTTTGACAATCAGGCATGGTCGTTCTGTGCTGCATAACACTGCACAGCACTGCGCATTGCCCGCGCTGGGCTGCATGGTGCTGCACTGCACTCTGCTGGGCTGTGCTGCGTTGTGCTGCTGGTGCCTAACTGCAAACGAGCCACGCATGTCCTCCCTACTGGCTGTCTGGGCTTCGTGGGACAAGCCATTCACCCTGCTGATTAAGCTGCCTGCCGTGCTGTGCCTGCTGTGCCTGCAGAAGCGTCCGGGGCGGGCGCCATCTGGGGGTTCATCAAGCGCAGCGAGGTTGGGAAGGAGATGGATTGGGAGGGGGATGAGGAGGAGGATGCGGCGCGGCGGGAGGCAAAGTTGAAGGAAGCTGCCGGGAAGCTGAAGCGGCGGCGGGGGCGGGACAACGGTGGGTGGGCACGGGCCAGCTCAGGCCAGGGTGCTGGGCAGTGGGCAGGGCGCAACCCTGCATAATCACATCCCATCTGGGTTCAGCGTGTGCCAGCCGTCCTGGTCAGCATGCGCTTGCCAGCTTTGCCTGGCACTGCTGCAAGTGTGTCTGCCCAACTTCTCCCTGCTGGTCACGCTTTGTGTGCTGTGCTCAAAAGACGCCAGTGAGCTCGGCCTGGCAAGGACCCTGCAGCACAGCTTGCCTCGCACGCTGTCCCCGCTGAGCATGCCTCCCATGCTGTGCGTGCTGTCCACGTCAGCAGGCGAGCCTGCCAGCGAGGATGACCTGGAGAAGACGCTGGAGCGCAACTATGCTGCAGCCATTGGCAAGGAGCGGCAGCTGGTGTCGCAGGAGCAGGTGTGTGTGTGTGTGCCCTGGCTGTGTTTCAATACTGCTGAGCTGACTGTGTGTGTGATGGGCTCGGTTGTATTTTTCAAATGATTGTGATACGATCATACAATGACAGTGTTTGTGTGGGGGTGAGTGTTCTGTTGTTGTGTTCTGTTGTAGGTGGCATGGGTGGGTGGATGGATACGTGGCTGGGCAGCAGACGTCAGCAGGGAAGCGTGTCATAAACGTGTTGGGTGAGCAGGAGGCGGGTTACAATCAAGGCAGGGGCCTGATGAGTGCCGTAAATCCGGCGCCGATTGCGACCCACCCACCATCCCCGCTTGCCGCTCGAGACGCCCTTGCCAGCCCGCCGCCCATTTGGCACGCCCGTCTGCCTGATACAATTTACTTAGCACATCTTGTTCTTTTTCTTTCTGGACTTGCAGCGCCTGGCGCAGCGTGACGGTGCCAAGGAAGTTGTGCGGGCACTCATGCTGTCATCCGCAGGTCAGCCAGCCACCCCCAGCCCGCCAGCTGTCCAAACCGTCCGCCCTGTACCGCCTAGTCAGCTTGCCTGCTGGGAGGCCTGCTGGGCTGGCTTGCTGGGCTTTGTTGTGCCCTCAAGGAGCATGGCATCACCTACCCTGCAAGAATCATTGTGCTGGCATGCTTTGTGGGCATGTGCGCAGTGCTTGACAACAGACGTGCTCGGCCCGCCCTCCCCCCCACCGGTACAGGTGACATGGCGCCGCTGCGGCAGCTGCTTGGAAAGACAGAGGGCACTGAGCCCCGCATCTTTCTGCTCAACGTGAGTGGAGGGGGGGAGCGTGTGGGGCCAGCGGAACAGGGATGGCATGGGGCTTGATGAAGCCCCGTGCAGTCATTTGGCCGCCGCTTGCAGCACTGGTCGAGCTTTATGAGTGCCTGAGAGTGTGTGCTGGCAAACGCAAACTTTTTGAGTGCTCACTCAGCTGTACGCCAGGGCCAGCCAGCCAGCCTATCAGCCCGGCCCGCTGCTCACCTGCCTGCCTGCCTGCCTGACTGTGTCCAATTCCCGGTTCTGCAGAATCTGCGGCAAAGCGCAGACCCCGCAGCCCTGGAGCGCATTGCTGCAGATGTCGAGGTTGCGTCCACACTCGCCAGGTCAGCGCCCGTTGGCATTCGTGCCCCTGCACAGCTGCTGCCAGCGAGCTTGCCCCTTGCCTCCTGTTGGGCTTTGTGGCAGCTTCACATCTGGCGCCGCGCAAGCCTGCCTCCTGCCTCCTGTTGGCGTTCATGCCCGTGCACAGCTGGCACCAGCGAGCTTGCCCCTTGCCTCCGCTGGCATGCATGCACAGGGGCATCTGTGCGCAACCAAGCAGGCAGCGGCAAGCTTGCACCTGCATAGATGGCTGGCCATGTAGTGTCCTGTTGTAGGCTGTGCGGTGTGGAGGGTGATTTGGCGCGGGGCAGGGGACACTGACACTCCCACTCCTCCTTCCTTCTTGACCCCATCCAGCCCGATCGCGCTGCATTCCATGCCCCCCGCACATCTGTCCCTGCCCCTGTATGCTTTATCTTCACATTGTGCACCTGCCCCGCCAAATGTGTGCATGAGTGTGTGCCCACACCCTGACTGGCCCCTCTGCCCTGCAGCTGGCTGGAAGCTGCGGCAGCGGAGGCATCCGATGTGGAGCTGGCGGGGGCGCTGCTGCGCCTGCTGCGCCTGCTGCCCTGCGACTGGGCACTGCTGGACAAGTCAGGTGGGTTCCGGGGGCCTTGCACCCATCCGCCCCACGCCACAGTTGAAGCAGGCAGGGGGTGCCGTGCCTGCTTTGGATTGCGTCTGCCTGTCCCTCCTGCCCGGGGCTGGTGGGAGGAGGTGGGCAGGTTCACAACGAATCAGCACGGGCTGGTTGGGAGGAGATCGGCGGGTTCACTACAAATCAGCCCGGGGCTGGTTCACTAGAGGTGGGCAGGTTCCTAGCGAGGTTAGGTGTCCTGCCCGTCGCGGGTAGGTTTTGGGTGCCTCTCATAACCTGCGACTTACAGCGTCTGGCCTTGTTGTTGCACTCGCTCAAATCACCCCGTCCTCACCCGCCGCCCCCCATGTGCCTGCAGGCCTGGCCAAGGCGCTGCGCGCCCGCTGCACGCTGCACGGCGACCCAGACACCCGCAAGCAGGCTCAGGAAATCAACCGCAAGTGGGCGGCCCTAGAGGCAGCAGCCAGCGGCGGCAGCGACGCTGCGCCACGCGCTGGCAGCGCGGCTGGCAGCCGGCAGGGCNGGCCGCCGGGCGGCGGCAGCGGCACGGTGCAGCAGGCCAGGCAGCAGGCGGCCAGGCAGCAGCAGCAGCAGGCGGCGCAGCAGGCGCAGCAGCAGCAGAAGGAGGATTTGTCTGCTTACTATGATGAGACGAAGGCAGCTGAGCTGGCAGAGATCGAGCAGCAGGCGGCTGACGCGGCTGCGGCGGCTGCCGAGCTGAAAGCGGAGCTGGTGGCCTCACAGCTGGCAGCCCAGCAGCCCGAACCGCCCCTCAGCATCAAGTCTTTCATGGTAGGCGATGCAGCCAGGGGATGATGGTGGGGCGCATGCCCGCTGCAGTGCATGGGGTGGAGAGCGGGGTGTGAGCATTGCTTGTAGAAGGAGGGGCGCACACCATTGGAGGGGCAGTTGAGAGCGGCGGGGTGAGCGGCAGCAGGGCTCTAGCCTGCAGAGGGTCAAGTGGCTGACTCCAGCAGTCTTGGGAGGGGTCGAGGCAAAAGGTGGCACTCCCAGACGGCCTCCTCCGCTCAGCCGGCCTCCCCCTGTCACTGTCGCAGCAAGCAAGTTGGCTGCAAGCGCACTTTTATGACCAACCTGTCATCCTTTTGCTGTCCGAATGCCTCTCTCTCTTCCTCTGTAGCGCAACCACGGCGTGCAGGCCGGCGGCAAGCGCGTGTCTTTGACCAACCTGGTCTCCTTCCCCTTCCCAAATCCCTCTCTCTTCCTCTGCAGGACTACCGGAGCGAGCAGGCTGGCGGCAAGCGCAAGTCGCTGACCAAGCTGGAGCGCTCCTCCTCCAAGCCCAGCAGCAGCAAGAGCGGTAGCAGCGGCGGCGGCGGCGGCGGTGGCAGCGGTGGCGGAAGCAGCGGCGGTGCTGGCGGTAGCACTGGTGCGTCTCTTGCCTGCCTGACTGTGTCCCCTGCACCGTGCCCGGCTTACAGATGAGCGCGCCAAGGTTGGGCGGAAGTGCGATGCTCGACCACCTGCCTGCCTGCCTGAAGTTTTAGAGCCATCCCTGCATTCCCTACCCCCACCCCACCCCTCAGATGGCGTCCCCAAGGAGGTGGCGATTATATAGTGCGGCGCTTTCCACCTGTCCACCTCACTGATTCCAGCACACTGTGTTGCCCACCCCCACCACCCCGCCCCGCAGACGGCAGCGCCAAGGAGGTTGTGAAGGAGTACATTGCCGGCATACTGCAGCAGCACTACGCGCGGCGGGACATCACGAAGGAGCAGTACAAGTGAGGGCGCTTGTGCCGGTGTGGCTGCCCGGTGTGGGTGCTTGGTGTGGCTGCTTGGCATGGGTGCATGCGTAGCATGGGTTCGCATTGGAAAGTATGGTGGAAGGGAAGGGCAGGAAGGGGAGTGGTGCCAGGTGCCACTGGACTACTTTTGTGTGTGTGGACTGGGCGGCCCCCGCCCCGTCCTGCTCGCATCACCGCCGTCTGACTCTCCTTCATTCTTTTGGTGGTGGGGTGCAGGGAGATTCACAAGAAGGCGCTGGGCAAAGTGATGGAGCGGCAACAGGACGCGACAGTCAGCGGCAAAGAGGTAATAACTACTACTTTGAATGGTGCATGCAAGCGTGTCAAGGGGCACCTGTTGGTTGTTATCTTCACTGTTTATTATGTGGAAAGTCACGTGGAGGTGACAGTGGAGGTGCAAATGCATGAGGGTGGCAAAGCTCGGCATGAATCTCCCGAAGCTGCACCTGCTGCGTTAGAGCACCCGCCAGCTTGTCGTGGGCTTGCGACAGCGCTGTCTGAAGTGCACAACAAGCTGCTTGAGATAGCGCTGTCTCAAGCGCACAACCAGCTGGCGGGTGCTCTGACCCAGCAGATGCAGCTTCAGGAGACGATGACGGGCTGTGCCACCCTGGTGCCCCCCTGAGGGGCATGGGCTGAGATGGCAACTGCCCTGGCGGGTGCCGCTACTAAAAAGGCAGCTGGAGCCACCGTGCCCTGCCCATCGGGAATCCTGACCCCTGCCCTGACATGCGCCACGCGTCTTTGTGTGTGTGCCTTGCGAATGACGTGCCTGGAGTGCCAGCTGGCTCCTGAATTCGTGGTCGACATTGCCCCCCGCTGCACACTGCATGCACTGCCTCACAGAGCACTCTGCTCAGCCAGCCAGCCCCGCGCCCGTACTCAACCACTTGCCGCCCCGTTCCTGACACCTCATCCCTGCTCCCGCCTGTGCAGTTCCTCACTAGCAAGAAGCGGGAGCAGATCAAGGATCTGGTGAAGGCATATGTGGCCAGGGTGCGGGGGCAGCAGGCACGGAGCTAGCTGTCCCCCAGCACATGCAGCCGCCAGCCTGGCAAAGTGCACGACGTGAATCCAACGCCAGTGGCCGGCGCCAGCGCACAGCTGGCACAGCCTGCTGGAAGTCCACGCCTGCATGTGCTCTTGGCAGCAGTCCCTGGCCGGTGTTCGCTTGTGTCAGTGCTGCTTTTGTCACCCCAGGAAATGTAATGCACCTGCCTGCTGCGCCAGAGGGGGCGGTGGGAGTCGACAGGGTGGCCAGGTACCAGTAGAATGCCTGTGCTGGGTGTGTGTGCAGGGCAGCGCAGGTACCCATGATGGCGAGCGTGGGAACATGCTGATGTGAAGATACCAGTCAGGGGATTCTAGCAAGCCGGGCAGTCGGCCAGTGGCAAAGGACACTTCCCAGGGACTGGTTCGAATGCCTGGCGTGTGAGCAACCCATACATGGTCATTTCTTCCCACCTGCCCTGCCCTGCCCCCTCATTCCGCTTGCAAGTGGCTGCTTGCGACGTGTGGTACGCGCTTATCATGAGCAAAGAGTGCGTGCTGTTACACAGGAAGATAGCACGTGTGTCGAGATGGACGGTGATGAGCAGACAAAGGGGATATGAAAGGAGGACAAAAAAGGGTGAGTCATCATTGAAGGAACTGGAGGAGGGAGAGAGGAGTACGGGTGAGAACAGGGGCGGCACCTTGAGGATGCGACGTCATACAATGCAGCTTGAAGAGAGGCCTGGGCTTTGGAGGGGAAGGCAGCAGTGACATGGCCTGGGCTCCTGGGTGCAGCCACCTCCTGGCCAGCAGCAGCTCGAGGGTGCCTAGCTGACCTCTGCTGCGGTCGCCGCCACAGCCCGCATGATGCCTGCCACCGCCTCGGACAGCCCGCTGTGATGCACCCAGGCTTGGTGCACCTGCTGTTGGTGCACCGCTCGCGGCGGCTCCCCTGTCTGCGCTGCAATGCCGCCCGGCGCGGCCGCGGCGTCTACGGCTGCAAAGGTGGGCACGCTTTTGGCCAGGTGGCCCCACAGCGGCGGCATCCAAATGGAAGCAGCTGCGGCTGCGGCCGCGTTGGCACCCGGCGCAAGCTGTACCAGCGTGTACCCCCCAGCGTGGAATGCCAGGCACAGAGAGGCAGCCCGCCCGCCCTGCTGCAGCAGCGCACGCAGACGCAGCGCCGAGCTGCCCGCTGCCGCGGCCGGGGCGCTGGCAGAGGCCCCTCCAGGGGCGGGCACCGGTGCCCCCACCAGCTTCAGCGCGCCGGGCAGCAGGCCGGCGGCATGCTGGGCAGTTGGCGTGATCTGGCGTGCCGCTGCCGCTGCCGCGTGTGCCGCAAGGCAGAGGGAGTCCAGGAACAGGTCCACCCTGCCTGCCTCCAGCTGGTGCGCCAGGGCGGCTATCACAGGCTCCGGCATCGGCGGCTGCGCAGACACACGGCACCGGATGTGCCGAAGCGCCCCCCGAGTGCTGTCAGCGCTGCCGGTGCTGCCTGCTGGCGCCGCCGCCGCCGCCGCCGCTGTGGTGCTAGTGCTGTGCCTTGGTGCTGCAGTGCCCGCTGGCGCTGGCCTGCCGCTGGCCCTGCTGCTGCTGCTGCTGCCGCTGCTGCTGCCACTGCCGCTGGTGAGCAGTGTGTTGTCCCAGCTGACGGTAAGGCGCACCTCCGCTGGCTGCTCCAGCTGCTGCAAGCCCTCTGGCAGCGGCGGCGGCGCCACAAGAAGCACCATGTGCGTCAGCCCCGCCTCCTCCAGCCGCACTGAACCGCAGCCAGGCAGCGGCCACACCAGGCTGGCGCGCGCTGGGCTGCCGCAACCGCCGTGCGCAGGCAGCTGCTGGCCATTGGCCAGGCCGCCGTTGCTCGGCCCCTCACTGCCTGCAACCTTGGCGTCCTCCAGAGGCAAGCTGAGGCTGTCGTTGCGGCTGACGGGTGGCTTGGCGGCCCCTGCCAGTGGGTTGGCAGCCATGCAGCCCGCCAGGCGGGTCAGGCACAAGTGCAGCATACCCAGCCGGACGATGTCGGTGATGGCTGTCAGCACGCAGTGGCCTGCAGCCAGGGTGGCGCGGGCACATGACACGGGTGCATCAAGTCAAGCAGCGGAGAGCAATGTGGCAGGCGAGGTGCGGGCGAGGCAAGCCGAGCCAGACAAGTTTGCGGGGCTGTGGGACATGCTGGCACCAGCACCACCACCGGCGTGTGCGCATGCTGCATTGCAGGCATGCAATGCAGGCAGGCGGGGCAGTGAAGCTTGCCTTGGGCCAGGGAGTAGCGCAGCGTCAGGCCGCTGCCGTGCGCCGCAATGTGCTGCGCGTCGGGAGCAGGCGGCGCCAGCCGGAGGCCCTGCTGCCCCAGCAGCTGCCCCAAGTTGGCGAAATAGGCAGAGGCGAGATCCACCCGCCAGGCGCCCGCCCCAGCCGCCTCCTCATCCTCAAGCTGCAGGGTGGCTGCTGGCTTGGGGGCTGGCCCTGCGGGCGGGGCAACGCCGCCGTCGGCTGCAGCCAACTTGACAACCGCCCAGGACTCCAGCTGCGCCAGCACAGGTGCCTTGGGCAGGCGAATGACCTGCCGCTGTGGCTGCCCCAGCACCTGCTCCTCCGCATGCTGCACCGGCAGCAGCATCAGCTGTGCGCGCAGCGCCTCCCACCCGGCCTGTCGCCGGCACCAGGCCGCCGCGGCTGTCAGTGTGTGCTCAGACTCGCCCGCCGCCGGGTGCTCCTCGGCTGCCGCCTCCTCAGCGGCATCAGAAGCCCGACGCTTGCGGCTCGCCGCCGCACCGCCGCCCGCCGCCGCCCCTGCTGCCTGCCTGCTTGCCGTTGCGTGCGATGGGAGCTCTGTGAGGTGCAGCACACGGGTGACAGTGCCGCGCGCTGTGCAGCTGCACACCGCAAGCAGCATACGGGGCAGCGCCTGCTCCCCTCCCGACCCTGCCGATGGTGATGATGCTGCTGCCGCTGCTCCTGCTGCTGCTGCCGCTGCTGCTGCCGCTGCCGTTGCCACCTCTGAGGGATCTCCAAAGTCGATCAGCAGGAAGCAGCGGGTGGCGCCGGCGTCCGAGGGCCCCCCAGCACTGCCGCCCCCGCCCACCCGCCGCTGCTGGTGCTGCCGCGCCCAGCCCAGCATTTCGGGGGGCGGAGGGAAGGCCGGCAGCGCCAGCGACAGCGTGTTGCTGGTCAGCGGTGCCAGCAGCAGTGCCACCTGGCGCAGGTAAGCGTCCATAAGCTGCTGCGGAAGGGCGCCGCGCTGCAGGCCGCAGGCAGCAGCCGCTGCCGCTGCCGCATCCATCCGCCGCCGCATGCTCAGCTGCACGCTCAGCCGTGCCACAGCGCCTGCCACCAGCTTTGCAGCCAGCATGCCGCGGCTGCTGCCGGGGGGCAGCGGCTGAGACATGGCTTCGCGCTGCAATTGGTCCAGCTGCTGCTGCAGAGCCGCCACCAAAGCTGCGGTGTCACTGCCCTGCTCCCCCTCTAGCAGTGTGGGGCCTGCCAACACCAGCAGCCGCCCCGTGCGCAGCTGTACACCCAGGCTCAGCTGCAAGCTGCCAGCGCACCAGAGCTGCAGGTGCGGAGAGGCAGGCGGCGCGCCGGTGGCGCCCTCCGCCGCTGACCCGGCCGCTGCCAGCGCCAGCTCAGCGTGGATGCCAGCTGGCGCCAGCTTGCCGCTGCGCTGCAGCACCGCCTGCACCGCCGCAAGCTGTGCCGCTGCGTTGTGCGCTGCTGCTGCCAGTAACAAGCGGTCTGCATCCAGGCTGGCAGCACTGTCCAGCGGCAGCGCCAGCTGCACAGCCTCGCCGGTGAAAGCGTGGCACAGCGGTGGGCTGCTGGCAGCCGCCAAGCTGCCATCCGGCTGCAGAGACACCTCAACCGCTGGCGCCACTTGCTGCTGCTGGGCTGCAGCAGCAGCGGCAGCTGGCCCGGCGGGTCCTGCACCCGCTACTGTCGCTGCGGCATCTGGCTCGTATGGCCGGCCCTCACGCAGGCACTGCAGCTCTGCATAGCTTGTGCAGGGCAGCTGGTGCCAGTAGGAGAACCTGCAGGGGCGCGCGTGGTGCAGGGGACACAACAATCAGGGGCAGGCAGAGGCATGCACCGCCAGCCTGTCGGGAATGCCCCGAGCCAACACAGCAGCGCTTTGCACCAGATGCTCTGCAAGCCAGGCCCGTGCCCATCGCCCTGCATCAGCTGCTTTGCCAGCAAGGCCCACGCTCACCTGAGCCCGCTGCCAGTGGCCGCCCTGCTCAGCTTCAGGCTGCCCTTCCAGCTGCCGCCCTCTAGCTGCCGCGCATCCGACAGCAGCATGCTGAACAGCGCCAAACGGCCGGCGGTCTGGCACAGGATGTCGTGCATGGCTGTCAGCGGGTTGGTGGCATACGCAGGCAAACCCTTGCCTGCCTCCTGCTGCTCCTGCTGCTGCTGCTGCTGCTGCCCCGGGGGCTCTGCTTCTACTGCCTGCTTGCCCTTGTCAAGCTGGCTAGCTGCTGGGCCGCTGCTTAGGGCGGGCATGCTGGAGGCGAGCAGGGCTGTTGAGGAGGCTTTGCCCTGCTGCTGCGCCTGCTGCTGCTTGGCCGCTGCGCTGGGCAGCTCCGGCACGGTCACCCATGCTTGCTTGCCCAGCCGCCGCAGCTGCTCCACATCTGCTGCCGCCCACATGCGCTGCTCTATGTGCTGCTGCAGCCAGACCCGCTGCGCCGGCAGCAGCGGCGGCGGGTCGTGCCCTCCTGCCGCTGGTAGGAGTTCGAACGACAGCAGCTGCCAACGCCAGCAGTCGGCGCCCTGCCGCTGCTGGGCCGCCGCGCCAGCTGCTGCCGCCGCTGCTGCACTGCTGCTGGGCCCTGCTGCTGCCGCCGCTGTCGCACTGCTGGAAGGCTGGCCGCCTGCTGCTGGCTGCGTCACCTCCTGCTCCTGCTTGGCTCCTGCAGTCGCAGTCGCATCACACAAGCGCAAGTCGTGTCAGCCATCAAGTCGCAGCAGCCCCATCGTCAGCCAAGCAAGAAGTGGGATGCGCACAGAGCTGCCGGTTGTGCAACAGCGTCCTTACAAGCGTGCCTTGCCCCTGGTCTCGTGCACCAGCGTTCTTTAAAGCATGCCTTGCCCCTGCTCTTGTGCAGCACCCACCTGCGGCCGCATCCTCGGTCTCCCCAGGCGGGCAGTACTTGGTGAGGGTCACATCATCACGCGGGGCTGGCACCAGTGTGAGCTGTGCTGTGTAGTGCCCGCCGGCCGCAGCCACGGAGGTTTTGCCGCCGCGCACACGCAGCACCCGCATGCCAGTTGGCAGCTCGCTCTGCAGGAAACAGCAGACGGCATGCAGTGAGTAAGTAACAACATACAAATAAGCAAACAGTATGTGTCCAAACACACTCACGAAGCCAGGCAATGCCAGCACGACACTTAAGCTTGCTTGGCGCCACGCATCAGGAACGCATCAGGATCACTTGCAAGCAGGCCTCCTTAAATCCCGCTGCTCCGGCTCACCGCTAGCAGCTTGGACCGCAGCAAAAAGTCGACTCGCCGCAGCCCGTCTCGCTGCCGCTGGGCACGCTGTGCGTCATCAACCTCCCCCGGCCGCTCCAGCCGCTGCCCGGGCTGCGCCAGCTCATCCTCGATCAGCCGCGGCAGCAGGCGGTAGGTGCCTGAACAGCAAGCAACACAGCAATGCGTTCAGCGGTGCAAGCGCAACAGCAGGGGCATCAGGAGGTGGCTGCCTGCAGATGCATGATGTTGTGCTCTGTAAGCCAGGCGATGCACCGCTGCTCAACGCAGGGCAGCACCCACCTGGCTGGCTGGCGGAGTCCGCCTGCCAGATCGCGCACAAGTGCCAATCACAGACCTGCCAGTGCTACAGCCTAGTGCATGCCAGCCCACTCCACGCAGCAGCAGCACACAAACGGGCCATGGCGGCAGGCGGCTCAGCGCACCTGACTGCGTGATGTGAAGCGCGGTGCTGACGTCAAACAGCGGCGCCCGGCAAAAGCGCAGCTCCTCGTGCAGGCGGAACAGCTCGTCAGCTACAGAGGCGCAGTGATGACAGTGGAATGGACAGAGATGAGGGCCAAATGTTGGAGGCGTGTGCAGAGGAATGGGCAGGTACTAGAGCGGGCAGATGGGTGCTGCAATGCAAGGGGTCCGCCGTCAACCCGACTTGTGCGCACGTCAGCACCCACTTCAGCACCCGCCCCGCCGACCCAGCAGCCCGCCAGCTAAAATCATGTGCCCGTACCCGTGTGCACAAACGCCGCGCCATGGTCCTGCGCTGCCTTCAGCACCTCCCGGCAGGCATTGACCGCCTTGGCCTTGTGCGCCCACTGCGCGCACACGTGCAGGCGCTGCAGGCGCTGTCGCATGGTCTGCAGGTGCTGCAGCAGCTGGCGCTTGCTGCAGTTCAATTCAGCGGCACACACAACAATGAATGATGTCAGTGGGGGGGGAGGCAGCAAGCAGCCGCGCGTAATGCGCAAGCTGCGGCGGCGGGAGCAGGCGAGCGCACCGCACCCAGCAGGGTTGACTACCGCGCCCTCTGGCTCGATGGCTAGGCGCCAGGATGCATACAAACCACAGAAAAGGGCGGCAAACTTAGTCGGCAGCAGCCAGGCAGCAAGAGCGCACCGCTCCTCGTCGCCCAAGCCGGGAAGACGCTCGCTCAGCTGCTGCAATCCGATGTGAGCCTCCTGTACCACATTGTCCAGCACGTCGCGAAAGGGCACCAGCTGCAGGCCCGTGAATGAGGCTCCCTGGTCGCCCCCAGCGCGCTGCATCGCGGCTCAGCCGCTGCGATCACGAATACAATGACATCATTATACTGCAAGGCGAGATCGGTGAATTGAGTCCAAGTTGGGTCCAGCCTGCGCAGCACGACGAACAAGCCGCGCAGCACGGCAACAACTCAAGGTCGTCGTGTGCATCGCGTACTGACCACTGATCACTTTGTCAACTCCCCACAGCCCAGCTGTACCCAGCCCTGCCACGGCCCTTTTGAAGGGCTCGCCCTGCCCAGCCTGGTTCACACCTGTTGCGAGCCGCAGGTGAGTCTGGGGTTGCGAGGTGTATTCATTCCCTGCTGTCTCCGCCTGCCTTCTCCGCCCTCGTTGTGAGTGCTGCTCTCCTCTGCGCGCCTTGGTTCTTGCTCAGCCCCCCTGCCCCTGTTCCCCACACGACACAGCAGCCATGTCGAATGCCGAAGCAGCAGCGCTGGGCTCGCCTTCCAAGTCGGCCGACGGCGGCGGCGGCGGCGGCGGCGAGGGCGTGGATGTGGAGCTGCCCAAGGCGCTGCTGAAGCGCATCCTCAAAGCGCGCCTGGCGCAGTGGGATGCGGAGAAGAATGGAGGGGATGGCACACGCGACTTTCAGATCAGCAAGGTGCACAGGGGCAGGGTGTCCGGGCGCAATTTGGGAGACGGGTGGCTGGCGGCCAGCGGTGGCTGAGCCGGCTGGCGAGAAAGCTGGTTTGATTACACTGCCGACAGCGCAGCCGATGGCCACCCATCGCATCCGACACGAGCAGCAACAGCAGCAGCACCACCCTGCACCACCATCAGCTGAGCCCTTGCTTCACCGTCTTGATCCACCACTCCCCTGCCTGCCTCTGCCTTCTTCTCTCTCTCAACCAACAGGACGCGCTGCTGGCCTGCTCCGAGGCGGGCAAGCTATTCATTCACTACCTGGCAGCCACCGCCAACGATGCGTGCCGGGATGCGCGGCGGCAGACCATCAGTGCAGATGACGTGCTGACAGCGCTGGAGGACCTGGAGTTTGGAGAGCTGGTGGAGCCGCTCAAGGCGGCCCTGGAAGGTGCGCTGTGCTGTGCTGTGCTGTGCTGTGCTGGAATTTGGGGAGTTGGTGGAGCCGCTCAAGGCGGCCCTGGAGGGTGCGCGCTGCTGTGCTGTGCTGTGCTGTGCTGTGCTGTGCTGTGTTGCGCTGGAATTTGGGGAGCTGCTGGATCCGCTCAAGGCGGCCCTGGAAGGTGCGCTGTGCTGTGTTGTGCTGTGCTGTGCTGTGCTGTGCTGTGCTGTGCTGTGATTTGCTGCTGTGCTGTGCTGCTGTGCTGTGCTGCTTTGCTGTGCTGTGCTGCTGTGCTTTGCTGCTGTGCTGTGTTGTGCTGCTGTGCTTTGCTGCTGTGCTGTGCTGTGCTGGGCTGGGTTACAGAAGTGGCAGAGCCATGGTAAGCGGCAGCAGAAGGCTCGCTGTGCTGCTCTGTGTGCTGCTGTGATTTCTGACGCTGAGCCGTGCTGTTTGTCCACCACAGGTTGCACACCGGAGTGACGCTGCTTGCACTGGGCGTGCAGGGTAGTTTGTGCAAGGATCCTGCCCATTACTTACTGCCTGCATGCCCTTCCTCGCTGCACTACATGCACCTGCCTGCAGCCTACAAGGCAGAGACCAAGGAGAAGGCAAAGAAGAAGACAGAGCAGAGTAGTAAGAAGCGCAAGGGTGGCGCTGGCGGCGGTGCGGAGGATGCGGCAGCAGCGGCGGCGGCAGGGGAGCAGCAGCTAGGGTCAGCGCTCATGGATGCCGAGGCACAGGCAGCAGCAGCGGGCGGGGAGGCCTCGTAGCCGCTGCTGTGCACCCCTTTGACTAATTGCTCCCACACGTGTAACTCCTTGACCGCGCGTTTAGACATTGTCCAAGATACAGATTGTCAGTGTGAGTTGGTGCTGGCACAGGTAAGCGGCCACGTGTCCTCTGGCATGGTGCAAGGCCGTTTGTCGCGAGTTGTGGCAGAGCGGGCTGGGCTCTACCTTTCTGCAAATTTATGTTTTGATTGAACGTACTGGTGCTATGTCGCATTGAAGTCGGTAGGAAGGTCCTTCCAGTGTTTGTGGCAGTGGAAGTGCGGTGGATGCTGAGCTGTCCTGCCGCTGCTGAGCTGGCCGCACACATGGCCTCTGCAGAGTTTCGCCGGCCCGCACTTACTCCATCAGGCGCTGCCACGTTCGGGCAAATCACTCCCCGGGTCGCTGAAGCCCTCAACGTTGCGCACGTTCAAATTCAGGCCAACGTTGCTCCCCGCTCCATCGCCCATCGCAACCCCGCTTTAGCCTCCTGATCGCCACCATGGACGAGCAGAGCGAGCTGCGGCTTGAGCTGAAGCGCGACTTCACAGAGTTCCTCGATCAGGACTTTGGGCGCCAGACGGGCTCTGGGCGCTATGTGAAGAAGGTGGACGATATCATCAAGCAGTACCCACAGACGAAGCGCGTGCGGCTGGAGGTGGACCTGCAGGGTGAGCGCGGGAGGCGAGCGGGGGCGGACAGCCGGGCAGAGCCGAGCAGGAGGCGACAGCCCCGCGCCCTTGATGCCCTAGATGAGATGTCTGAACGCTCCTGCACCTTCCCTGCCTCGCCGCAGACCTGTCGGACTACAATGAGGAGCTGCACCGCCGCGTGCTCACCAGCCCCGGCACCTGCCTGCCGCCGTTTGAGGAGGCCCTGGAGGAGTTCATCCGCAACCGCTCGCCCAAGGTGGGGCCTCTGTGCAGACACTGGCACGCCTCTGAGCCTCAACAGAAGGCAGCAGAGCGCCGGGCAGCTGACGCGGCAGGGTAAAGAGCAGCGGGCATGTGGCGCGTGCTGACGGCGGCCTCCGTGCTTACGTTTCCGCTGCAGCAACCTCACGCCGCCCTTGTCCCCGCTGCTACTGACCGCCTGCAGCTGCTCGAGGAGACGCAGCGGGTGCACGTTGCCTTCACCGGCGAATTTGGGCACAACACCACTACTCCCCGCCAACTCACCTCCGAGGTCAGCCCTGGGCAGCGCGGGAAACAACCACTGCTTGCTCGAGGGGGGCGGCACGGGCTGTCTAGCACGCACACGCAGCGCCGACAGTGCTGTTGCTCATGCCGTTGCCAGCAGATGGCGTGCAGAGCGGGCCCTGCTGAAAGCCACCCAACCCCGCCGCCCGCCGCCCTCTCTCCTCCCTCCCTTCCTCACCTCCCGCCCCTCCCTCCTGTGCCCCACCCTCTTGCCTACCTCCTACGCCTACTTCGCTTGCCCTCTGGCTTATGCCCTCTTGCCTGCCCCGCTTGCCTATGCCCATCCCTTGTTAAACCCCCCTCCTCTCCCTGTGTGCGCCCCCCTGCAGTTCCTTTCAAAGCTGGTCAACCTGCAAGGCATCGTGACCCGCTGCACCCTGGTGCGCCCCAAAATCATGAAGAGCGTGCACTACTGCCCCGCCACTGGCCAGTTCTCTTCCCGCGAGTACCGGGATGTGACCGCCAACCAGGGGGCACCCACCACCACTGTCTACCCCACAAAGTGAGCCGGGCGGGGCCAACTGGCAAGCAAGGACGTGGGGTGCGTTGATGGGGGGAGGTGCACGTGGGCATGGGTGGGGGAGAGCACTGCTGGTGCATGCTGCTGCTGCTGCTGCCGATGCACATTTTTGCTGGTGCTGCCTCTGCTGCTGCCTCTGCTGCCATGTCACGCTCCACCGCGGCCCTGCTGTCGCCGCAGGGACGAGAACGGCAACCTGCTGGTCACCCAGTACGGCCTGTCCACCTACATTGACCACCAGACCGTCACCATCCAAGAGTTGCCAGAGACCGCACCACCCGGCCAGCTGCCCCGCTCAGGTGAGGGTTGGTCACAGGGGGCAGGGAGCAGGCAGGTTGGTATGTGTGTGCTGCCACTGTTACACAACCGAGCAGGCAGGTTGGTATGTGTATGCTGCCACGGTACTACTGAGCAGCTTCCAGGTACCGCACACCCCGGCCGGCTGCCCCGCTCAGGTGAGGTTCGATTTGAACGCTTTCGAGAGAGCAAAGCGCAGGTTGGCGTGTGTGTGCTGCCACTGTGCAACTCAGTAGCTGGCACAAAACTGGGCCCTCGGCCAGCTGCCAAAGCACTTAGTGAGGGGCCGCTCAGCCCTGGGCTCAGGTGGCTGCGCTCGAGCACTAGTAGCGCTTCCTTGTACACAACACTCCCAACCTCCCTGCCTTGCAGCCAAGGCCCTCCAAGGGGGTGGCTCTTCTGCCTCCCAACCCTCTCCTCTCTCCTCCGTTCTGTGCCTCCCAATCCTCTCCTCTTTCCCAACTCTGTTGCCTCTCAACTTCTCCCTTCCCCCCGCCTTTCTGTTCTTCCTGTTTGCTGTGCCGCAGTAAAGTCGATCCTGGCGGACGACTAGCGTGATGCCTGCAAGACTTTTCTGCCTCCTTATCCCTTCATTTTGCCCTCACTTGTTGTGCTTTCATTCCCTGTGCCGCAGTGGAGGACAACCTGTGCGACTTTGCAAGGCTCCTCCCTGTATCCTCCTCCTCCCAACCCTTTCCTTTTATCTCACTTGTTGTGCCATCATTCCCTGTGCCGCAGTGGAGGTCATCCTTGAGGACGACCTGCGTGACGCCTGGAAGACTCTCTCTGAATGTTGTGCCTCACAACCCTTTCTTGCTGCCTGTGCTCCCTGTTTCCTGTGCCGCAGTGGAGGTCATTCTGGAGGACGACCTGCGTGACGCCTGCAAGCCCGGCGACCGCGTCTCCATCTGCGGCATCTACAAGCCCGTGGCACCGCGTGCCAACGGCTCTATCAGCGGTGCGCTGGGTACTTATGCCAGGCTGCAGTGTGGGGATGCGGTGACAATAGCAGGGGGTCAGGCGGGCGCATGGCGGGCTGCAGTGTAGGGATGCAGTGACAGCAGCGGGCGGGCAGGCGTGCGCGGCACATGGCGGTATTCAGCGGCATGCAATGCAGTGCCAACAGCAGGGGGGCGTGCACAGCTGATTGGGCGGGCTGCAGCATGAGATGGAGATGGTTGTTGTGCACGCGCGGCCAGCATGTCACACTATACCGTTGGCCGCCCGCCCTTTGGGGGTTCTCCACACCTGCATGCCCGCCTGCACCCGCGTCCCGCATGCCGCCACCAGCCCTCTAGCCCCCTCCCCACAGGCATGCTCCAAGGTCCACCCTGGGCATTGACACACCACCTGCCAGCAGGCGCCACGCCTGACCTCGTGTCTCAAATCCCTAATTGTGTGTGCCTTTGCCCCCACCCGCAGGCGTGTTCCGCGCCCTGGTTGTGGCCAACAGCGTGCGCAAGCTGTCCCGGGATGCCCAGGGGCCCGTGTTCAGCGAGGAGGACTACGACAACATCACGGTGAGCGGTATAGACAATTGTGAATGTGTGTGTGTGGTTGGGAGGATGAGCACGTGTTTGGCAGAGTAGAGGCCCCGTGTTCAGCGGGGAGGAGAAAGACAACATCACGGTGAGCGGCATCGTTTGACATGTATGAGTGTGGTTGGGAGGACGAGCACGTACGAAAACATCACGCTGAGTGGCACAGATTCATATGAGTGGGTGTGTGGTTGAGTGGATGAGCACGCGTTGGGTGGGATGTGTATGCCTGTGTATGTGGAAAATTGGGCGAGCATGTGTGGTGTGGAGTCACGGGATGGCCTCTCCCGCCTTACCTGCCCCTGCTTTGCCCGCGCCTCCCTTCCCCTGACACTGGGGTCACAATCCCTGCCTCCTTCTATCCTTTGCCACTCTCCCTCCTTTTCTCTCTCTCCCCTGCCTTGCCCGCGCCTCCCTTGCCCTGACACTGGGGCCACAACCCCTGCCTCCTTCTTTCCTCTCCCTCCCTCTCCCTCCCTCTCCCCCACTCTCCTCACTCTCTCTCGCTCTCCCTCACTCTCCCTTCTCTCCCTCACTCTCCCTCACCCTCCCTCCCTCCCCCCTGCAGGAACTGGCGGGCGAGGGCGACCTGATGGCGCAGCTGGGTGCCTCCCTGGCTCCCTCCATCCACGGCCACACCGTGATAAAAAAGGCGCTGGTGCTGCTGCTGGTGGGCGGGCGGGAGCGCACGCTGGTCAACGGGACGCACCTGCGTGGAGACGTCAACTGCCTCATGGTGCGCCCAATTTCTGCATGATTGGATGAAGCATGTGGGTGGGGTCGGAAGGGGCAGATGGTGTGTGTGCCTGGGCAGAGGCTTGGGTGGAGACGTCAACTGCCCCATGGTGTGTGGGTGCAATCAGAGGTGGGGCAGATGGTGTGTGCCTGGGCAGAGGCTTGGGTGGAGACGTCAACTGCCTCGTGGTGCGAGGGTAGGTGGGTTCCCCAGGCTGTGTGCGACAAGGGACGGCGGGTGCCTGGGGAAGGCTTGGGTGGGGACTACAACAGCCCAACGGCATGGTGTGTTCAAGTTGAGGCCAGCCTTCTTCCTTGTCCTCGCGTCCACTCCGTGCCACTCAACTTCACCAGTTGGGAGACCCCGGGGAGACCACCTTGTGGGCCTTTTGCCCAAACCTCCCGTCTCCTGTGTCCCTTCCGCCCAAACCTCCCCCTCACCCCCTGCCCCCTGCCGGTTCTACATCCCCCCCCTGTCCTGCCTTCCCCCTGCTCAGGTTGGAGACCCGGAGTGGCCCCCTTTCCACCCAAACCTCCTGTCTCATGTGTCCTTTTCCCCCAACCTCCCCCTCACCCCCTGACTTCCCTGTTTCTCAGGTGGGGGACCCCGGTGTGGCCAAGTCCCAGCTGCTGCGTGCCGTCATGAACATCGCCCCACTGTCGGTGTCCACCACCGGACGTGGCTCCTCAGGCGTGGGTCTGACAGCTGCCGTCACAACCGACCAAGACACCGGTGCGCTGCGTGCTGGGGTGCTGGGTTGAACGAAAATGACTGCCAGTGCGGTGTGTTTCGTCGGGATGTGCTGCGCTGTGCACTGAACTGCGGCGGCAGGGCCTGCCTGCCTGCTCGGTATGTCACATTGCCGTGACAGGGGGGGCAGTGTGACTTCCGGAGTGCACGGCTGCACCAAGCAAGCGTGACAGTGTGTATCTTTGATTGGCTTGATTGTGTCGTCACCCCGCCTGCCTGCCTGCAGGCGAGCGCCGGTTGGAGGCGGGTGCCATGGTGCTGGCTGACCGTGGCGTGGTGTGCATCGACGAATTCGACAAGATGAACGACGGCGACCGAGTGGCGATTCACGAGGTGGGTGTTTGACAGGGGTCGGCAAGTGAATATGAAGTTCAGCGTGGATTGTGAAAGCATGAGCGACAGCGGGCGAGTGCATTATAACATGAGCTGTGGCTTCTGACATGATCAGCCAGGGCTTGTTGCTTGATGGGCTGGCAGACTGGGGCGTCTCTGCTAAGAGATGCGTTTAGTGATTGGCGCTGGCTGCATCGCCAGATCAGGCGAAATTGGAGAGAAGGCGTGTCTTGTGGTGACCAGGCAGGCAGGCCAAGTGGGCCAATGCAAACCAACTTGTGGCCGTTGAGAAGCGGCCCTGTGCGCCAGTCACCGACCACCAACTCTGCCCCCCGCCATCCGGCGCCCTGCCTCCCCACGGCCGTTCCGCAGGTGATGGAGCAGCAGACTGTGACCATTGCCAAGGCAGGCATTCTCTGCTCCCTCAACGCACGCTGCAGGTGGGAAGGTTGGGTGGGAGTGCTGCCGTGCTGTGCCATGCTGTGCTGGCGCCGCCGCAGGGGGTGGCAGAGTGAGCGCTGCTGCGGCTGCTGCACAGCCCTACCTTGTGCACATCCTTCTTCTTGTTGCCCTCTTTTTTGCTTGCATTGCCCTCAACCTTTCTGAATTTCCTGCCGGACTGTTGTGTGCCTGTGCTACCTGCGACCTCTCCGCCCTGCAGCCCACCCCATCATCTATTCCCCCTGCCACCACCCACACAACAAACACCCCACACAATACAAAACACAAGCACCTCTGCAGGCCATGTTCACCCAGCAGGCCATCTCCACCCAGCCACCCCATCCTCTAGTCCCTCAACTAACACACACACACACAAACGCAACAAAAAACACTTCACTCCCCCTTGCAGCGTGGTGGCCGCTGCCAACCCGATCTACGGCAGCTACGACCGCTCCATCTCTATCACCCGCAACATCGGCCTCCCCGACTCCCTCCTCTCACGTTTCGACCTGCTCTTCGTGGTGCTAGACACCAACGATGCAGCACGCGATCGCGAGGTGAGACACGGGCAGCACGGGTGCTTGAACCATGTCGTCAGGGCTGAGTGGTGCGCGACCCGCAATTAGGGTGCTGGACACCAACGATGCAGCACGCGACCGCGAGGTGGGTGGCACGCCCCAACACATCACAATTCAAAATCACATCGCGTGTCAGGGATGGCTGGATGGGGGGCTTTCCACCTGGGGTAGGGGGGTTGTCAAAGGGGTTTGAGCGGTGCTGGACACCAACGATGCAGCACGCGACCGCGAGGTGGGTATCACGCCTCAGCACATCACGATTCGCGTCAGTGATTGCTGGATGGGTGTTGATGTGGGGTGAGAGCATGCATGCGTTGCGGGCGGGGTGGGCGCTGCACGCAGGGCGCGCCCCGTCTGATACAGCTCGCCCAGTGATCAATGCATGCACCTCCTGCCTGCAGCATGCTGATCATGAGGTGGACGGGCCTCGCCCTCTAATGAGCTCACCCACCACCCACCAAACCACCCCGCCTGCAGATTGCCGAGCACGTGCTGGGGCAGCACCGCTACCGCGCCCCCGGCGACGACGGCAAGAACGCCGGCGACGACCGATACATCGACAAGTGAGCGTGGTCTGGTTCAGAAAGGGCGTGTGGCCTGCTAACGGGGCTGGAGATGGCGGGAGGAGGCGGGGCAGGATGGGTCGCACATGGGGCGGGCAACCAAGAGGGGCTGGTACAAGTGTTTGCAGGGCACTTGTAAAGCCACATGTGTGGGCTTCATGTGACTCCCTCTGCCTGCACAGCTTCCTTGTTGCTCACCCGCTTTCAAACCAGCATCCAGCACTGTTGCTCACCCGCTTCCACACCAGCATCCGGCACTCTTTGCTCGTCATCACCATTCCCACCCCTTCCTGTCGCCCTGCTTACACCGCCTCGGCATGTTCGCCCACCCGCTCCGCCCCCTTCCCTCTGGTCACCACCATTCTCATCCGTCTCACCCCTTCCTTCCTGCTCCTCATTCCCTCCTTCATTCTGCTCATTCTCACCCCTTCCTGCCGCCCCCTGCTTGCAGCCTGGAGGAGGAGGACGAGCGGGAGCGGGGCATCACCCCGGTGTACGTTAAATACGACGCCCGCCTCTATGGCCCCCGCAAGCCCGGACAGAAGGTGTGTGCTTGTGCGTGTGGCTGGGGGCAGGGTTGGGGGTACGGCTCGACTTGACTCGAGAGGGGGGAAGCACATAGCACCCCTCCTTGCTCCGCCCGGTTTGCCTTGGCTCACCCCCTGCACCCCGCACACCACGCCACCTCCCCCTTGCCCCGATTTGCAATTTCAATAAACCTCCCATACCTTCAGGAGCCCCAGGGCCTGCCAGATTCCTACAATGCAAAGCACACCGCCACCCCCCTTGCAGCGCTTTGCCCCCCGCATGTTTTCCTGACCACGTCGCCTGCCCCTGCACTGTGTGGTGCGCAGGAGCCCCAGAGGCTGTCAGAATCCTACAACGCAAAGCACACCGCCGACTCCCCAGCAACGCTGTGCTCTCCGCACGCTTTCCTGAGCACGTCTCCTGCCCCTGCACTGTGTGGTGTGCAGGAGCCCCTGAGCCTGCCCTTCCTGAAGAAGTACATCGCCTTTGCCAAGCAGCGCTTTGCCGCGCCCGAGCTGACCCCAGAGGCCAGCGACGCAATCGCGGGTGAGCAGCAGCGGGGTTGAGGGATGTTGGGTCACGGGGGCGAGCAGCGGCGGGGTTGAGGGATGTTGAGTGGGAAGCTCTCAGGGGGGCGAGCAGCAGCAGGGTTGAGGGATGTTCAGGGGGGAGCTCACGCAATTGAGCATCACCAGTGTGTGTTGTTGCAGCAGTGTTGTTGCAGGTGAGCAGCAGCAGTGTTGCAGGTGATGCTTGCACGCTGGTGAGAAGGAGCGGCAGCAGGTCTGCTGCGCCTGCTGTGGCAACAACATGCGCCAGCTGCGTAATGCTTGATTACCTGCTGCTGTGCCTGCTGTGCGGCAGAGTGGGAAGCCGACCTGCTCTCTGCCTGCCCTGGCTGTGACCTCGCACCTGCTCTGCTCTGCTGCTTTAGATACTACGCCTGCTGCCTATGCCGACCTGCTCCGCCTGCCCTGGCTGACCCTGCCCCTGCTGTGCTGTGCCTGCTGTGCTGAACACTATGCCAACCTGCGCAGCAGCCATCCAATGTCCACCTTCTGTGGCAACCTTCCCTGCCTGCTGCACCTGCTGTGCTGCAGAGTAGTATGCCGACCTGCTCTGCCTGCCCTGGCGGACCCTGCACCTGCTGTGCTGCAAAGCACTATGCCGACCTGCGCAACAGCCATCCAATCAGCCACCCAATGCCCACCTGCCCTGGCTGACCCTGCTGTGCTGTGCCTGCTGTGCTGCAGAGTACTATGCTGACCTGCGCAACAGCCAGGAGGTCAAGGCGCTGCCTGTGACTGTGCGTACGCTGGAGACCATCATCCGCCTGTCATGCGCACACGCCAAGGTGGGCAAAAGAGAGCTAGTGGCGTGAAGGTTGGGTTGGAAGGGGAAGGACGAGTGGGGGAAGTGGATACCAATGGAGAACCATCATCCGCCTGTCATGCGCACACGCCAAGGTGGGCAAAAGAGAGCTAGTGGCATGATGGTTGGGTTGGAAAGGGAGGGATGAGTGGGGAAGTGGAGTACCAATGGAGACCATCATCTCTTTGCCAGCATGCACCCAATACCGCCCCTTTCCCTCCTTTGCCCCCGCCTCTCCCCTGTCCATCCTCCAGGTGCGGTTGAGCGCTGTGGTGGAGAAGAGCGATGTGGAGGAGGTTCAGGGGCTGGTGGACATCATCCTCAAGAGCGACCCGTCTGCCCAAGAGACCCGCCGCCCCACAAAGTGCGCGGGCTGGGAGGGCGGGGCGGACAGCGCTGGCTGGGGCGCGGCAGGGGGCAGGGCAATCTCTGGGGTTGGGCAGGTGGGGTGTGGATGGGTAGCAGGTGGCCGGGTGTGGAGCTCACAGGCACGGTGGCGGAGCATTTGGCGGACAAGTCGGCGAGTTGGGCCCCGTAGCAGCGCTGACAGCAGCGCACCATTTCAGTGTGAGACGCCCTGTGTTGTGACAGAACTCTGCACCATGCCCCCTCTGTGCTGCCCATCCTCTCTGCCCTGCAGGCGGCGCGAGGGCGGCGCCAAGCGCGTGCGCGGCGAGGGCGGCTCCGACAGCGACGGCGACGAGGACGGGCAGCAGCCGCAGCGGGGCGCCGCCGATGCTGACGGTGCGGCCCCCATGGATGCTGACGTGGCAGCCGCAGCGCCAGCTGGCGATGCAGACGAGCCGATCAGCGAGGCTGAGGATGAGGAGGGAGAGGAGGGGGCACTGGGCGGCGTGGGTGCTGACAGCGTGGAGGCGATCAAGCGGGCGGTGGATGAGGTGGGGCAGGGCGCCAGCGGGGCGGCCTGCAGCGTGACGGGCGTCAAGGCCGTGCTCGCTGCCAAGGGCGTCATGGTCTCCTCCGACGAAATTGCCGAGGGTGAGTGGGACAAACAAGCGTGGTTTCCTGGTGATGTGTGGTGGGGCTGGGGAGTGGCTGGATGAGTGAGTGGGCGGGACAGTCCTGTTGGCGGAGATTGCCGTGGGTGAGTGAAACAAGCTTGGTTTCTTGGTTATGTTTGGTGGGCTGGATGAGTGAGTGGGCGAGACAGGTTTGTCCGCCGAGGAGTTGCCAAGGGTGAAATTGAAATGGCGGTTTGCTGGCGGTAGGGGGCTGGGTGAGCGAGTGAGCGAGACAGCCCTCAGCGGAACGAGTGGGCAAGCCAGTGGGGGGTGCCCTCATGGGTGGAGATGGGTGGGATGGGTTTGGTCGGTTGGCGTGTCATCAGGGGTTGGCTGCGCACCGTGCGGGACGCAGGGATGCTCCGCTGGAGCGACTTCCCTGGCTGCCTGATCTGTGTACCAACTTGACGTGCCGCCTCGTGCCGCCCTTGCCGACAGTGCCGGCAGTGCCTTTGCCTGACCAGCACAATCTTCTCCCTTCGCTCTGCCATCTCTTCCTGTGTTGCAGTGCTCAAGCAGCTGGAGGGGGATGGTCGCATCATGATGGACGGCCAAGACTTCTATCTGTCCTACTAAGCAACACGCTGAGCTGGCAGATTGACACGTCAGCACAGCACTGCGGGCCAGAGCCGCCGAAGAGGCAGCCGCCCAACCTACCAACCGTGCTGCGGCCCCCGACCCACCAAACAACCTTGTAAAAACTTGCCGCTGCACGGCTCTCCCTTGCCGCTGACTCCCTCTGTCTGTTTATGTTGAATTGCCCACATGCGTGCGTACCCTATCCTGACTGACTCTGTCCTCTCCTTGACTGCGGCGGGCGCTGTAAAAGCGTCTCCGTGCTGCACACGGCTGGTCAGAACACAAACACGGCGTTCTGGCATTGGGGAATGCAAAGGACTGCACACGGGCCTGCAGTCCAGCTGGGGAGCTAGCGAAATGAGCCGGAGCGCCACGCCGCAGGCGCAGGCGGGCCGCCTCAGCATGCTCAGCATGCCAGGGCTCCTTGGCGCTCGTGCCACAGCGCGCATTGCTACGCGAATCACTGCATGCCCTTGTTGCTCACCAGCAGCGCGCCCCTGCCGGCAGCCGCGCTCCGCCTTCTTACCACTCGCAGCGCTCCGTCCCGGTCGTTCCTCGCTTCTCCCAGGCGTTCCGTAAACAAATCGTTTTACAGCCAGCGGGCCTCCATGTTTGGAGCCATCAAGCGCGCTCTGGGTGTGGGCGGCGCCGAGACGTGTGCCGGCTGCGACCCGGCGGTGCTTGCCCAGTGCTCTGCCGCAGAGCCAGGGTAAGTTCTGGACTGTTAAGCTCTCTCTATAATATATCAGTGGCAGGTGGAGGTACTGGGGAGTTGATGTATCCAGGCTGCCTGTGCATCTTAGCCAGCGCCAGCAAATCACACATGCACAACTAACACACGCACGCATGCACCCCTGTGCACCGCCACCCCTCCTGGCAGGTCTGTGACGCCTCACTCTCACCACGTCTTCATCAAGCTGCCCCGCCCCGCTGGCGCTGACGAGGCAGCCACCGACGAGGCGTGGTGGGCTGAGAAGGTGGACAGCGAGCCCGCTATCACCGGCGTGAATGCGGCCATCAAGGCGGCAGGCGACGCCATCTGCGGGAAGGTCAAAGTGAGGTGCAGGGCGAGTCAGTTTGGGCTCAGGAAGAAGGGAAATGTGGGGTGCAGGTCGCCTCACAATGGCGCTGAAGAGGGGGATACAATGTTGGGGACAGCCCAGTTGCATGGCTCATTCAATCGGCTGGGCTGGCCAATCCTCTTTTTACGACCCTTTCGAGCCTGCATCCCCCGCTGCTGCCTTGCCTATAGACCTGCTTGCCCAATGTCCTTCTGGACCCACCCTCTCCGCTCTGCAGCCACTTAGCTCGCTGCACTGCTCCCTGACTCTGCACTCCCGCACTGCCCTACCGCCTGTCCCCTCCCTCAATCCCTCTGCAGGTGACGGCATTCGACTACCTCACCCCCGCCCCCCTGGCCCCAGGCACAGCAGACTGCTTTGTCTTCCCTGCCGGCCTCCACTTCCGGGGCCTCCCGCTGGACCAGCTTCCAGCCGCGGTGGTAGCTGCCCTGGCAAGCGCCGGCACGGGCAGCAGCGGAGGCGAGGGCGCAGCACAGGGGCAGGCGGTGGAGGGGAGCACTCTGTTTGTGTGCTGCCACACAGCCCGGGACGCGCGGTGCGGGCACATCGGCCCGCCCCTGGCTGACACGCTGGCTGAGCTGGCGGCGGGGAAGCTGGCGGGAGGCAGCGACGGCGGCGGCTGCGGCAGCCTGGCTGTGCTGAAGACGTCGCACGTGGGAGGCCATGTGGTGAGTGATGCGTCAAGGGGGGCTTGGAATGTGTTACTTGCAAGCATGTGGGGCTTGCTTTTTGCAGGGCGGGATGTGTTTCAGGGCGGAACCAAAGGGATTGCCGTAACGAAAGGGATTGCCGTTTCTGTTGGACGGGAGGGTTGCACGGGGGGATGGATGGCACGGCGCCACCTCGACCCCTCCACCCCAACTTGATGCTGCACCGTCCAAACTGCGGCACCCTGCCTTGACACCCGCCTGCCCACTGCAGTACGCCGGCAACGTGCTTGTGTACAGCAAGGGGAAGAGCACGGACGGAGACTGGTTTGGAGGCCTCCATCCGGGCAATGCAGAGGCTTTCCTGGCGGCTCTGCTGGCTGCAAAGGTGGGTGCCCATTTTACGTGGTTGGTTGACTGTTTGATTGATCGATTGAGAGACCTTGCCACGTGGAAGTGCGTGGAGTATATATACCAAAAGTGGTTTAGGCATGGGTGGTGTTTGCTTCACAGTGGGAGGGTGTGGCGCTTGCTGTTGTGGGCGCTTGCTCGGCGCCCATGCGAATTGCTGCTGCGTGGGTGGCCCTGCGATAACGTGCTGCATGTTTGAGGGCGGGTGTTTGCCAAGCGCAGGTTGTGCAAGTGTGTGACGACTGCGCAGCTTGTGTTGCATCTGCGCGAGGGTTTCAGGGTGTGTTGCAGGTGTGTGAGGGTGTGTTGCAGGTGTGTGAGGGTTCCAGGGTGTGTTGCAGGTGTGTGAGGGTGTGTTGCAGGTGTGTGAG
>JTEE01000306.1:635603-657246 GCA_002896455.3 Chlorella sp. ArM0029B | reverse complement strand
CAAACACTTATGACCACTAGCCTGCCAGCAAACACTTATGACCACTAGCCTGCCAGCAAACACTTATGACCACTAGCCTGCCAGCAAACACTTATGACCACTAGCCTGCCAGCTCTGGCGTCATTGCTCCTCGGCCTGCCACATCCGGCACGATGCCGCCCCGCTGTCCCTGTCCCTTCCCACAAAGACATGCCCCCAATGCAACATTTCCCTGCCTTCGTGTCCCGCCACCACCCATCGCTTGCCTGCCAAGTCCGGTACAACGGCCCCCTGCAGAGCGTCCAATGCACGCCCCGCTGCGGTCGCGTCCTCAAAGTGAACAAAACAAAACGTCTTGCCCTTGGGCACATCCACTGCAGATCCAAGTGGAAGAGAGAGGGAGGGGCAGGCAAGTACGCAAGCAGGTGGGCAGCGAGGGGGAGCAGGCAGCAGGCGGGTGGGCAGCTGTGGCAGTCTGAATTGAAATGCGATTGTTGGGTCGTATGACCAAGTAGGTGAGTGACCAACTCATTTGAGGCACTGTTTGATGGATTGGCACACACGCTCCTTGGTGTGCGCACAGGCAGCACCACAAGAGTTGTTGTCATGGGGGCAGCAGCGCTGCTGGCACGCCAGAAACAGCATACGCCCGCTGCTGGTTGGGGGCAACCGGTCACAGCCAGACGTTCGCAGCCGCTCGGCACCACAGCCAGCGCCCAAACCTTCTCGGCTTGGTTCCCTCGATTACTAACGACCATTTCAATGATACTTGTTCACCCGGCACCAAAGTCAGGTGCCCCCAGCCGCCACCATCCCCCATCCCACACCCTCTTGGCTGTTCCGTTGCTCTAGTGCACACCCATTCCATCCGTTTCACGCACACCCATCCACCCCGCCCCCCATCCTCACCTGCCTCCACCACGCCGCAGCTGGAAAAGGCCACCTCCACCTTCCTCTGGAAGTCGGCTGGCTTCCAACGGCTCTGCGGGTGTGTGCGCCCCACCCACAGGCTGCGGCTGGGCGGGTGGCAGCCGCCGTCAGGCGCGTCCACCTCCCACATCCCCCGCGCCTGCCCCTGCCCCTGCCGCGCCTGCCCTTGCTGCCCCTGCTGCCCCAGCTGGCCTCGCTGCCCCTGCCCCTGCCCCTGGCTGTGATGCAGGTCGCCGCTGCCCGCTGAGCTGGCGCTGCTGAGCGCGCTGGAGGATCCTGCTGACCCAGCAAACAGGGCCAGGGGCAGCGGCATGGGCAGCAGTGGCGGCGTGGGTGCCGACACTGTGGGGGGATCGTCGGCGTCCAGCAACTCGCTAGGGAGGAAGAGCTCTGGCTGGTCCAAGTGCCCGCTCCCCTCCCCATCCTCCTCATCCTCCTCTTCGGCCTCCTCGTGCGCCCCACCGCCCCCATCGCCGCCCCACCACTCCCCCTCCCCGTCCCCATCCCACTCGCCGCCCACCGCCGCCCAAGCAGCATCTGCCGCCGCCTCCCAGTCGATTGTCTCAGGCAGCGGCGGCGGCAGCGGGCCCAGGTCATGCTGGGCACGCTGGGCGCTGGGTGGCTGCCAGGCTGGCGCCGACACGCTGAGCTTGCTGCTGCGGGGCGCAGGCGCAGGGGCGGCCGACCGGCCAGCCCCCGCTGCTGCTGCTGCACCGTTGCCAAAGGAGCGGGGTGGGTCGCTCTTCTGGTACTGTACCGTGAGCTCCCTTGAGCCTGCAGGTGTTGGGGGTGTTGGAAGAAGGACGTGTTGGAAGAAAGAATGCATGAAGGACGTATCGGAAGAAAGAATGCATGCTGATTTGTCGACTCGACACCACCTTATTCAAGGAAATCGAGTTTGCAGATAATTTACTTTTTTACAAGCCCTGCTTTCTATGATGAGTTTAAGGCGAAAAAGAAGAAACAGCAGGCGGCAAGGGGACAGGCACCGGAGCAAGGATGAGGCGGCAGCACAGGCAGCGGTCTCCCCTCCCACCTCACGTCCCTGCTGGAGTCTGGGGCAGAGTGCTGCGGTCTGCTGTGCCGGCCAGCCCTGCCCCCAAACAAACAACGTTCTCAGGCACCACCGCAATTCAAGCGAGCCTAGAAGAAGACGAAGAAGACAAGTATACCTTTCAAGGGCCCCTAGCGCCCCTTCACGCCCAGAGACCCTCAGAAGCCTCCCCCCCCACCCACCTGACAGCTGCGGGAGGGCGCGGCCGTGCAGCGCCCGCTTGGCACGGGCTGCTGAGTCAGCATCAGCAAAGTCGACAAAGGCGCAGCGCCGCTGAAGGAACACGCGCACTGCGGGCAGGCGGGCAGGGGCGGGCGGTGGGACCCATTGACAGTGTGGTGTGAGGAGGGCAGAGGGGTGATGGGCCGGGCAGGGCCGGGCAGGGCCGGGCAGCCGTGGAGCTGCCACATGCCAGGCACAGAGCAGTTACCCCGCGCTCTGCACAGCAGCTGCAATAGCGGCAGTACATGGCGGCGCTCACATACTACTGCCTCTACACCCAGTGGCCCTAAGAACCGGCCACCGGGTCGCAAGCTCACCTGATTCTACCGCCCCAAACTTGTCCACTGCTGCCAGCACCTCCCGCTCGCTGGGGCGCCGGGTGACGCCCCCAATCCACAGGCGCCGGCATGCATCCGCGCGGGGCGTGCCTGCACAGCACAGCGTGGCCAACATTGAGTCAGCATGGGGTGCACAGCACAGCACAGCACAGCACGGCACAGCACGGCACGGAACAGCACAGCACGGCACGGCACGGCATAGCACGGCACAGCGTGGCCAACATTGGGTCAGCATGGGGTGTGCGAGGGGAAAGGGGCCTGAGGAGAGCCCGAGTCTGGGGTAGTAATGGGCAGCAGGCGGCGGATGGCTGCACAGCAAGCCCTGCAGGCACCGCCATGCCGCACCTGCATCGCCCTCCCACTCCAAGCTTCCCTGCTGCTGCTGCTGCTGCATCTCTTGCTCCATTTGAGCCTGCTGCTGCATCAGGCGGGCCAGATCGGCTGCTGCAGCCTGCGCCTGGTGTGCAGCTACCGAGACGGCGGCGGCTGCCGCTGCCGGAAGCTTTGCTGCCACAGGGCCTGACACAAGCTTGGCCAGTGCTGCTGCCACGGCTGCCACGTGGTCGGCAGCTGCGGCAGCGGCCACTTGCTGGGTCGCCAGCTTGCACGCTGCCGCCGCTGGTTGGCGGGGGTCCAGGGAGAGGCGTGCCGGCCACAGCCGGGAGCCCTCCTTGTGCCCTGCCTGCACCCGCTTCAGCTGCGCCTGCACCTGCTCTAGCTGCGCCTCGGCCTCAGATGCTCGACAGGCAGCTGCCTCCAGCATCTGCTGCTGCGTGTCGAGTTGCTGGAACAAGAGGTCGGCCCGGCGCTCCGCTGCCGCTGCGCGCTGCTCCGCTGCGGCCGCCGCCCGCGGGCCGGCCGCCTCCCCCTCCATTGCCCCCGGCCGGTTCACCCGCCGCTTGACCGCCTATGCGCCCGGGAAGTGGGTGCTGGTCGCCGCGGCTGAAGATCGCGCTTCGGGCGAGAACGCGGTGAGTGGACCGCCGCCGGTGCCAAGCCGCCTCCAGCACCGATCAGAATGCGTGGGTATGGTGGTTTGGCCAATGCGAACAGGTCACGGCGCCCCGCATTGAGTTTGCTGGGGCAGTGAGCGGGCGTGACTGGGCAGGCAGCGCGCACGGAGGCCCTGGCATCACATGTGGGGATGGGCAAACCAAACCACAACTTGGGCAAACTGTGCATGCCATCTTTGCTCATACTTCTCAGTAAAGCTGGAACAAGGTGTCGTTTGGGCTCAACCACGATTCCAGCGTGGAGTGCGCCTGCTAGCCTCGCAGCCGAGCTCCTGCGCCTTGCAGTCCCTGCCGCCGGCCGGCCGACTTGTCATAGCATCACATACATTTAGTGTCGGCAACAGAGCACCCGGACTTCCCTGGCCCCCAGGAGACGGACAGGCTGTGTACTTTTGTACTGCCACTGACAACACAATCAACACACCACTGACAACACTGAACATTGCCCACCTCCTCTTTCTCAAAACATGGCGCCAGATCGGTTCCATAATACTCGGTTCCCGTTTTGTAAAATGTGCCCAGAGTTAAAGTAGGGGTGACGACTACGATAGCGTCCTGGTCTTGTGCGGCTGGCATTGCTTCCCCAAGCAATGCCGTGAGTGCCTCGGCCGCCGCTGCCTGGCCGCCCGCCACCAGTTCCAATGCGTGCCAGTGCTCATGTTAACACACAAGCATGCTATAACAGTATAGCAAACTATGCGCGGATGGCGGAATGGTAGACGCGGCAGGCTTATAACCTGTCTGGACTTTGGTGTCCTTGGGGGTTCAAGTCCCCCTCCGCGCGCCCCTTCCTCTGCCCCAAGGCCCCCCTTCTGCTGACGCCCTACGCTGGGCCGCCGCCCGCTGCCATGCACCAGAAGATTGCAGGTTTACAGTGAGAGAGACAGATAGCAGTGAGAGAGCATCGTATACAAGGGAACCTAGGGGGTAAATAGCCCGGCAAAAGAGACGTTGATGTAAAACCGTCATATTTGTTGAGAGTGGCGGACGCCCAAATTTTGCTTTGTGCAGCAACTGAAGACAGTCCAACAAGGGAGGGGATTAAGAGGGGTAGGGCATTTCAAATCACTCTTGGGCTGACATGAATGGTTCTGGCGTACCACTCATCCATTGGTTCTCACATACTCAGGCGTGCGCCACCGCTGCGGTGACACTCGTGGTGCTCAGCTGCACCAACTGAAACGCGTCTACCTGGGAGGCATCAGCGGCTATGCTGCTGCCACTCGCAGAGGCAGGCTCACTGGCATCGTGCTCGTAGCCGTCGCTGCACATGTCGCTGTCAGCGAGCGGCATGGAGACAACCGAGGCAGAAGCCTCGGAGCTGGCAGCTGCAGCGGACAGCACAGGCACCTTGTGCTGCCGCAGCTGCAGCTGCAGCTGCTGCTCTTGCTGCTGGTGCGGCAGCGAGGGCTGGTCGGCGGACTGGGCAGAGGCGTGCAACGATATGCACTGCATCTGCCCCTCGCCTCCACGCTCATCCTTGCTGCTGGGACCCCCCGCCGTGCTGCGCCCCGCCACCTCCCCGGCTGCCGGCAGGCCACTCCCCACCGCAGCGATGCGCGGAGTGACCCCCTGGCTGCCAGCCTCGCAAATGGCTAGCCCGCGAAGAGATAACGGCGCTGCTGCTGCGCTGCGGGGCGTGGTGCCAGCGGGTGCGCCAGCTGCCGAGCCAAAGAAACCTAGACCCAGCTTGCTCAGCAGGCTGCTGCCGGGGCTGCTGGGCACTGCCGGCTGTGGCTGCCTGTGTGCGCTGACCGGCGAGTCCAGAGGAACTGTCACGAACTGCGCCTCGCGTGCCGCAGCAGCAGCGGCAGCAGCAGCGACAGGGCAGCCGCCAGCTGGCGTGGACACCGGGATGCTCTGCTGCGGCGGCTGGACAGCCGCCAGCTGGGGCGGCACTGGCAGCGGCTTGGCCATCTTGATCCAAACTGCAAGCAGGCCAGGGCGGGACAGGGTGGACAGGCGTTTTGGTGAGCAGGCAAGCAAGCTCACGGCATTTGAGACGGGCAGCACCGACATGCCCGCCCATCTCCTGCAACATGCTAGGCACGACTCCACTCGCCTGCCCCTCATCCAACCCTCACGACCAAGCTGCCCCGAACAGTACATCCCCACTCACCAGGGTGGCCCAGGAACCAGTCGAACACGGCGCTGGCCATGCAGCGGCAGGCGCCCGTGTCAGTGCGCTTGACCTGCGCGTAGCCGCTGCGCTCGTACAGGCGCAGGGCCGCCGTGTTGTCAGCAGCCACCTGCAGCCGCAGTGCAGTCATATGAGTTTGAGTGAAGCCGCGGGTATGAGCACACGTTCAGGGCTGCTGCACTTGATATCATTCTTCTTAGGCTGCAGCAGAGGCAGGCAGCCCTGACTGTGCTGTCCATGCACGGCGAGCCAGCCTGCCCAGACAAAAACGCCAGCAGGTGTACGCCACAAGTGCACGCCGCAAAAACACCCACGCACCCAGAGCGTCATCTCCACGCCGTGCTCTACCACAGCCGCCGTCTCAGTTTCCGCCAGGATGTCGCTGCCCGCCTGCTCCGCCCAGAGCATGAGCTTGGCGCCCACGCCCTTGCCGCGAGCGTCGGGGCTGACCGCAATGAAGTCAACTAGGCACTCGTGATCCTGCACAGGGAGGAAAGTGGGCGTGGTGACGAGCCGATGCAACCATGCATGGTGCCGGTAGCTCACACTTGCGACTGACAACGATGCGCACAAAAGCTGTGGTCCACACCGCCTGCACCTGCCCAGGCATGCACCCACCGCCAGCGCAGCGCTCATCCCAGCTTCCCACATAATCCCAGCACCCAACAGCAGCACCAAACCGAGTGGCCTCACACGGGCCAAATTTACGACGCTAGCAAACAGCAAGGCCAGCACCCACCAGCAGCGACTCGTCCAGCACGCGATCGTACATCATGGATAGCAGAGTGGGGCCGCAGCCCACACGGCGGCTGTACTCTCCCCAGCTCATGCTGTTGTCCGCCTCATTCTCCACAGTCAGCACCACCACACCTAGCAGCTTTTCCCCCTCGCAGGCCAGGCCTACAGGCAGGCAAGGTTGGGAGCGGCGCAGGGCAGTCAGCGAGAGGCGGCGGCAGCACGCGCGGCGCCAGCGCCGGCAGCGGTTGCGCGCATATTCCACTCGCCCGCTGCGCCGGCCCGCCGCATCGGCCTGGTTCTCGGCTCACCTATCTGCTTCCACCAGCTGGGCGTGGCCTTCAAGTCGTCCGCCTCTATTTGGCTCCACTGCTGCACGCTCAAGCCCTGCGAGTGCACCTCCTCCGGGAAGCTGCTCCCGCAGAGCTCCGCCACCTTGTCACAGTCCGCCGAGGAGGAGCAGGGCCGAACGATAACCGCCATGGGGCCCGCCATGGGGGGAACTGTGCGTGCGCTGACCGGGTGCAGAGGCGTGATAACGCCCGTGGCGCACAGGGCGCTGATGGAATAGTGGGCAAGTGAACACGTCCACATTCCCTAAGTTCACATGGACGCGGTTTTGCCCGCAGCGCGCGCAGCACCGCCGCCAGCTGGTCCGGCGATGCCACCGCCACCCGTCCGAATGCTTGCCAGTGCACATATGTCAGCATGTGCACACTAAATCTTGCTGTACCGACAAACATGAAGCGGATGGCGGAACGGTAGACGCGGCAGGTTTGCACCTCAGCGTTCAAGTCCCGGCATGCGCCTGACACCCGTTCCTCCGCCCCACCTACCCCCCTTTGGTGACGTCCTGCGCTGAGCCGCCGCCCGCTGCCTTGCACCAGCGAATTGCAGGTTTACACTCAATCAAACCAACCACTTTTCAAGTCCACAGGGAGCCAGCAACGGTCTCACTGGGACAGGGTGGGGGGCGAGTGTATCATTCTGAAGGTCGGGGCCTGTGGGACTCGGGCAGCAGCGTGGGCGGGCAGGGAGCAGTCCAGCCCAATACAAACCACCGTTATGCACCTCCCTGTCCCTTCCCGTCTCGGAAACCGGTCAGTGACATGAACCATTTTAGGCACGTTTGAACAATAGTTCAATGTCTAGAGCAAGTTGGGGCTCACAGTTGGCGGGGGTGGGGCCGTTCAGGGTTATCTGAGTCACAGCAGCGGTCGCTGGTCCAGTGGTTGCGGGGGATGGCCCGGGGTGTGCTTATAAAGTCGGGAAGGTCGTTCACAGAATTGCCAACACGGAGGAAAGAAAGTAGTCTCACTTCCTGGCAAAGAAGAAGGAGAGAGGTGCGTTTTGGTTGAGTTTCACTGAATCAGGTGATCCACAAGAAAGTTCAGCAGCCATGTACGCAGCGCATCAGTAGCGACGTCACAAAGGCGGCTGCAAATGTCCTGAAATGGGGTGCGCGCTAGCGTAGTAAGGGTGCAAGGTCGACTGCTCGGACGTCATGAACGGGGCATCGGGAGCCGGGTGCAAGTTGAGTGCCGACACAGCCTTACTGTTGCATTTTGTGTTTAATTGATTCGTTAGGTAGCACAGGTTTGTGCTGGGATTACGATGTAACCTTCCCTCAGTCAGCCTCGCTGTAGTAACTGGCGTAGCCTACTTGGCGCCAGCCTGGCTCTGCCCAGAGCCCAGCGAGGCGCGAGAGGCTGTGGTGTTGGCGGGTGCACCCAGCCGTGCCAGCACATGCCCCAGCGTGGAGGGCAGGCGCGCCATATCCACGCCAGCATCCAAGGTGGCCTGCTCCAGAAGGACCCTGCAGGGTCGCAGGGGGGAGGGAGAGGAGGAGGCACGTGCCATGTGGCGGTCAAGACATACCAGCGGGCCAGGCAGCCTTCCCCCGCCGACCGCCTGCCTGGCACGCACTGACACGCACAGTGCACAGGCACGCTCCCTGCCTGCCTCCATCCCTCCACAGCTGACCTGATGCGACTTCTCGATTCAAGGTGCACTGAGCTAACCCTACACCTTGTAAATCGCCACACTTCTGTCATTGGCAGAGGAAGTTGCACGCAATGATCAGCGAGGCAGTGGGGCAGCGGCAGCTGCGGCGCACCCTGCCATGCCGTCAATGCCCCAACAGTGCTGTCATCAGCGCAGCGCATCACGCCTCCTGTAAGCAGTGTCTGGGCCGAATAAACAAGCAACCCTGCCCAGCTGTGCCATGCTCGCCACCAATCAATCGTAATATCAATAAAAAATGCGACATGCAGCAAGGCTGTGCCATGGTGTGAGTGCGCGTTACATTTTGCTGCCACGCCACACTATGGTGGTGCAAATGTGGGCCCGCCATCTTATCTTATTCTTGCTGGGGGATGTGCATGCCCCGCATGCCCCGCATGGGCAGCAGAAAGGTGGGAAAGAAAGGGATGGCTGGGCGCAGCAAGAGGCATGATGTATGCATGAATTGGAAGGAAGGGAAACGAAAGAGATAGTTCATGTTGGCAGCAGCAAGTGCAGGCGCAGGGGGAGGGGGGCCCCAGGCAGACGGGAAAAGCGGTGCTCACCCGGGTGGGAAGGGCGACAGAAGAGCGGCAAGGACATGAAATGCGCTGAAAGGCACTGTGGAGGACCACAGAAGGAGGGGGGCACAAGGAGAGTGGGACAGGATAGGGCGGGGCGGCGAGAGCTGCCTGGCCTTGGCTGGGAGGCCAAAGGGCCAGGGCGCCACCAGGTGCTGGCTGGCAGCATCACGGCAGCAGAGAGAATCTAAGCAGGGCACAGGCGCCGTGGGTTTGCACCACACGGCTAGGTTGGGTTGCAGCGTAGGGTACAGGGTAGCAATTGCAGGGGTCAGCCGGTCAGCCGTCGGCGCAGCGCTGGCCAGCAGCGCCTGCTGCCGGCAGGCGCAGCTCCAGCACTCGCAACTCGCCGCTGGACAGAGCTGTGGCCAGCAGTGGGGCGCGGCCGGGCCGGGACATGGCCGGCTGCCACGCCACCGCACTGCAAAACAGCCCCTGCTCCTGCTCCTCCTGCTGCTGCTGCTGCTGCTGGTGGGGAGGAGCCCGGGCAGGGCTGCAGCCGGGGCTGCTGCCAGGGCTGGAGGCTGCTGAGAAGCGGTGCTCGGCCAGCGGGGCGGAACAGCTCTCGTGGTACGTGTATGCCGCGGGGTCCTCGCTGCCGCAGGCAACCAGGCCATCCTCGGGCCGCACCGACAGCCCACAAAAGTTCTTGGCGTTGCGGTGGCCGCGAAGACGGCGCCAGGGCTGGGTGATGAGGCTGGTTCCCGAGCTGCCCGGGAGCGGCACGGCCGCCGCCGCCGCAGCAGCAGCAGCTTCCCCCGCTGCGCCTGATGATGACAGCGCCTGCTCCATGCTGGCCCCGCTGTGCCCCGCCAGCTCAGCAGCTCCCGGCAGCTGCCACAGCGCCAGGCTGGCATCCGTGGAGGCCGTGGCCAGCCGGCCCGGTGCCAGCCAGCGCACATAAGACACCGCCCGCGAGTGCCCCGCCAGCTGAAGCAGCGCCTGGTCGGCCCGTCGCAAGTCATACACATACGCGCTGTGATCGGCGGATGCCACCGCTGCCAGGTTGCCGTCAAAGGGGGACAGGTGCACCCCGCAGGCGGGCACCGAGGTGCCGGCGGTGGGGCCGCTGCCAGGGCGGAGCGCCGCCAGGCAGCACTGCATGGCGGGGCCGCCCCACAGGCGCACGGTGCCGTCTTCAGAGGCGGAGGCGCACAGGTTGGGGCGCTGCAGGCTATGGCTCACGCTCCACACCCTGCGGGGAAGGCGAGGGGGCACCGGGCGGGGGGAGGGCAGCGAGGGTCAGCGGGAGAGCGGGCGGCATGAGTTGCACTGTGTGGGCAGGGGAGGAGGTGGGGCAAGACAGCAGGTGGACGGACGAGCACAGGCAGCGGCCTCAGTGCCCAAGCGTGCCGTTGGTGGGCAGGCGAGGAAGTGCAGTCAGACGGGGCGGACGGGCACGGCCAGCAGCAGCAGCAGCAGCAGCGCTGCATGTGCAGCAGCAGCAGCACCTCTAGATGTGCGGCTCGTGCAGCAGCAGCAGCAGCGGCCGCACTGCATGTGCAGCAGCAGCAGTGGCTGTAGATGCGCAGCAGCAGCGGGTGTCGTGTCCGGCAGCCCACCTGCGGCCCCCGTGCTCGTCTGCCTCTGCGATGACGTGCCCCGACTCGAGGTCCAGCTGGGCGACCACGCCGTCATAGTCGGCCACTGCAGAAGAAGAAGAAGAGGAAGATTACAGCCCGAGGGCGTGGTGTTGAGGAAACCGACAGGAAATTAAGCCAGAGGCACCAGTCAGCTACCATTGCACACAAGAGGGGCAGGCTCCTGTTAGCACGACAAAAATGGGTTGGTGACGGCGCTGTCTGGCAGGAGACACCGCACCATCAGAACCAACTCCAGAACAAGGTGACTGACTGACTGACTGACTGATGGGTTACACGTCGTGGTCAGCACAAACCTGTGCTGCTCAGTGAACCACAGAACAAGGTTGTTACTTGTACAAGGTTGCTAATTCAGCTACTGCCGAACTGACATGTGCACGTGCAACAACTCAACATCCGTCTGGGCCCGCCACAACAACACATGGACCCCTGCTGCCCCGGCTGCCAATCGGGGTGCCCAACGAATCTACGGCCACAACAACAGTAAACATGAAACCCTGCTGCCCCGGCTGACAATCCGGGCGCCCGATGTATCTTGTTCGACCGCCACGTGTGCAGTGCGCCTACCTGTGACCGCCCCGGGGGCGTCTGGGTTCCAGGCCAGCGAGCTGAGCTTGGAGGGCATGCGGTGGCAGCGGATGGGCTGCAGGAAGTCTGGGCTCTCTGGGTGCTGCAGGCGTGAGGCAAGCGAGTAGACCCGCAGCTGCACAAGTGGAGGCAGGGGCAGGGGGCAGGGGGGGCACAGGTGAGGCGGGGTAGGGGAAGGGGCAAAGTCGACGGCGGTAGGCACTATGAACAGGTGGCAGAGGGAAATCCGGGGGGCAGCAGAACGGCTCAGCGAGACAGAAAACGGGGCCGGCACAGGCTGACGGTAGCGGACTCAGAATCAGTACACTACACTGAAAGATCAGTCCACCGACCCACCCACCTCACAAAATCCATCAAACATCCAACTCATACAACTCATCCAACAAACCAGCCAGCCAGCCCGCCCCCCAGCACACCTGCTTGCTGACTCCCGCCGAGGCCAGCAGCCACCCGTGTTCCTCGAATTCCAGGGCACACACAATGTCTGCGCTGCTGGCCGCCCGCCTGGCGCCACAGAGCGGCGGCGGGAGGAAAGAAGCAACCTGCTGCAGCGTTGCGGGCGCCTGCCAGCTCGGATGCCAATCCCAGGCACTGTCGCCGCCGTCGCCACCGGCTGCCAGGCTGCTGGGTTGGCACCCGGCCGTGTCACTGCCGGTGTGCAGGCTGCCGCCTGACCGGGTGCTGCTGCTGCTGCTGCTGCTGCGCCGGCGGCGGCGGCAGCCACCGCTGTTGGAGCCGCTGGGGCTGCCGCGTGGGGGCCGCCCTCGCTGCTGCGCTTGCTGCTGCCGTGACTGCTGCTGCGACTGCTGCTCTTCTACGTGCTGCTGGTGGTGCTGCTGCTGCTGCTGTGGTTGCTGCCACGCCTGCCGCCACGCCTGCTCCTCAATATTGCCTTCCACCAGCAAAGCGTGGTCCCACATGCTGCTGCCGGGCACCCCAAAACCCGCGGCAGCTGTCAGCGTGCCCGTACTCGGCACGCGGGGGAAGGAGCCCCAGCTTTTTGCGCGGGCAGCCGCATCCCCCTCCTCCTCGCCGCCGCCGCAGCTGCTGCAAGGTGTGGCCTCTGCTAGGCCCGCAAGGTCGGTGCGGGACCGCTTGCGCCGTAGCCAGCAGGCGCTGCTGGCCGGCGGGGAGGCGCCAGGGCGGCGCAGCCGCGCCAGCACTTGGCAGTAGGCGCAGTCGCTGGAATCACAGCCAGAGGAGGCGGTGAGAGACTCGGGGCGCCAGCCAGCCAGCATGTCCTGCAGGTACGGCAGGCAGGAGAGGTGGCCGTTGGAGGGAATGTGGGCTCGAGGCCAGCTCATGTAATACAACTGTACCTGCCGCACTGCGAGACTTCGCCCACACCAGGACGCGGCACCAACATGCAATGTGGCTGGGGTGAGGCGGGGCAGGGTGTGTACAGGCCACGCTTCGGTTGTCACACTTTGAGCGGAAGCGGGAACGGCGGCACAGGACAGCAGGGTGGCACCACAAGGCACGCCCCACAGTCACCGGCGGGGCCTGCGGTTCAACTATATACCGTCTTCTGGGTCTCCGGCGGGACCTGAGCGGGGAAAGGAGAGGAGAGCGCTCACCCGCTGTGTCACTTCCCGGCCCGCCACGGCGCCCAGAGCGTCCAGCCCCGGGAGCTTGGCGCACATTCATCTATTAGTCGCGAGACCCTAACACGGCTGCCACCGCCGGTCCTTGCTGACTCGCTAGACGGAGCCTGAGCAAAGGGCGCTAAAACCGGGCTCTCTGCCTCCCAACGCGCCAGCAAGTGAGAAGAGAAGGACGGTGCGCCGGAATTCGGATCAATGTGTGGTGCTACGTCCCCCAGTGGCTCGTTCAGGTGACGGGAGGCTCGTGCCAGGTCAGCAGCGCCAGCGGGCGCAAGCATCGCACGCTATCTATGCTGCTGGAAATCACTCCTCAACAACCCCATGAGATCGGCTTAATGCAAACCGACTACTGCATGTGTGGCTTACAAGAGCAGCAAGTGCAGTTCAAAACCAAGCAGCCAACAGCCAAGCGCTGCGCTCACGCCACGAACGGTCATGCCCGCTTGCGTGCACTGCCGCTGCTGCGGCCGCCGCCGCTGCGCCCGCCACCGCTGCGCCCGCCACCGCTGCTGCTGCTAGCACCGGCAGCCGTGCGAACTGCGGGCTTGTAGCGTGCTGACAGGCGATCGGTGGCGCCATAAGAGTCCTTGAGCCCCAGCCGGCTAATGAGCACCGCATACGAATCAAACTTGCTGCGCCGCAAATACTGGAGCAGCTTGCGCCGCTGGTTCAGCATCGCTTCCAAGCCCCTGCAGCACCCATCCACCAACAACAGACTGGTTTTAGTGCCAGCAGGGAGCGTCAAGGGACCACAAAGGCAGATGGGTGGGCGGGAGGAGCATGGGAGGGGGCAGGGCAGTGCACACGCTGCTGAGGCGCAAGGTTCACCCGAGAGGGCCGGCAGCCAGTGGGTCGAGGCCTCGACCACCACGCAGGCCTGCACCGCGAGCCCTATGCAGCTCTGCACATAACGGTGCGGCCTCAGCTGCAGCCCCACCACCGGAAATGCGGCGCCATCCCACTCTGCAGACCACAGCACAGCACAGCAGCAGCAGCAGCACAGCAGCAGCACAGCGCAGCACAGCACAGCGGAGCGCAGCAGCAGCACAGCGGCAGCACAGCGCAGCACAGCACAGCGGAGCGCAGCAGCAGCACAGCACAGCACAGCGCAGCACAGCTCACTTGCGGGAGGAGTAGTCCTTGCGGTGCTGCCGCATGTGTTCCGCCATGTCCGAAATCTTCTGGGTCAGCAGCCCCACTGCAGACGTGAGGAGGCATGCAGTGCTTGCTGCATGTCAGCACCCACTCCATTCATTCATCCACTTACAACGCCGCAGCAACACGAAAGTGTGCCGCAGATGCGTCATCCCAGCAATATGGGAAAGCAAAAACCAGGGCTTTCTATTCTAAGAAGAGAGAGGCACAGAGGGACAACACCCACTCCCTCCCTCCCCTACATCCCAGTTCAGTTCACCCCAGTTCACAGCAGCCAGCCCCGCTGTCTCCCTCCACCACACATCCGTGCCCACAGGCAACCGCCGCTTTGCACTCGCAGCCCTTGGCCCACCCCGCTGCATAGCAACCAAGCCCCGAAGAGGCCTCCAAACAAGCTCCCCTGACGAACCCCTCGCTCGCCGTCTGCTAACACTACAGGCAGGCGCTGCCGCGCTGGCTCACTCACCCTGCACCTCCGTAGACCCCGTGTCTCCCGGGAACCGCTCAAACTCTCGCACCACCGTGCGCAGCTGCACCCGCTTGGCCTCTTCCCGGCACATGAGCTCGGGGCTCAAAACCTGGAGAGAGGAAGGGCAGGCCAGGTGGAGAGCGGCGGGCAGGGGATGAAGGCAGGGTTGATGTCCGTGACGGCGGGCAGCGGCGGCGAGGATGAGGGGTGAGGATAGGAGCATAGTAGCGTGGTGTCAAACAAGGCATGCACGCGGGTTACACACATGGGCAGCCCAAGACGGCCACGCATATGCCCTGGCGTGCGTTCAAAGCAGGGTAGCGGGACCATACTTGCAGGCCCTCATTCAACACATTGCAAAAAGTGATCAAAGCTATACACACCTTGTCCACGAGGTACTCCCGGGGGAAGTTGGCTGCCACTGCAAGCAGACAAGGGGGGCAGCGGACCAGGCGCAGGGTTAGGCGGAGCGACGGCAGGCAGCGGCGGGCGGCGGGCGGCAGCGAGGCGGTCGGCCAGAGGTGACGGCAACCCCATCGTCCCGTCGCACCTCCCTCTGGTCGCACGGGGGCTGAAGGCGGAAAGAGCTTGCGTTGTGCGCAAGCTGTGCTGCAGATGCCGCGCACCGCCTCCCAGCCCCCGCCGCTTCCCAAGCTGCTCGCTGCGCTGCTGCTCTCTAGCTGTGGCAGCAGGCTGCCGAGCAGCCGCTGCGCGCCGCGTCTGAGCATGGCTGCCAAAGCGCTGGTCGGGAGGCAAGCAAGTCTGCACGAGCGTTGCCTGACGACAATTACTGGCGACGGTGGCACTTGAAGCAATGACAATAACGGGCGCTCCCCACCTTGGGGTTGCCAACCCGCTGCAGGCAGCGGCAGCCAGCGTGGCAACACGCGTCGGCGGCAAGCCGACCACTGTGCCTGGTTGCATGTCTTGACCACTGAATGCTGTGGTTACACATGTAAGGCTGGACGATCGAGTCTTAGGTTCTAGATGCAGGCAAGGGTCATACAGCAGGCAGCGGGGGGTGATGGCGGGAAGCCTAACAAGCGCCTCACAACTGCAGGGGGGCATAAGCAAGTGTGACCAGTGCGTGGGAGGGGGGAGGGCGGTAAGTTTGTAACTTAAACTAAGTGGAAGCACTGGTATGTGTGCAGCACAAGGGAGGCGGAAATCATGCATGCGAATGAGGCGGTGAGAAGGGTGGCAAGAACAAGAGAGGCAAGGGAGGTGATGGACGGGAGGGAAGGCACAAGAGCGCGGGTTTTGGCCATGCCTTGCAGCCTGCACCAGGGGGGACCGCCCTGCACTGTGTGCCACGGATCGGCCAGACCTGCAAGGGGACATCTCCTCACAACACTGGGTAGAGCAAGGTCTTTGGGATAGCGTGTGGGTAGGTTGCTGCCGCTGGCCTGCAGCTGTACAGCAGGCTTGGAGGGTGGCGCCCAGCGTGGCAGCGCGCCATCTGCTTTCCTCCCCAGGCAGAGCAGCTGAGGCTGTTGAGCTTAAACGGCTTCCACAGGCTGCACGGTCACTGTCGGCTTGGGTGCCATGCCGGATTCAATGGCAGGGAAGTCCTTGGGCCCGACAGGCGGGGGCGCAGCGGCCTGCACGGGCAGGGGGTGTGCAGGTGATGCCTCACGGATGCTGTGCAAATATATACTCTACTAAACCAGGGGGCAGGTGGATGGGCAGGCAGGTGCATGAGGAGGCTGGGGCACGCTGACTGGCTCGCTCTGCCGGCGGGGCAGGCTGCAGCATGGTAGCGGCTCCTAAAGCAGCCCCGCCCCTGCCCCTGTCTATGTTCCTGGCCCTGGCTCCGGACCCATCTCGGACCCATCTCGGCCCTATGCTGCGCTGCACCCCTGCACCGGGCCTGCCATGGCCCGCCAGCTCACCCCACTGGTAGCGTCGGTCTTGCGTCCCATCTGGAGGGGCACGGTGCCATCATCCGTCATGCCCCCTGCACGCACAGGCGGTGCACACAAACCGGGTTTGAAAAAGAGTGCCACACGTGGGCACGGTGCCGAGCCATTCATTCCACTGCTGCACCGCTACTACCACGCCCCACAACATGCCCCATGCAACCGCCCTTGCACCACGCGCCGTAGTGCCACAGCGCACCAAGCTTGCCACTGCTGGCAGCATTCCAAGCTCCAAAGGATGAAGGCCACAAGAGCAGTTGCACAGCAAGACAGGAGCACGTGTCTCTTCACTTTGGCTTTGAAGGGCTGGCCGCCCGACTGGCTGCTGCCAGCGACAGTGTCCTGGCCTGGCAGGAGGAAACATCCCAAGATATCCTGTTGGGCCCCAGTGACCTGGCAACCGTGGCACACTCACAGTAGATGATGGAGAGGAAGTTGAGGATGAGGATCAGGACGGCCCCCGCCATGAGAGCGCCCGTGCCCGACTCCAGCTTGCCGATAATGTAATCGTTGTCCAGAACTTTGTTTGCGTCCCATGCAATGATGCACCACAGAGTGGTGACCTGCGTGGCACAGTGGGGAGCAAGCCACCTTGTCGACATGCTGTTGTGGCTGTGTAAGGTGAATGTAGACATGAGCTTTTCTGTCGCTTGTGAGTGGTGCATCTCATGCCACAGTTGGTTGATGCACCACAAAGGGATGGATGACCTGCGTGGCACAGGTTGATTCGTTGAACAGCACAGGCTAGTGCTGAATGAAACTCCGTGTAACCTTCCCCCCTACGTGGCACAGCGGGGAGCCAGCACTTGCGATTTTGCTGCTTGAAACATGACCCTCTAGTCAGGGCGGAGTTGGTGCAGACTGGCTGCAGAAGAGCAAGGCAAGGCCCGGGTTGAACGCAGCCTGCCCACCGACCACCGCCTCTTGCCCCTCCCCTGCCTGGTCCCCGGGGCCACACCTGGCCCTCCTTGTCCTTAACGTGACGTGGGCAGCGGCGTAAGACGTGGCACCGGGGGAGTCTCTTTGCTGGCCAGCACTGCCTGCATCGAGGCTCCCGGAGCCACAGTCACGCTGCTGCCCAAGTCAACGTACAAGGACTAGGATGGCCATGAGCGGCCCGGGGTCCGGGGAGGAGGGGCAGGAGGCCTGGCTCGTCAACCTCTCAGGATTTGATCCGTCCTGAAGATGGAATCCTCTTTCAAGGGATGTGAAAAGCGGTAACGACTAGACTAGACTACGCCTGGCGTGCGTCTGCAGGAAGGCTGCCAGCTCACACTGGTCATTTACACACCTATAAATCATATCAAGCAGCGCTGCGGCCGGCACAGTGCCAGGGTACCCTGCAGAACGGCACATTCTCCTTGCATGCATGCTGAGGCAGGCACTTGTGCAGGGGCCAGGCTGCATGGCAGCGTCGTGCACATGGCAACCGTGGCAAAGCCAGGCAGGGCACCAAAAGCGTCATGTGTGTGCTCAGCGTGCGCAGCGCACGCCACAGTGGGCGCTAGAAGCGTAGCAGTCGACCAAAATAGTGCATTGCACCAGTGACAGCTCGCAGTGAGTGCGTGGCGTGCGCAAGAAGCAGGCCACAGCAGATGCCATCAAACCCACAGCCAGCGCCGAAAACGCCGCCCCCACCAAGTGCAGTGCACCCCACCCCAGGGCACTTGGCTTTAGACGTGCGCAGGAAGCAGTCCACGGTGGCGCCATCAAACCCACAGCCAGTGTAACAGCCAAGCCTCAGGTGCAGCATGCCACAGTGTTGGTTGATCCCCGACTCACGATGAGCGTCAGGTCAGTGCGCAGGCGTGCGCAGCGCAGCCCTCCCACTGCCACCATGATTCCGAAGATCAGCAGGAAGAACTGGAACCAGAGCGTCCTGCAGAGGAGTGGTTTGGGTACAAACAACAATGAATTGATGAGGGGGAGAAGCAGCGAGAGGAAGCACATTCATCCTGCCCTGGACTGATGCATTGCGCTTGGTGCAGCATGGGCGGGGGTGAGACAGGGAACCTGACCAGGATGGGCTTGGGAAGATGCGGGTGCGGGTGCGGGTGCAGGATTGGTCTGGTCAGCAGTCAGGAGGAGGCGGGGAGGGTGCACGCGGCTGCTGGCGAAAGGCCCTCCCATTCAGATGACTCACCACCAGCCCAGTGCGGTTTCGGACTGGGTCACTCCATTGACGGAACTCACGGCGGCCTGCAGTTGAGGCAGTGCACAGGGAGGGGTGGAGAGAAGGCGGGGCGCATGTCACCGGCCAACCAAAAGCGAGGAGACAGGTCCACTCGGCCCGCCAGTTGGCAGCCAAGCAGCCGGCGCCCAGCCAACCCCTGCTGCGCAATGACGTGTGCCACCGCTCCACTACGGGCCTTGTTGGGAGCCACCTACCCACCCCGCCAGCTGGCAGCCAGGCAGGCGGGCGGGTGAGCTGCTGAACAGATCATGTGTGCGGGCCGGGCCCTCCACTTGCTGCTGGTGCCGGTCCGGCTAGCGGCCCTTCTTCGATAAGCGGACCTTCAACTCACCAGGCCTCCCAGGGCCACAACCCAGGACACAGCCCCGAGAATTGAGAAGATGAGGGTCACAGCATCAGTCATGGCGCCAGCACAAGGGCTGCAGTGTGGCAAGATGGAGGGCGAGAAGGCCACAGGACGCCATTAGTGTTTGACTGTGTGGAGGCGAGCGCAGGATCGCAGTGATCTGGGACGGGGGGTGTCCTGTGGTGCGTGGGTTTGAGGAGGGGACGACTTCCTTGTGAGGACCTGTGACCAGCGCCCGCCGCAGGGTACCTTCACGCCGTGTCACATCCACATGTCGGCGCCCGCCGGCGGGCCAGCTGCCGGCTACCGGCGCGCCTGGCACCAACGCCAGCGCACTCCAAAATCCTCCCCCAGGTGAGCACGGCCCGGCCCCGAGTCGCGGCAGCGCTCAATTGGCCACCGGCTCCCAGGCTCGATACTGCTGGCTAGCACCTGCGCTCGGGTCGAGCGCCTGATACTGTGTTAAATGCGCACCTTTGGTATGCAGCGGGTTGCGGTCTCAGCCGAAAGCCGGGAAGGCGGCAAGCTAAGTTGGGTGTACAGCGCGCGGTGAAAGCTTCATCTGGGTAGAAGGAATGCACTGGTCAGGTCTCGTGAAGCACCAGGTGCTCATAAGAGGTAATGAGTTGAGGGYAGCAGTGCTCAGAGGCCCTCATGAGTTAGGGGACCTCACGAGTGCGCAGGGGCACTGACGGCACCTGCGCTCGCCAGCGCTGCCTCTCACCATCCCTGGTCAGCCCTGCCCCTTACCGGCTCTCACCACTGCCTACACACATGACTGCTGCCTAGTACTGTTGAAGCTGAACTGCACCCTGCCYCCCTCTGCTACGTATGGACCATGGTTTTTTAGACATAGCCAAGCTGATGTTGTAACCAGTCCGAGCAGCCGGGGTGAAGCGTGAGGGGGAAGTGTAACGTGACGGGTGTGTGCCGGTACGGCGAACCCAGGACGTGGGGAGCCACAGCAACTCAGGGACAGCATGGTTGTAGAAGATATGGTGGCAGGTTCTCTGGCTGTTGTTGCTACTTGAGCCTGCCATGCCTCCAAATAGCACTCGATGTACATGGTGCACGGCGTTGGGAACCGCCAGCCGCCCACCCCGTAATGCCCAACAGTCAGACCAATGGCTGCACCATGCTGACATGCACAAGCAATTCAGCCGCGTTTAAAAATGGGGGTTACGCCCACCCAGGGGTTACGCCCACCCCCTTTGCGGCACCCCAGCACCCTCGGGGCTGGCAGGCTGGCGGCCGCTGTCTCAGCATGGCTCAGCATGGCTCGACGCCCCGCTCAATCCCCCGCCCAACGCCCTGCCCAACGTCTCGCATRCACTCACACAGCTCTGCACAGCGACAAGCGAGCTGACGGGCCGCAGCTGTCGCCATGGCGCTGGCCAACAGCGGCCCCTGACCTGCTTGCCGCGTGCTGGGTCTCTGGCGCGCCTCTGAAATATGGGGTAGTGTCAGAGTAATAGCACAGCCTGCGGGGTGCTTCCGCTGCCGCCACTGACCAACGGATCAGGTGGGTTTTTTGCACGCCCCTGTTTCTGGCAGCCGCCCGTTGCTATCAGCGGCCATGATGATGCCGGCGCGTTTGCGCAGCGCGATCACCGCCGGGTGCACCCTTGCCTGCAGGCCATGGCACTGCGCCGCCGCCGCCGCCATCACCACGGCTCAGGGAGGCTCCCAAAACCTGCCGTCTGCTGTCCGAGGGACATCAGTGATGCCACCAAGTTCACAGRTGTGTTGAYWTGGTATCAAMTTGTGGGCCGTCACCAAGGCAAGGTTGCTTGCAGTCGATTGCAGCAGTTTCAGCTTCTGAGTTGGTGGGCAGCTTGACGGTTGGCTGGTGCGATGCACCCGGGGTTACACCTGCAATGCTGAACTGTTGGCCCACACGGGTGGGACATGGCTGGTTGTGGTGCCGGACACAGCAGGCAGGGGCGGGGCAGGGTGGGCCCAAGAGGGGCGCAAGGGCTGAGTCGGGGCGTGGTTCAGGAGACAGGAGGCGGGGTTGGGGCAAGGCAGGAGGTGCTCAAGCGCATGGGCATGGCTTGGAGACGTGGATGTGCAGGTTGGGGCAGGGCGCAGTTAGGCGCTAGCGGGGCTGGAATGCGTGTAATTGCAAGGGCGTAGTTAGGGGCTGGGATGCGTGTATGGGCGCAGGCGAGTGCCGGGTGACGTGCCGGCGCMACCGCCTACGCACTGGCGGTGAGTGCTGGGCTTGAATCGGCTGCGCTTCAGGCAGGGCAAGGACCAGCACATGACCAGGAACATGTATGCATCGCAGGCTGGCAGGGAGCCCCCGCCGGATCTGCACTCACCCCACGTCTGGGCGAAGGCAAACACCACACGCCGGCAACTTGACTGCACCGACTTTTCACGCCCCCCCGCCTGCAGATTGAGCACAAGCTGCGCATGCCCGCTGGCAGCAATGTGCGGATGCCGGAGGCCGACGCACAGGTTGGAGTACAAGGGCCTCAGGATGTCCTTTGCCGACAAGTTGGCAGAACGCACGAGGGCGCTGGTGCCCAGCAAGGTGCGCCCCTCAATCAGTTGGACGACGGGCGGCATAACAGCAATCACGCCCTGAGTCCGCCATTTCAGCAATGCCACCTCTCAAAGGCACTGAAGCCTGGGTGGCTACWYCTGTTACAACAACATTTGCCGCCTCAACCACCAAGCGCCACCCAACCTCCCCCAGCCCGCCTGCGCCCAGCACCTCTCCTTGTCCCCCTGCCCCTCCACGCTGCCGCCCAGCACCTCTCCTTGTC
>JTEE01000306.1:609155-626552 GCA_002896455.3 Chlorella sp. ArM0029B | reverse complement strand
ACAGCAGGCACTTGCCGGCGATCTGCTTGCAGCACACACCTTATAGCGGCGTCAGAGAGGCGCCCCCGCCCGCTGAGGCCAGCTCTCTAGGCGGTTTGGTGCGACAGCGTCAAAAAAACAGCCCCGCAGCAGTGACTTGCGATCGCAATCACTTGCGATCGCTGAAGCACTGGGCGGTAATGGACGGCAAGTGCTGGCAGAAAGGCGTAAACCGAGTTTCAACCGCCGGAAGCCGTTGGCAATTGCTGCCCCGCTAGAACCGCTAGAAGCTCCACCGGGATTCTAGCGACGTGGCTGGAGCCCGCCGGAGGTCGCTCGACCTCGCTTGATTCCAGCGGCAGCCCCGCTGGAGTGCCCTGCCAGCGGGATTCTTGCACGTTCCATCAAGTATCCAGCGTGCCTCGCTTGATTCCAGCCAGGCGTTCCAGCGGGCCCCTAATTTCCGACGTGGCTGGTTGGAGTCCGGTCAAGTGGTCGGCATGCCTGCCCCTCCCTCTTTGCATGCATGACGAGGCGGCTGCCCCTCTCTCTTTTGGCATACTTCTCTTGTCTTGCTTTTTCGGGCTTACAGTCTGTTAAACCGCGAAGAAACTCACGACACAGACCCCAGGAAGGCAGCACCGGCAAGTCGTGCAGAACTCGGTTGTGCATGTATCCACCCAAACTCTGGTGCATTTTCTGTCGTGCGATTACCAGTCATTTCAAGAAGACCAGGGGGGGTGCAGTGCACCATGTCAAGCAAGCAAGGCGGAGGACACTGGGGAGGAGGGTGCACAAAAGGAACTGCTTGTGAAGGAAAGCAGCAGCACACGGGCTACTGCTGGTAGCAGGGCACAATTGGCGGCACACCTGGCAGAGAGGCCGCGGTAGGGCACGTTCCCGGCTGCGCCCAGTGCGCCGCCTCCCCTCCACCCGTGCACCAATCAGAGATTATGCCGGTGGCCATAACGCTTGACATACTCGTCTGGATTGCTACGAAGCATCTCCAGATCCTCCGTGATCATCTTCCAGCCATCCCTCCATTTGTCCATCTCCACAGTGTCGCCTGCAGGTAAGGGCGAGCGCGGACCGTGAGATGACGTGAGGCTTCTGGTTAAAGAAGGGATGAGATCCCAACAGAGGGGGGCCAATTGGACATGACGGCCGCTACGTGCAGCCCGAGTTGGAGCAGCTGACCGCACCCCTTCGGGCAGGTGGCATTTGATGTGCCTCTGTAGATGGTACCAGATCAGCAAAGTAAAACCCAGCTGGCCCCTTCCTTACCCTCGACTTCTCCGGAGCAGCAGACCCACTGTCCAGGGGTCTGTGTCGCACTTGTTTGCGGATATCAGACTGTAAGTCCCCAAAAGCAAAAAGCTCTACCCTGACCCCCTACTCCCCACGGGCTTGGCCCTTCCTCCCTCACCCTTGTCGCGTGCCTCCTTGTACCAGCGCAAGTATTCCTTCTCCTGTCGCACCAACTCTGCCAGGACGGCCGCCATCTTCTCCTCTCGTGTTGCAGCCGGAGCGCCAGCAATTTCCCGGCGCAGGGCGTCCAAGTCGTCGCCGGCTGCACAGGAGAGCCACACAGTGGGGGACAGGTGTGGGGGGAGTGAAGTTGATATGGTCTATTGTTTAGCAGCTGCACAGGGGCAAAACAGAGGAGACTGTGGACCTTGAGATGGCAGCGTGAGCAGGGCGGCAGCCCTCTGCTGGCTGCTTCTCGGGACTACCACCCTGTTTTGCTGGCGCACCTGGCTCGTTGCCCTCGTCCTGTACCGCCGGCTCCACCTTGTCCTGTACCGGCGGCTCCTCCTTGTCCTGTAGCAGCAGGAGATCGGATGGATTGSGTGAGTGGGGCTGGGTAGGGCTCACGAAACGCAGGCAGTGCCTTGACCGATCTGGGCCTTGCGTCTAGAGGAAAGCAGGCGCAAGCATGCAGGTGCAGAATGGCGGGCATGCGGGTGCTTGGTTGAGCATACGCAGAGCGCCGGCGCTCCGCCCCACACCAACGCAGCAGGCGGCGCTGGACTCACCCAGAACGGCTTGCCGGGAATCCCTCTGCTCTCCTGTGCTTGCGCCACGACCTGCACATCGAAGTAGCGGCAGCAAACGCTCGTGTCAGCCCGGGCAGATGGCGCGTTGCAGACAAGCGTTCCACAGCCGCCCACTTACGGGCGAGAAGGCTGAAGCGGTCGCAGCACCCAAAACAAGCATGCCTGCCGTGACCGGCATCCGACCAGAGGAAGGATGCCCTCCCAGTTTGGCCGCGATGGACAGGCCTGCGGATAGCAGCCTGCGGACAGCAGCCATGGTGCTGGCTGTTGCTACTGCTGGAGATAAGGGCGGTGCATGGGCGCACATACACGCGCTTGCTCGCTTGGGGCATCTCAGCCGCCAGCTCAGCCCGTCCGCCGCCAGCGGCTGAACGCTGCTGCCATGCAAAAGCGGCATTGAGCACACGGTGGCATGTCAGGTGATGTAATATTATGTATTGCGCCCCCCGAAAAACCATGGATGATGGTGTTTGATGCTCTTGCCAGCAACACGGCTGACAGGCGGGCGACGCGCGCAGCAGTTGGCGCTTACCGCTGCTTCTCTTCTCCTCATCTCCATTGGATGCCCTCTGCATGCCTGCCCCCCCTGCCGGCAGCAACGAGATCGTACCATATTATAATGTGCGATGTAGGAAGAAGAGGTGAGCTGGGCGGGGGCAGCTGTGAGCAGTCTGGAGCGCCCAGCAAGTGCGGACACGAGGGCACTGCCAATGTGGTGGTGCGAAGGGCAGACGCAGGGTGTTCACAAAGCAGTGAGACGCCGGCGCGGCATGAGACCAGGGAGATGAAGGAGGGCTAGTCAGCGCTGGCTATGGGCGAGGTTAGGGGAGCCGTCCTGCACCAGAGGCGCGGTGTGCTGGCTTTAATCTGCCACCCAGCTCCCGCCCCACCCTCTGCCTCTCATGGCCTTCAGCAACGGCACTGCAGCAGTCATCTCTGGCATGGCCTGGTGGGCGTAGTGTTCGTTCACATGCTGCGGATGGCCCCATCACAGAGCATTGCAGCATGGTACAGCATGGTACAGCAGGGCAAAGCATGGCAAAGCATGGCTAACGTTAGCCAGCATTGTTAACAATGCCGGCACCAACTCGTGCCCGACCTCGCTGTGCATGTGTCGATCCAGAGTGGTGCGTGTTGCGCTGGACAGTGTTTCAAGAGATAAGAGACAAGAGGGTGGCAGTGCACCATCAGTTCACCATCTCTTGTATTGAATCAGTTCACCATCTCTTGTATTGAATCAGTTCACCATCTCTTGTATTGAATTCATCACATTTGTTTCCTGTTGCCTTTTTGGGTGCTCGTTTTGTTCACATGTTCTATTATTCTGTATCTGTATCTGATTCAACCTTCTCCTTCTGATTCAAGACGGCGGGGCTCTGGGGGCCTATTTGTAACGCAAGACAGGAACGCTGTTGCAGCACCAGCGGTGCCGGCACCATGAGGCCAGGCCGCCTGCATCCAACCCTGAGAACTTCCCTGATGTGCCAGTGGAGGTTTGCATAGAACGGCCAACGTGGTCAACATTCAATAAATTGGGTCAATGCAGCGGCGGGCGTGGCTGGCAGCTGACAGGGCTTGGTGCCGCAAACACGTGCGTGGCTGGCAGTTGCCAGGGTTTGGTACCGCAAAAACGTGCATGTCTGGCAGCTGCCAGGGCTAGGTACCGCAACCACGTGCATGTCTGGCAGCTGCCAGGGCTTGGTACCACAAACACGTGCACCCTGCCGTCAGCTAGCTGCTCACGGCTGGTGAAACACGCGACCGATCTGCCAGCTCAGCAGCCACGCTGGCATGCGCCTATGCTGCCGTCTGGGGTGCCGCCTGGGCACGCTCCTGGAGCACAAGCTTCCGAGTCATCTGCAACAGAAAAGAAGGCAGGGTGTGTTGACAGCAAAGTGAAGAGAAGGTGGGGTGGGGTGGGGTGGGGTTGCGTGCCATGACAGGTGGCAGGGGCGGCCTGCTTTCGTTGACCGGGTGGGGTGTGCACACGGACTGCCACGTGCAAGGGAAACGTGGCTGGCTCGTGACCAGCAGCAAGCATGGCCTGCACAGCAGGCAGACATGCAGGCAGGCAGGCAGGCAGGGAGGCAGGTAGGGAGGCAGGCAGGCAGGCAGGCAGGCAGGCAGGCGGGCAGTAGGCAGGCGGGCAGGCAGGCGGGCAGCAGGCAGGCGGGCAGGCGGGCAGGCAGGCAGGCAGGCAGACAGGCAGGCAGGCAGGTAGGCAGGCAGGCAGGGAGGGAGGCAGGCAGGCACAGAAAGGTTTTGACAGCCACCGACCTGAATAAGTGAAATTTGTTGGCTCATGATCAGGAGTGTGGGAGAAGTGGCCAGCAGGTTGGGGTCCTCCAGGCTCGTGAACCCGGGCTGCGGGCGAAGGTCTTGCAGCTGCACATAACCAGGGGCACGCAAGGCGGGAGGCGGGTGGGTGAGGAGCTGTGTGTGCAGGCGACAAGGTCGCGAAGATCTAAGCCCAATTCAGGCTGGGAGCGCACGTGCTGCAGGTAGACACCTGCAGCTACAACAACTACAGCAGAAAAGAAAGGTCTGGGGGCGAAGGTCTTGCAGGTGCGGAGGTTGAGGATGCAGGAGGAGGCAAGCAAGGGGGCAGGCAAGCACAGATGGGAGGTGGGCAGGTGGGTGGACAGCAGCATGTGCAGGCAAGCAGGTCTTGACACTATCCCAGGACAGCAAGCCCCTGGGAGAGGCGGGGGAAGGGCCTGCAGCTGCACCAACCTGGCTCCATGTGCTAATCCTTGAACAGTACTATAGGCATAGTACCGGGTGCTTAAACAGTACTACATACATAGTACCAGTGATTGACCAGTACTACAGGCGTGGTACTGCAGGCGGCCCTCACCAGTGTCTCTTTGCTGGGACGCAGCAGCACTCCCTCCACCCTCGGGTCCCCGTCCCCCTCCGCCGCCGCCTCCGCCTCTGCTGCCTCGCCGCCGCCGGCCCCGCCGCTGCGGCCGCTCCGTTCCCGCTCCCTCTGCTCCTCATTCCTGCAAAGGCAAACCCACATGCCGGAGGCAAAGAGGGCATGGCATGTAAGTGGGGGAAGGGTGAGTGGAGCAGCACCTGCGGTGCACTGCACCTGCTGCTAGTGCGGAACAGAAGCACAGCACAGCTCGGGGTTGCACAGTACAGAAGAGAGGAAGCAGAGCAGAGCAGAGCACAGCACAGCACAGGCAGCACAGCACAGCACAGCACAGCACAGCACAGCACAGCACAGCACAGCATGCATGATTGCAGCACAGCACAGCAAATGGTAGCGTACAGCACAGCACCTCATGGTGTCACACCACAACATCTGCCAGCCCGTAAGCCTCAAGCACATCACAGCAGCACAGCACAGCACAGCACAGCACAGCACAGCACAGCACAGCACAGCACAGCACAGCACCCCACCTGAGGGTGTGCACTACAAAATCTGCCAGCCCGTAAGCCTCGAGCGTAGTCGGCTCCCCGTCTTCGTGCAGCCCCGCAGAGCCGCTCACCCAGGCCCAGCCATCCTGCTGGGAGGCGCCTGCAGCCCAGGGGAAGCCGTGAAACGGGAGGTGCAGGTTGGCAGCATGATATGTGCTTTCACTGAAGGGTGGGAGGTGAAGGTGCATGTTGGCAGCATGCCGAGTGCTTGCACTTGAAGGTGGGCAGTGGAGGTGCATGTTAGCAGCACGATGTGTAGATTAACTTGAAGAGAGGGAGGTGGAGGTGCCTGTTAGCAGCATGCCGAGTGCTTGCACTTGAAGGTGGGCAGTGGAGGTGCATGATGCGGCAAGCCATGTGTTTTCCACGCAGAAAGTCTGTGGACTGGCGGGGTGGCGGTGCATGGCAAGACTCTTGCCCGCCTAGGCACACAACCCGCCGGCTGTGCTTCAGTCCCACACTCAACACCTCCTTTCCTTCAACCTTGCACCTTCTGCTCAAAGCGTTCCACCCACCAGGAAGCAACCCAGACAGCTGGCAGGGCAAGGGGCCCACAGGGCTGAAATCCGGGCGGCCATCCACCCACCCCACCTAGGAAACTCAGTCCGGGCGCAGGGCTGCAGACACTCCACAGATGTGCTTCCTAACCACTCACCAACCCGCCCACCTACCCGGGAGCACTGCCCAGAAACAGGGCTGCAGACAAGTCACAGGTTTAGACTCGGCCGGCCGGCCACCCACCTGGGAGCACGACCCAGAAACAAGGCTGCGGACACGCCTCCAGGTCTCCTCCCGGCCACCGGCCACCCACCCGCCCAGCCACCCACCTGGGAACACGACCCGCAGCTGTGCCAGTGTGATGTATGTGAGCGACAGCCAGCGGGCCAGCACCAAGGCAGTCACGTTTGCGTAGCCCGGCATGCGTGCCACGCGGATCTGGGTCATGCCGCCGCTCTGCGGGCAGTCGAAAGGGTGGGGGCCGGGCCAACAGAGAGGGGAGGAGAGTCAGCTAGTGGAGGTTTAATCTTGGACAGAGTGCGAATCTGGGTCATGCCGCCGCTCTGGCGGGGGGCGAGGGGGCAGTTGGAAGGATGGGCGCCGGGCCAATGTGGAGGGGAGGAGAGTCAGCTAGTGGAGGTGCACCCTGGGAAAGCGTGCGTTCAGAGCCATGGCGATACAAAGATGCAGGGAGGCAACTGCCCCACAACCAGGGACCCTTTGCAGGCCTCCAGCACATGAGCGAGCGCGGGGTAGTGACACGCAGGCAGGAGAGGGAGCACGCTGACGCGACCACAGACGCCGTGCTGCCCTAAGGGTGAACAGGCACCCAAGCGAGGGGGCCACCTGTCCCACAAGTGCTGCTTTGGTCGTGGACATTTAAAGGTGTCTTATCTTTGTTATCTTATCGTATCTTATCTTATCTTACTGTCTTATCTTGTCTCACCTGTGCAAACTCCTCGTCATTCAGCTTGCCATGCACCTCATCCGCGGTCCAGCCTTGGCTGCAGGGCACAACAGGGCAGCCAGGGTGGGGCGGAGGGGGCTGCATGTGAGTCAATGCTGTCTCACCGGTGTAGGGAGTTTGGCCTACCGAGGGGCTCTTCCAGAAGCGTATAAAAGCAGGCAGGCAGGCAGGCAGGCAGGTACTGCCGTCCCGGAGGCATTGCCAGCAGGGCCTTGTGGTACCTGCGCGAATGAACGTGTGCTGCATTCTGGCGCGGCCCCATGCGCAACGTGTGTTGCATTCTGGCGCGCCCCCCTCCCCCCCACCCCACACCTGTAGCATTTGGTGCACTGGTCCACAAAGTCCCAGGCCGAGTAGAGCCAGCCCATGGCGGCGCCCATGAAGCTGCCAGGAAGGTGCGGGGCAGGGGGGGGCAAGGGCAGCAGGTGCCTGGTTGGGGTGCCAGGGCGGGGGCGGATGGGCAGGCGTCACAGAGTGCCAGCAGCTGGCCACATACATCCGTGCTCCTAGCCATTGTCACCTTCAGCAGCTTGCATGCAGGCTGCACCGCCCAGCCAACCAAACAGCAGCCCGCCCACCCCAGCTGCCCTGCCCTGCCCTGCCCAATAAGCAGCCCTTCCTCTCCAGCAGCCTCTAATAAGCAGCAGCTTTCCATGATCCGCCTCACCTGATTAGCAGCCGCACGCCCGCCGCACGCTGCTGCACCTCCTTGCTGCTGCCTGCCAGGCGTTCTGCACGACGGCGGGCAGGGCGGCGGCGGGGAGGATCAAGAAAATGTAACACTATTAACAAGCATCTACTAGACACACATTGCTGCCTGCCAGGCGCTCGTGGGCGGGCAAGGCGTCGGCGGGGAGGACCAAGATAACGTATCACTAAATTCGTCTATCAACAAGCATCGACTAAAGACACATTGCTGCCTGCCTGCCATTGGCTACCTGTCACGGTCGCCTGAAGCAACGACTCTAATGCCTGGTCGCTCTACCAGCCAGACAGGTCTGCCTAGTTGCCAACCTCTGCGGCCCTCACAAGGCACCAGCATGTGGCACGGTGACAAAACAAATGCAGGAGTGAAAGAAAAGCCAGGGCTTCAGGTTGAGTCTCACTGTACTCACCTAGGTCGCACGCTAGCAGGAAGCCAGGGGACATGCCTCCTGCATGCTGCCTGCCGTCCTGCTGCGCCTGCTCCTCGCCCCCGCTCTCGCCATCCCCATTCACTTGCGCTGCTGCCGGCGTGGTGGGCGGGTGCAGAGACACGGTTGTGGGCAGGCCCATGTCCCTCACCACCTCGAGAGAGATGATCACTGCAGGAGGAATGCACAGGAGCATAGGTTTCATAGCATAGGCCACAAACTGCACAACCAACTATTGGCATCTTGAAGACCCTGCTTTTGCACCTTCATCACCGCACCGCACCACACAGCACAGCACAGCACAGCGACCAGTGGGTCTGCTAGAGGGACGAGCGCAGCAGAGCAGGGCAGCGCGGAGCAGCACACCCTGACAGGGCAGAGCAGCACGGTGCAGCACGGCATAGCATAGAAAGGCACGGGCAGTGTGAGACAGCACTGAGCAGCACACACAGCATGACAGCAACATCGGGAAGCAGTGAAGGCGCGGGCGTTGCTGCCAGGGACGGCGCAGCGGCAACTCAGTCAGTCAGTGAATTTAACGTCTAGGGAGGCGCGTGACGCTCTCATACGACGGTTTGATTGTGGGGAGTGGGAAAGGGTCAGCTTCCGTGACCGGTTTCGCCCTTGCTGAAGGGGCTCATCAGACTGGTGCAGGCAAGAAGGGCAGGCAGGCAGGCAGGCAGGCGGGCAGGGAAGGGTGCAACAGTGCCGCACCTAGCCGCATGTTTTGTTGGAGCACCCGCACTGCAGGCGACTCTCCCATGGCCTCGGGGTCACCCTCAACCCGGCCTGCGCACACATGTGTTGTGGTTGGGACAATTGAAAACGCGGCCGGGGTGTGAAAGAAGGAGGCGAGTCACAGCAACAGATGAGAGGGTGAGTGAGTCAAAGAATGTGAGCAGCTGAACGCGTGCCGCGCCTCCTTCCAACCCAGCGCAGGGTGCGCTGTGGTCCTGCAAATGGCGGCACACAGATGCAAGCAGGGCCAGTGTGCGCAGGATAGTGCCAGCAGCGCCAAGGGATGACCCCCAGAGGGTCGTGCATGCAGTGCACACTGCTGGAGGCAGCTGGGCAATGCAAACAAGAGGGCAGAAGCACACAGAGGGTGACCCATTGGCAGAGGAAGCAGACAGGTATCAGGTCGAGGGTGCGAGGATGGGGAAGCCTGGTTGAAATCATGCAAGAGGCACCCGTCAGCTTCCACGAAGCAAATCAAGCCCAACAGGCGGAGAAGCTGGTGGCACCAGCAGATCGCGTGAGGACGGCTGCACACATCTGCAGTGCTCCCGCGCTGTGACATGCATGCATTAGCGAGCCAGGGAAGCTGTACCTGCCATGCTCTGCTCCAGCTGTAGGCGGTACAGGTCGGTACCAGAAAGGAACTTGTCCACGCCAATGCGAACCAGGCCCTGCGGGCACCAAGATAGAATATGCATCAAGTAATAGTATGGGGGCCGCAGGGCATGCAGCAGCAGGAGCGACTGCAGGACGTGCAGCAGCAGCAGCAGGAGGAGCAAAGAGAGCAGCAACTCAGGGCGGCGCTCCGGAAAAAGGTGATGTTGAAGGGACGGTGATCACCGCCTGCCCAGCCCTTGCAAAGAACCGGGAAGGTGTGGCATTCACATAAGCTTTTGCACAGCAGCATACCGGTGACCCGCTCAACCGGCGGCAGCAAGGGGACCCCTCTTTCTCCCGACACGCCTGGGCCACGACAGCACCAGCACCAGCAGTGGGCAGGCTGGCCTGGCCATGCGGCCTCTTGCTTGCTTGCTTGCCTGGAGCCCCATGCCCATGCTGGAGGCGTACTCGTTGCGCACGCCCTGCCGCTCCCGCTCCTGCTGCCGTTCCTGGCCCTGCGGGGAGGGCGGACATCAAGTAGAGGTGAAACACCTCCGGATCGTGATTGACAATGTCATGGCGCTGCATGGAACCTCCGTAGCTGGCGCCGCCCATACTGGACTGGACTGGACTGGACGGGACTGGACGGGACGGGGCGGGACACTGCTTGGGCAGCTTGTGGTACAGCTCGCCTCTGACCGCAGCAGGGGCAACCCCACCTAGGTGCACGCAGCGGCTGGCTTCACCAGGCCCCACTCTGCCTTTTCGGGCTTTCAGTCTGTTTATCCGCAAAGAAACTCGCGACACAGACCCAGACACTAGACATCGAGTGATGGGGACAGTCGTAATAAAAGCTCACCTCTGGCAGCAAGGGCACCCCCACCATCTCCAGAGCTATCATCACGACGGCAACCCAGCTCAGCAGCACGTCCTGCGTGAATTCAAGGTTTAGGGTTCAGGGTTTAGGGTGCTGATAGCTAAAAAAACAAAACCACAGGCTGGGGTAGGGACCCTAACCCGTAACAGCAGCACGTCCTGCGTGGGTTTAGGGGTTTAGGGTTTAGGGTAGAGCTTAGGGTGCCAATAGCTGAACAAATCAAACCGCAGGTTGGGGTAGGGACCCTACCCCGTAACCCTGAGCAGCACTTCCTGCAGGCCCAGCAAGCAACAGAGGGGCAGGCGGGGGCGGGCAGGTGGGACGATGGAGTGAGAGGGGCAGGGAGAGGTGGCATGAGGCGGCCAGGCAGGGCATGGACCAGCAACAGAGGGACTGGCGGGGGCGGGCAGGTGGGACGAGGCAGGTGGATGGGGCGCGGAGAGGATTCCGCATGCACTTCCTGCAGGCCCAGCAAGCAACAGAGGGACTGGCGGGGGCGGGCAGGTGGGACGAGGCAGGTGGATGGGGCGCGGAGAGGTTTCCGCATGCACTTCCTGCAGGCCCAGCAAGCAACAGAGGGACTGGCGGGGGCGGGCAGGTGGGACGAGGCAGGTGGATGGGGCGCGGAGGGGTTTCCCGTGAGGCGGCCAGGCAGGGCATGGGGGCAGGAAGGTGTGGCAGGTGCAGCCCCGTGGCATGGCAGGTCGAGGCCATTGCGAAGAGCCAGCTTCACAGGCTCGTGCATGAGGCAGCAGCAGACGGCAGGCAAACATTCACAAACAAATGTAAATACGTAACCTTGAAGACAAGCTACTCCAATTTCCAATCCATTCAAAGGAAAAACTATTGCTAGCCAGGCAGCACACGGAGGGGAAGGCACAGGCGGCAGCGGCAGCGGCAGGCGAAATGCCGCTGTGAAGGCACAATCACCGCAGAGATCTGGCGTGCGCTGCCAACCCAATGTCCAACACAACAGGTGCCGGCTTGCTAATCCAGGAGCGGTTGGCAACACCCGGGCCCCTTCTTGCCTCATCTATGGGGTTGAGCAGCTTCCCTCCATACTGCAGGCCAGCCAGCGACAGCGCCACCTGCGGTGAACAGAGGACCAAGGTGGGATGAAGCCTCAGCTTGGGGCCAAAGCAGGCAGGCGGGAACCCTAGCAGGCAAGGCTGCCGCTGCGCACATCCAGAGCAGCAATGCAAGCCTGCCAACAATGAATGGGGCAAGTATGGCGTGTGTCACACGGGTGATTGGGGTTGAACACGGCACAGCACAGCGCCGCACAGCGCAGCGCAGCGCAGCACAACACAGCACAGCACGTCAAGGAAACAGCACAGCATGGCACAGCACGGCATGGCACAGCACAGCACGGCATGGCACAGCACAGCACGGCACAGCATGCGCTCACCTTGACGTCATCCACGCTCACTCCCCGCCGGTACATCTCCACCACCACCTCAACCATGCACTTGGCTGCAGCAGAAAAAGGGGGCAGCATAAGAAGGAGGGCAGGCGGAGTGCATCATCCACAAGTTTCCTTGCCTGGGAGAGGGAGGCAGGACGCAGCCAGCGACAGCAGGAACAGCAGTGAGGAATGAGCTGGCCCACGTCCTTCATTCACCTGCAAACAGGCTGCGGTTCTGAGAAGCGAAGAAGGTCAGGAGCAGAGCGCGCACATAGCGCCGCTCCTGCGCTTCCCCTGCTTCATCCAGGCTCTCGCCAGGCGAGCCACCGGTGTCGCCATCGGCGGCGGCAGCGGCAGCGGCGGCAGGCTCCCGACGGTGCCATCGCGAGAGCCGCTGCTGCTGGCACAGCTGCTGCCGTAGCTGACCGCGATCGGCCAGGAAACCGACACAAGATGCCGGAACAGCAGCTGCAACAGCGCGGAGCGGGCGGGAGAACCGGCACGCAACCTCAAGAGGTTGGCGGCAAGCCGCTGCCATGCGATGCTGCATCAGTTTGATCAGCGCAAGAATGTCGGAGCCGGCCCTTCTTGGCCCTCCCGGCGTGAGGTGTCCAGCCGGCCCAAAAAGTTGCCGACTTCTCTTGGCTCCTGCTAGCGAATTGAACTGCACACGTCATGCAAAATGTCGACCTTGTGTCCAAACAGTCTCCTGTGCCGCCCAGCGCAGACGCCCACTCGGGCCCGGCGTGGAGCGGCCCCCAGGGCGCTGCTGCACGACGGGCACAGCAACGGGGTGCAGCCTGAGTGGCGGGATGAGCAGCACTCGTCCATACAGCATCCCATTTTCCCAGAGTTGGCAGGGCCGCCGCCGAGCAGGCAGCGGGTGCGCGTGCCCACGCAGCGCGGCCTGCCGCTCTTCAATCCTGTCATTGGCAGCCCGCCCTGCTCAGGCTGCGCGGGTACTGGAAAGACGACGTGTGGGGACTGCAGGTGCGTCAAGGGTCAGGGGCGTGGAGGGACTGTACTTGCAGTGCGACTTCGCGTCGTGGTCTGGGGTCGGCCCGGTTGCTGGCCAGCTCTCCCGCTGGCCCACTGCTTCTTTTGCTCCCCAAAGTAGTTCATTCCTGTGACCTCGGGTACGGTCTCACTAGCATCACACGATTGCATACTGTTTGCAATGTACTTGCCATGGCCTCCCATCACCACCACCATGCTACACTGCAGAGGCAAGGGGCGTCTGAACTATCGAGGGGCAGCCATGCTTCCGCAGGGCGTGTCGCCGCAATGGTGAGTTCCCACTTACAAATGCGCACGCAGGCACGTGGCATGCCTGCTGGAAGGAGGTGTGCTGTTGCCTCTGTGCATATTGACGGCACACAGTGCCTTCAGCGCCCAAAAATGCCACCCTCCATCTCTGGCATAGCAGCTAACTCTTCACTCTACTCTTCCTTTCTGCCCCTGCCTGCTTGCTTCGTTCAAAGCTAACCACTCTCCCCTTCTGCTCTCCTGCCTTCCTGCTTCCAAGCTAACCACTCTCCCCTTCTGCTCCCCTGCCTGCCTGCCTGCCTTCTTCTCAGGTGCTCAACCTGCCGAGCCAGCGGGCGGTGGTGCTGCGCCAAATGCATGGGCACGGGGGTGCAGCGGCAGCCCATTGGATTCAGAATAACAAACGATGACGAGCAGTGAGGCAGGCTGCTGGGCTGGGCTGCTGTCGCTGGCCACGCCGCCACATCGCCACATCAGCTGTGCCCGTCACATATATGACATGTATGCTGCTGCCCGCCTTGCCTCCCCTCGGTCTGTCTCCCCAACATTTTCTACATGTCACCTTTTACCTGTCAGGCCTTGCAAACTTTGAAATCGCAACCCTTCCTCCTGCTCTTGAACAAGCTGTTAGTTAGACACAGCGCTCCTTTATGTGGCACCTTGAGCTGCTGACTGTGCAACATGCAATGTGTTGATTTCTCACAAAAGGACTGTAGTCTGCCACGTGCCGTGCCATCCAGCACCCCACCGGCCAAGCACGGCAGCACAACCAAACACAAGCACTTCACTGTGCGGGGCCGCTGCCGCTGCCGCTGCCATTGCCACTGCCGATGGTGTTGCCATTGCTGCTGCTGCCGGCACCAGCGCTGGAGCCAGATTTGGCGCCCAGAAGCCCGTTGATGTCGTAGCCGCTCTTGCCGTCTCGCAGCGCGCGTGCCCGTGCTGGCCCCACCCGTTTGAGGACCAGCATGCCCAGCCAGGGGGCGTACTGCAGGGTTGGGGGGAGGGAGGGGAGGGAGGAAAGTTGGGGGCAGCAGGGGCAGGCAGGCAGAGGGAGGCAGGCAGGCAGGCAGGCAGGCGCACGAGGCAGCTTAAGGCGAGATGGCGAGGGGACAGCAAGGAGAGCGAGGTGGACAGCAGGGGCAGCGAAGAAGAGGACGACAGCGCGAAGGTGTGGGGTTGAGCGTCTCTATTCTATGCAAAAAGGGGGCTCTTTCTTATCAACATAACCAATAAACAGTGCCCCACTGACCTGCATGAGGTACCCGAGCAGCAGCACGGGGTGGTAGGCAATCCAGCACTCGTCTGCAGGCGCACACCAGGTTTGGAGGCAGGCGCGTCAGGCAGCGGTACACTGATGTGCCAGTCAAGCTGGGGTGGAGAGAAAGGCCGCAGTACCTCCCCTTCGCCCGTGTTTGCCCTCTCAGGCTTGACGCCACACCCCTCAACCTCGTGTGTGCTACATCTGCGCACCGATCTCCCGACGATTGAGTAATGGCGCCTCACAAAACGAAAAAAGAAGGCCGAAGCAGACGTGCCAGGCATGTTAGAAGATGCACCAGGCCTGCTGGGGTGGCCAGATAACTGGGCAGCGCTCGAGTGCGCTGCAAGCCGAGTGCTGGTGCTGCCCTCCCCACCACCCCTTCTCCTGCCCCTGTCCCACAAGCAAGGCATCAACATACGCCCAGGCATCTGCTAGGCAAATGGTAGGCAGGCACTCACCCAGGCGGTGGTATGCCGCACGCGCAATCAGCTCCGCCGCCCGCTCCGTGCTAACGCGCTTCTTACTCATGCCCGTATTGGCCTGCGCTTGTGCAGGGGCAGCATTTCCAGGGGCTCAACGAGTAGGGTAGTACACAAGTAGTTGAGTAAGGCAAGTTGCTGGGGGCAGGGTGATCACCAGGCGGTACGGCAGCTGGCGGCCGCACTTCATACGGGCACCTCCAAGTGGTGCCCTCACTTCAACACCCTGCCAGCCAGCACACGCGTGGGCATTCACAGCCAGCCAGCCAGCCAGCCAGCCAGCCAGACAGACAGACGGCCAGACAGCCAGGTTAGCCAGCCAGCCAGCCAGCCAGGCCAAGGCCTCGGGCCAGCGTGACCAGCACGCCGAGTTCTTCGGGTTTAGGGTCCAGGATGTAGGATTGGGGTGTTGGGAAATGAAGTTAGGGTTAGGGTCCAAGCGTGGCCCTACCTGCGTGATCAGCCCATCAGCCCCGTACACCATGCGTGGCTTGCCGTCCATGCCGGTGGCTAGAGGCCCTGGGCAGCACACCGTGGCGCCCACATTCCTGTGGATGGCAGGGAAACGCAGGAGGGCAGCACACTCAGGCAGGAAAGCAGCACACTGTAAGGAAGAAGGGCATCAGTGCGAAAGGGGGGGCCGCACAGTGAGGCGCATTCCTGTCGTGCCCTTAATCAGGGAAGCATAAGGGCAGCAAGTGCCGAGTGTTGAGGAGGATGGGAGAAGGGGTGCAGCCACGGCCCGCAATGAGTCAATCAAATCAATCAATCCATGTCAAGTCCAGGCGGGAGCCAGCAATGGTCTGATGGGACAGGGTGGGGGATGAGTGCCACCGCATGCCTCTGCCGCACAAAAACCCTCTGCGCACGTGCGCAATGTGGAGTAGTGTAAAGCCTGTCGCTGCCTCCCCCACCCTGCCAGCCCCAGCAGGCAAGCCAGGCAGCCACAGCATGAGGTGCCTTAGCATGCCACACAACAACCGTCTGTATACATGGGCAATGCAGGTTGACGGCCTGTTGTGGCCACCCGCCCTTCTGGTCACAGCCAGGCAGAAAGCAGAAGGCAGCCGGCCAGAGCACGCAGGCAGCTATCCTTGTCGCAAGTTTCATTGCGGGTCGGATAAACAGATGTGAAGCACACACAAGCAAGCAAGCAAGCAGGCAGCCCGGCATGCCCACCTGTCGCAGAGCTCTGTGGTCAGCGAGGCAAAGTAGGCACGCAGCCCGCTCTTTGCAGCCGCGTACACGCTCTGGCCCGGGGACGGCACCACCGCTGCAGGAAAGGGGTTGAAGGGAAGGGATGCACTTGCAGGGTGGTGAGGCCGTGCAGGCACAAGGGTGGCAGGGAAGCGGTACGGTCGCAAGACGAGTGGGGGTGCGCAGGCACACAGGTGCAGGGAAGGGGTACGGTCGCAAAACGGGTGGGGGTGCGTAGGCGCGCCATTGGCGGTGCCTGCTGGCAGGGACTGCTTCTCTGCACGCTGAGTGCAGGCGTGTTTGGTCAAGTTTGAGGCAGCGCCGTATCAGTAAAGGAGCGTAACAAGCAGACAGAGGTGGACCGCACGAGCCCTGATGTGCTCTCCGTCCACACCTTCTGCCCCGCCGCTAACAAACAGCCGAAACATGAGGGAAACAAGAGAGTGCAGACAAACCCCACTGCAACCTGCCCAGCACAACGGCCCACCTGACATGCTGGCGACGACCACGTGTTGCCCCCGCCGCTGGCGCACCATCAACGGAAGGGAGGCGCGAGCCAGGGCCAGCGGGCCCTGCAGGTTGAGCCTCAGCAGCGATGCCGCCACCTCAGCTGACGTGTCCTCCACGGCAGCGTGCTGGCTGGCGCCTGGTGGGGCAAATACAAGAGGAGGTGTCAGCTGTAAAGACTAGACTGTAAGCTGTAAAGACTGTAAGCTGTAAAGACTGTAAGCTGTAAAGACTAGACTAGACCAGGGAGGAGGTGTGGCATGGGATGGGGTGAGGGAAGAAGGAAAAGGGGCCCCGGTGGGGGCAGAACGGGAGGAGGTGTGGCATGGGACGGGGTGGGGAAGATGCAAGCAATACAAGAAGAGGCAAGAGGCACTCGCAGGGCAGGCAACCCAAGACGCGGTGTGGCATGGGATGGGGTGGGGGCGGATGCAGAGGGGGGCGGGGGAGGGAGGGCAAGAGGAAGGCGAGCAGGCACCTAAGAGGGGGGTGGGTTTGGAGGGTGGTGCACACTCCAAGTGCGACGCTGCTCCCTCTCGCTCACCAGCATTGTGCACCAGACAGTCAACACCCGCTCTTCCAAAGGCACCCTAAACCCCCAACCCTCACTCACCCGCATTGTGCACCACATAGTCGACCCCCGCCCCTCCAAAGGCATCAAAAGCTGCCTGGGCTGCCGCCTCCAGCCCCGCGCTGCAGAGCACAGAGAAGGGGCGGCAGAGGGGACGACAGGGTGAGAGGCACAACCACAGTTTTGAAGAAGTTGAAGAAGTGGCCAATCTGCTTGCTGCAGAGCACAGGAAGAGGTTGCAGAGGGGGCAAGCAAGGTGAGGCGCAACCAGAGAGTTTGGAAGTAACGGCCAGCCTGCTGCTCAGCACAGCCCGCACAGCGCAGCACAGCCCTCCCCTCCCTCCCCTCCCTCACGCTGCAGCCCTCCCCACTTTCCCCTCCCTCCCGCTGTGCAACATGCGCGTGCTTGTGCAACCCCAAACTGCACTCTGTT
>JTEE01000306.1:576892-609126 GCA_002896455.3 Chlorella sp. ArM0029B | reverse complement strand
CACACGCCCGGTGGCTGCCACCCGCCCGCCTCCCGCCCACCTGTCCCCCACCAGATCCAGGGGCAGCAGCAGCACGTGGTCCTCGGGCACGTGCTGGCAGCACCGCTCCTTGACAGCCTGTGGGAGCGAGCAGGTGTGGAGTGAGCAGGTGTGGAGTGAGCAGGTGTGGAGTGAGCAGGTGTGATGTGAGCAGGTGTGGTAAGTTGCCATGCACATCCCGGCAACACCGTTCCTTGACAGCCTGTCAGGGGCAGGGGGTGGAGTGTGGGGACTTGAACAGTGATGGAAGCAGCCCTCGGGCACATGCTGGCAGCACCGCTCCTTGTCAGCCTGTGGGAGCGAGCAGGTGCGATGCAAGCAGGTGTGGTAAGGTCGCCATGCACATGCCGGCAGCACCGCTGCTTCACAGCCTGTCAGGGGCAGGGGGTGGAGTGGGGGGTCATGAACAGTGATGGAAGCAGCCCTCGGGCAAATGCTGGCAGCAACGCTCCTTGTCAGCCTGTCAGGGGCAGGGGTTGAAGTGTGGGGGCGTGAACAGTGATGGAAGCAGCCCTCGGGCACGTGCTGGCAGCACCGCTTCTTCACTGCCTGTGGAGTGAGCAGGTGTGGAGTGAGCAGGTGTGGTAAGGTCGCCATGCACATGCCGCCAGCACCGCTCCTTGACAGCCTGTCAGGGGCAGGGGGTGGAGTGTGGGGACTTGAACAGTGATGGCAACGGCCCGGGCGACATGCTGGCAGCACCGCTCCTTCACTGTCTGTGGGAGTGAGCAGGTGCGATGCAAGCAGGTGTGGTCAAATCTGCTCATGCAGGCGCCGCATTAAACGAAGGCAGCAGCAGGGCGCCACACCTGCCACATAGCGCCAAACACCTGCGGCCTCAAAGGGCCACACGCACCTGCCCTGCAGCACAGGCGAGTCTGCTCCCGCTGGCTCACAGGGCGCCACACCTGCCTGCCCTATTAGGGGGTCAACCCTAAACCCTAGCTAGACCCTACATCCGGTTAAGCAGATCCCCCCGGCCCTACCTGAAGCTTGTCCAGGGAGCGAGAGGAGAGGATGAGGCGGGCGCCAGCGGCAGCCCAGTAGCGGGCCAAAGCCTCGCCCAGCCCCTGCAGCAGTGGAGCAGCAGCAGATGGGCGAGGTTGCAGATGAGGAAGGGGGAGGCCCTCGGCACACAGCCCAGTAGCGGGCCAGCGACTTGCCCAGCCCCTGCAGCTGGCGAGGCAGATGGGTGTGGGGTGGGGGAAGAAAAGGCAGGGGCTCGGCGCCCTAAGCCTTGCAGATAATAAAGCAGAGGAGTGTGGGGTTGCAGAAGAGATGAGTAGCGGGCCAGAGCCTCGCCCAGCCCCTGCAGCATTTGAGCAGCAGCAGATGGGTGTGGTTGCAGAGGAGGAAGGGGGAGGCCTTCGGCACACAGCCCAGCCAGCACCCAGCCCCTGCAGCAGTCGAGGCAGATGGGGTGGGGGGTGGGCGAAGGAAAGGCGGGGACTCGGCGCCTCGCCTAAGCCATGCAGCTATTCAAGCAGAGGAGTGATAAAAAATGCATGGGGAGGTTGTGAGTACGCACTACGCACTGCAGTTGTTACTTAAAGAGCAAGCACACCCTACCTTTGCTGACTGGTACGCAGGGGTGTTGAGATGGCACACAGGGGGGACATGTTCCCGGTGCAGCGCATGCTACTGGGGGATGTGGTTGCCACGGCAATGCGGCGGCAGGTTGTGCACCCACCACTCTGCCAGCCCCTGCTCTCAAGATACTTCAGTGCCACAGCCACCGTCGCTGGATCAAACTTGTCTCATACTGCATGTTCTTAGGCGCCACAGTGGTGTCCCTGGAATCTACTCACCCTCACATTCCTTCTGCCATGCACCCTGCCAATGCCATCCCACCTCAATTTAAACCCCACTTCAGTGCCAGAGGCACCGCTGCTGGCTGAAATCTGTCCCATACTGCACGCTTTCAACCACATCCTGGCAGAGACTGCTTCTACTCCACGCAGACTCGAGCCCACAGTACCCTAAACCCAGCTTCCCAGTAGTACACCTGCAGGGACTCTGGGTGCCACCCCCGCCCCTTGTGTTGAGACTCGCCTGGCTGGCGCCAACCACCCACACCACTTTGCCCTGCCAGGCATCGGCGGGCGGCGCTCGCTTGGAGAGCAGAGACAGGTCGGCATCAGCTCTGCGGCAGGCATGTGGGGAATCCAAACCCAATACTGACAAACACAGTGCAAGCAAGCTGGGGAGATGAGGTCAAGGGCTGAAGAGCAAAGCAGGGCTGGGCGGCAGGGTGCCCTGCCAAGTGCCAGTGGCAAAGCGAGTTGGCAGCAGATTGACTTACCGAATGAACCTGAGGACCGTCCAGGCAGCCCACGCGGCTGCAGCACCCGCAACAAGAATCAGCATCATGGCCGGGTCCGCCGCTGCCGCCGCTGCCGCCCCTGCCGCCGCCGCCGCGGGCGCTGCTGCCGCTGCCTGAGCTGGCGCGGTGGCCCGTGAATTCGCTGCCTTGTGTCGCCCCGCAACGCGAGGTCCTATGGCGATGTTCCGATGGCCCGTGAACGGCTGGAAGGCTTGGTAGCCGGGGCGCCGACTGGGCAGGAGCGGTGAGTTTGGAGGTGCCGCAAGGCGGCCTGCCGGCAGAAGGAGGACACAAGCGCACATGCCAAGGGCGATGACGCCTCAGGCGACCGAGGGGGGCTGATGAGCGAGCCCCGCCTGGCTCCGCTGCGCTGCCGCGGCATGCCGCCAAGGTGCCGCATCTCTTTTGTAACCGGCAAGTGTCGTCTGACAATCACATCAATTGGTCTTCCACAGGGGCATGGCACGGTTCCCGACATATGTACAGCAAGCACACCCACCCAATGAATGAGGGCATGCACATGCCTGCCAAGTCGGAACGAAGGCTAGTAGTGAGGGGGAAGGTGGTCGTTGCTGGCAGCTTTCGTCCCAGTAATACATACTCTGCTAGCAAGCATAGATTTTGCATGCCACAGTAATGGCAGTGCATACAATGGCGGCTTCGAGTCGATAGGAGGCAGCCCAGCGGGCCGTCGCCACGCGTGGCCCAAGGGCAAGAACCGGAAGGCTCGCTTTCTGGGGATTGGCGCATCGTTTCGGCCGGTCACTTTTGTGATTCTGTGTTTGCCGATGCTTCCTCTTGAGCTTCCTGTTTAGGTGTGCATGCCGCCGGCCATGGCGGCAGCACCTGCGAGCGGTGGGCACTGCCCCACCCCTCCGGGGTCCGCGGCGCACCTGCAACGTTCGTTGAGTGGGATGGCGTCCCAGCACACTGGTTGGACCTGCAAGCATCTACCACCACATGTGCATCCGATCTGAGGCTGGGAAGTTGCCTGACACCGCAAATTGATGCAGGTTTGCTGCCAGCTTCACATCCAGCTGCACCCCAGCTGCCGGAGTTGCGCACGCGGTTCATGAGGCCATGACTCCATCCGCGGCAACCAGCAGCCCTGGTGAAGTGTTACCACCTTGTGCATCTCTCCACAGCTTGCCTGCCGCTCCCGACACCGCACCTCCACCCCCGATACCTCGCTCACATCCCTGCACCATGGTGGACACCACCCAGTTGAAGACCCCCGGATTCGTGCTCCGAGCGGTTCAGGTGAGCTAGCGAAGCTGTCGGCCTTGCTCTCGAGTGGGGTGCGGCAGGCAAGGGCATGCTCTTCGAGATCTTATCCTTCCGGCACTTGTAGAGCTGAAACTGGGGAGGATTGCGGGGTTGATGCTGTGTGGGTGTGTATCAGTGCCGCGCGGAGGTAGATGCGGCTGCCGCCCTCAACCTGCCGCCGGTGGCACACATGGTACTTGCAACCTCCCGACGCCCTCATTTGCTGCTAATCTTGCTGCAGCTGGTGTTCGGCATCATCGCGTGAGTTCTTGACAACCATGCTCAGCAGATTGGGGCGCGATGGTGGTATACGGGGCAGCACCCGGCCGCAGGCACAGCGCATGCGGCGTGCGGCAGCACACATTGTGTCCCGCTCATAACCCCGCCGCCGCCACCCTGCCCGCAGGTTTGCTCCCATCGCTGACGCTGCTGGCTACTCCCGAGCGGACTATGCGGTGAGTGCCATCTTCGCCACCTTCTGTTGCACCCATGCTCACTACCTCAACTCATTCCGGAGCCGGCTCTGCAGTCAGCACCCGCCCCCGCCCTCCCGCATGTCGCTGCCCGCCTGCTCACCCTGCTTTGTTTCCCCCTCCCACTCTTGCTGCATTCGCAGATCTTCTGTGGTGTCGTCACAATGGTCGTCTCCCTGGCCCTCATGGCGTGTGCGCTGATGGGCATCACAGCGGTGCGGGGGGAGGCATGATCATGAGGGCAGCTTGATCATGGGGCTGCCGGGCACGGGCCGGCAGACGGCCTGCACGGCATGCCCGCATCCCGGGCTTGCTGTGTTACAGCCTGTCATCCGCCCACCCTGTCGAATTGCCACACCCAATTTGCCACCCTGCAGGTGCGAGGCCTGCCTTCCCTTGTCTACGACTGCCTCTTCCTCATCTTCTGGCTCTCCTGCGCCGCCGCCCTCAGTAACTCTGTGTCCGCGCTGGCCGGATGGTACGGGAGCGGAGTGGACCGGCTTCGCGTGGCCTGCGCCTTTTCGTGGCTGACCTGGCGAGTGGGCAGGGCTGCCGCTTGGGCAGGGCGAGGGAATGAGGGTTGGGACGACTGGGAGCCAGCCGCACATGCAGCATGCGTGTTGATGATGTCAACATCATCATACTTAGTTAGTTACATTTAATGTCCATATGGAGCCGGGAAGGTCTCACGAGACGGGAGATTTCTTGTGTGGTGATTGAGGCAAGCAGGTGCGGGTCGGGCAGTGTTCGCTCACGTCACGTCATGCTCACGTCACGGGAATGCGCCCCCTTGTCCACTGCCCCACCGACAGGTTTGCCTTTATCGGCTCAGTGGTGTGCGACGTCTTTGACATGCGCAATGGTGTGGGCGGCAGCCTGGCTCCCCGGGCCCACACCGGCCCGGCCCCCATGCCGGCCGACGCCTCGAAGGCGCCCACGGGCGCCGCTGTGAGCGTTGCCACTGCCGTGTGAGCGGAACAGAGGCAGCATGCGCTGCCCCGAGCCTCCCGCTGCGCTCTACAGCTCCAGTTGAAGGATTTTGAACATTCTCCTCCCTCCCATGTACCACCTGAAAGTTTGTTGATGACATGCCTGCCCCTCACCTCCCCCGTCACGCTTCCATCACCCGGGGCCCCTGTGCTCCTTTGCCCGCCAGCCACATACAGCACCCTGCACTTCTTGCCTCACTGCTCTGCCATGCGCTACCGACCTTGATCTTACCACCTGAGCTTTGGTGACAGCTCTGCCTTTGTAAATGAATGCGTAGCAAGGCATGCGGCAAAGCTGTGGCCCGTTGACCGCGCTCCCGCCGGCGGCTCGCACTGCCATGGAGGAGGGCTTCCGGCTCAGTATCTCGACCGTTGCTGGCTCCACATGGAGGCGTGGGCAGATGATGTGGGCCGCGGCCTGACGCGGCACTGATTTGAGCGCGGCTGGCGCAGTCTTTCCTTCGCCGGTCGCGCTTCTCGCACTCTGGCAGCCGTTTACGCACTCGGTTCACCTCGAATTGAAGCTTGGCACTTGCAAAGCGCCCCAGAGCCAGCACCTCTCTCTCTCCTGCAATTCAGATCTTGCAGAATAGCATAGCAAAGCCAAAATGGGCATGGAGGGCATCAAGAGCGGCGCCTTCTTCTTGCGGTTTTGTGAGGTGGGGCTCCAGACGCAAAGTCCAGCCAACGCGCCCAACATCTGGAACGGGCGCCGCTTTCAGGGGGCTGTCTTGCCGGGAGAGACCTGGAAGAGAGGCAGGAGCAGTGGCACGGCGGCGCAAGGGCGTCAGTGACTGCCACTGCGGCAAGCTTGGCGGTGGCGGCAGCGGCGGCGGTCAATGGGCAGGGCCCAGCTGCACGGCCATTCCTGGCTGTGTCATCAGCTCCGTCAGCTCTGTGGCATGCCGCATCACCTTTGCGCTTCCAGCAGACGCTGCAGTTCCACCGCTGCTGCCGCTGCGAGCGCGCAGCACCCCCCCCGCTGCCTGCGCTGCCGCTGCCGCCGTTGCCACTGGCAGCCCGCTGCAGGCTCTGCTCTGTGCCACCCCGCCCGTCGTGTGTGCCGACGTGTGTGCTGTCCCCCCGAACCCAACACCTTCACAGATGATCTGCGCCATCGTGGCCTTTTCCACCGTGGTTGAGTATGATGGAAGCTCGCGGATCAAGTTTGTGATGTTTGTCGGCATCACCGCCTTCATTTTCTCCTTCCTCTTCATGGTCTTTTACGTGGCCGGCCTGGGAGTGGTGAGCTCACACCTGTAGCCTGCGGTGCAGGGTGGCTGTCGCGAGTGCTGTGGGGGCGTTGCAGTGCTGTGTGCGGCAGCACACATTCAACACATTCACAGTGTGGGGCAGTCTGGGCCAGGCTTCTTTTATGTGGGGAAACCCGGCGCGCCGGTTCCAGCAGCAGGCAAGGCAGAGAAGCGGGGAGTGGGCCGTCGCCTGGCTGTCGGTCCTTCCCGCACACGCCCACCCGTGCCACGCCTTTGCCAAGCCAGCTGACCCCGCCTGCCTGCCTCGCCCCGCCGCTCCCCGCCCCGCCCTGCAGGCCCGAGGCATTTTCTCCCTCATCATCGATGTCCTGTGGATAATCTTCTGGCTGGCGGCCGCCGGCTGTGCTTCGGCTGTGCTGGCGGATGGGGTGGAGTCGAGCAAGATGAAGGCTTCCGTGGCGTGAGTACAAAGCTGCTTTGTTGTGGCCTGCCGCCAGCTGGCGCCCGCTGGCCGCGCCCGCTCGTCTGCCCGCGTGTGCCCATCAACCGCAGACCAACCATCGCGACGGCCTGCCTGCCTGCCTTCTGCCTGCCACATGCTGCCACCCTCCGCCTCGCCCGCAGCCCACCCCGCCCACTGTGCCCACTCACCTTCTCCCTTCTTTCCTCCTTCTCTGCCTGCAGCTTCTCCTGGATCTCTTGGTTCCTCTGGATCGGCTCTGCCATCATTTCCTTCCAGGACTGGCGGGGCGGCGTCCCAGGCCCCGCCCCCACCGGCCCCCCCGGCGCCGCCATTCCCAACTCCTCTGTCAGCATGGTGTGAGGGCCTGATGAGCTGGCAGCCTGAGTGAGCTGAGCTGAGCTGGCGTGCTGCTGCACCACGCTGCCGCCTCGTCAGCTCAGCTGAGCTACCCTGCTGCAAGAACTGGGCAGCATTGTGGGGCGGTGTTGTGGGGCGGCAGAGCACGCGCCTGCCGCCCCTGTCGTACCCCCGCCTCCCTTCGCCATATTCGCTCTGTTGCCTCTCGTTGGGTTCGGGACACATCCACCACCCACCCACCACCCCTAAACTCAATAGCGGCGCAGCCGGGCAGCCCATGTGGGCGACCGGCCGCCGAGACTTGGTTGCGCGTGCCGCACCCCCCCTACACCCACCCAGCCCGCATCATTATGTGTGGCTGGCACTGACCGGAGCGTGGAAACAAGACAGCCATATAAGACCAATGTACCGCTTTAGACACCCGAGCGTTGCCCCTATCACCGCAGCCGCATTGCGACCCGTGCCACCCTTCCGCCAACCGTCCCACCCTGCCTATCACCCTCCTCACGTTGTTGCTCACGTTGTTGCCTTTGCCTGCTGAAAGGGGCCGGCCTGCCAGCACCCCAGAGCAGGCGTCTTCCGTCATGATTTGCACCAAACTGCCTCTTTCGCGCCTCCTGCCACTGACCCACCCCTCTTGTGATTCCTTGAGCGGCGGCTGGGCCTCGGGCCCGCCGCCCCGCTTGCCATCCCCTTGCCTACCGCGCACCGCGCGCTTGATTTGTTGTAACCAGCCAACTGCTGTGGGGCAGGTGCTTGCCAGAAGTACACGAGGGAGGTGGCAGGCAGACCAGAAAAGAGGCTTCCCAAGGCAGGACTGAAGATTCTTGAGAATTTGTACTGCCGGATGTACACTGCTGCCTTGGGCGACGCCGCCTGGCGGGTGACGAGCGGCAGGCTCCCGTTCTCCTGCAATTAGATCACCTACAGTTGCAGCGCTTCTAACAGCCTCGTCACAGCAGCAGAGACGCGGAGAAAAATGGGCGATGGAGGGGTCGCCACAAGTCTGCCGTTCGTCTTGCGCTTCTGCGAGGTGAGCCTGGACGGTTTTACAGTTGCTGCAGGTAGCATGCAAGCCTGCCAGCCCCCAGCGACAAGCTCCGAAGTCTCACGCGGCGGGAGCGCAATTTCGCGTGCCGCGGTGCCACTTCTAGCTGCGAGCAGAGCTCCCGAGCCCGTGACAACCTGGGTTCGCAATGCCGGCGGAACCCAGCAGGAGCCCAGGAAGTGCCCAGGGAGTGCCTGGCGGCGGCGCCGCAAGCGCCACCGCAGGCAGCGCTGCAGAAGCTGGCACTGCAAGGGCCCACCCTCCCACCCTCCTTTTCCAGCCTTCTCGAAACGGTGCTGGCATGCAACGCGGCCGCCTGCCACACCGCCAACTGAAAAGAGCCGCCCCATTTCAGACCACCCCGGCTCGCCGGCCACCCTCTAGCTGCCGTACCCCGCTGCCGCACCCATGCCCCTTGCTCCTGCCTGTCCTCTCTGCAGATGATTGGCTCCATCATCGCCTTCTCTCCAATCGTGCTGTACAAGGGGAGCACCGAGTACAACTACATTGTGAGGCGGCTGGGCCCTGCTGTACTGGCTTGCGCTGCACCCCTCTGCAGGGAAGCAATGCGTGTACGCTGCCTCTCCCATCCGATCCGGCCCGCCTTTCCGCCTGTGATGTACCAGCCCTGCCCTCGTCGTCCTGCCCCCTCTGCCTCCACCCCCGCAGATGTTTGCGGGCATTTCCGGGCTGGTGATCGCAGTTGCATACATGGTTTCGTACTGCGGACCCAACAAGGGGGTGAGTAGGCGGGAGGAGCAGATCTCCTCCTGTCTACCCGGCACCTTTCTCCGGGTATGACCAAAATATGCAGTCCCTCTATAAGGATTCAGTCCCGCCCCAGCGACAGCGACCCTTCTGCTGCTGCTAAGAAGTGGGCACCTTGAGCTGTGGCTGTGGTGCATGCCTGGCCGTGGACAACCTGCTGCCTGCCTGCCTGTCACCCCCACTCCGATTCACCCATCTACTCTCCCGGCACACCCACACTTCCTTTCCTCCCCCGTCTTTCTGACTCCCCGTCTCCTCCACAGGTCCGCGGCAAGATTGCGGCGGGTGTGGACGGACTCTGGTTTGTGTTCTGGCTGGCAGCCGCCGCCCTGACCACCCGCATGCTGACTGACAGCGACACCAACAACCCGCGCACCCGCTGCTCGTGTGCCTTCAGCTGGATCACTTGGTGAGCTTCAGAAAAAGCACTGCGCTTGTGTCGGCAAGAGGGTGTTGGGTCAGTGGGGTGTCGAGGCGCCGCCTAATAACTCAGAATACTGAGCTGGTGTCGGCAAGAGAGTGATGGGTCAGTGGGGTCAGTGGGATGCAACACAGCTCAGAAGGCGCAGTCATCCTGCTGCTGGAGCAACAACGTGACATGAGGGAGCCCCATTGCACCGGCACCCGCATCAGTGGGGTGCGGAGCCGCCTTCTATCTGCTGTGTCAAAGTTTGGGAGACCTAGCTGGGAGGAGGGGTAGTCTGTTGGGGGGGGTGGGGGGGTAGATTCTCGGCGGAGGGTTGGCATCCCCTCTTCAACGGAAGGGGCGGCCAAAGGGGGGAGGACAGGTGGGCCTTGGGAATGGCCACCCAGCCGAGGGCGGCCAGGGGACAGCTGGCGGCAGCATGGACGGGCTCAACAGCATGGGCAGGCTGCACGCTAGCTGACTGGTGCCTTTGGCTTCATTTCCTATCGCTTGCCTCAACACCACGCCCTCGGGCTGCAATCTTCTTTTCTTCGGGCTTTATGGACGCAGGCCCACCCCTGCCACTTGCACCCACCTCCTGCCCCCTGCTCCCCCTGGCCCCGCTCCCTGCAGGTTCTTTTGGACCGTCAGCTTGGGCGTCTCAATTCAGGTGGGCTACCTGGAGGGCTGCCCTCCTGCCACAGAAGCATGGTTCCTCCGTACTCAGCAGCCTGGTTTGCCTGCCACAGCAGCACAGTTTGCCTGCCACAGCAGCACGGCTCGGCTGCCACAGCAGCGTGTCTCGGCAGCGGGGCAGGCTTTGCGCTCTTCACCGCGCCTTGCATGCGGTGCAGGAGCGTGGCGGCCTGACAGACCCACCCCATGCCTCCCGTGTCGCACAACGTGCCGCCTTTTCCCAGCCTTGCTGCTGTTTGCTTTGTGGGATGTGGTACACACCTGCCTGACTCTGGCAGTACCACGCGGGGCTGCTGCTGACTCTCAATTCCATCCCGCTGTCTTGGGTACTGCAGGAGACAAGAGGCTACGAGTACTAGAGTTGCTGGTGGGACCTGACGGTTTGGGCGCCTCCACCCACTGTTCGAGCGACGCACCACTGTGCTAGCCTGGCCTCCCGCGCAGCAAATTTACCACATTGAGAGGGCGCGTAGCGTGGGCCTTGGCATTCTTGCCCCACTGTGTTTCATAAGGCGCAGTTTTCATTGATCCTTCTCGATTTCGAACCTCCATCCATCCATCCCATTCCGACACACTCAGCTCAAGATTGCTCCACTACCCTCGTACCCCCCCTTTGCTTGCAAACCCACCCACCCATCCACCCGCCTTCTTCCCTTTCCTGTGTCTACGGCCACACGTTGCAACACCACACAACTGCTTGTGAGCCACCAGGTGTGTCAGTACAGGATCCTGTGCCGGCTAGTGCGACAGGAGCCGTGGTATTGCTGAGGGAGGAGAGAGCAGGCTGTGAGGAGTGAGGTGTGTATCGGATGCTCTGGGTGCTGGGGGTGCACCAAGCAGGCACGTTCAACATGGGCGCACGCAGCATCTGGCAGGGAAGGGCAGCTTGAAGGGCGAGTGGCCCAAAGAGGACAAAGGAAAAGGTCAAAAAAACTTGTAGTTTTTGTGTCTGGTAGCGCCTATGTTAACAAGCTTGGTTGTCTGAATGGCGCCAGCTCGGACGCCAGTTAATGAGTAAGCGGTGGCAGAAAGGAGGGGTCACTGTGCTGGCGGGAGCGGGAGCGGGAGCGGGAGCGGGAGCGGGAGCGGGAGGGCAGCCGCCACATGCCAGCGACAGGAGGTACCGCTAGCGACGCAGCACAGCGAGATGGGGGTGTGTTTACGAGTATTAAGTAGTCCATCAAGGGGTCCTCATGTAGGCACCCTCAGACGATGGCGTATGCCGGGGAGCGCTCTGGCTTGTTCTCGATGATCAGCGCGGCGAGCACTATCTCAAAATAAGCCCGCAGGAACCAGCCCCACTTAAAGTGCTGGTTCAGCACCTTTGCCTGCACCTCCTCCCCTAGCGAGCACCACACTGCAAACTGGCCGCAGTTGTTGCACCGCAGGTCGTACTGCCTCTCGCCCAGCCGCTGCTCTGCCCGGGCCACAATCTCGGCCCGCGAGTGCAGCTGCACACCGAAAATCGTGAAGTACCTGCAGCAGGGCGCAGGTTTGCGTGCAACCAGGGGTTGGGTGTCTGCCCCTAAACCCTGAACCCTAAACCCCACTGGGGGAGCAGGGGTGTAAGCTTATTATGCTGCCTCCTCTTTGCCCAACCCAACCCGGGCAGGTGATGCCAGCACTCCCAAGCAGGTGAATGCCAGCACACACAGCCAGCGCGTGTAGAATCGACAGTATCCCAGCAAAGCAGTGGCACAGCCATGTGGCAGGCGCCAGTCAGCGCCACGGGGCACACTTGCACCGGTTCACCTGCACAGGTACACATTATCTTCCGCTGCAAAGTCTTCCATGGGCTGGCGCTCAACGCCTTCAGCCTTGCGGTAGCTGATCACGTGGCAGGCAGATCTGCAGTGCACACACAACTTCCATGAGCCAATGTCCCTCATGCAGAGGTGGAGAGTTCCCCAAATCAAGGCATGGTGCGCTTATTGTTGAAGCCAGCCAATCAAGCAGCATGGGGCTTGCTTTCTTGCTGCTAGTACAGAAAGGGGAGCAAGGCCACATCCAAGCTTCCCATTGCTGGCAGCTCTAAGTGTTGCCAGCGTGCTGCCAGCGTGCTGCCACCTCTACGTGCTGCCATCTCTACGTGTTGCCAGCTCTACACGCAAAGTAAGGTCAAGGTAGGTCCTGAATGCCCTGCCTGCTTGGGAGCGCCCATGCACGGAGCCTCAAGTAAGCAACGAAACAAGGCAAAGCAAAGCAACGACGCCACCCGTGCCGCACCCACCCGTCCACAATGCCGTGGTGCATGAACAAGCCCTTCCTGTCGACTGCAATGTGGTCGCCAGGCTGCAGCTTGTACGCGAGCTGCAGTCAATTGTGTGGAAACAGGTGCAACGTGCAAGCATTGCCAACTGTCCAATCCACCAGCGCCGTCGCGGCGGCTATGCAAGTCGGTACAAGTTGTGGATTGTCGAATGAAGCCTGCCAGACTGAGCCGCCCTATTCACTACACCACGAGGCCGGGATCTCAGGTAAACCCTGAGCAGTGCAACCCGCTGTGCCGTACAGCAGCAAACCTCAGGGCTGGCCTACCTGTCTCTTAGCTTGGAAACTCATTCTTCAGGCACCAGCAGGAAGGAGGGACGCTACATAGGCAGACACGGGACAGAGGGCAAAGAACCGGCCTGTTGTGGTGGGCCCTGCCTTGTGTGGTGGGAGGAGGGAAGGGAGGGAGAGGGAAAGGGCAGGGAGCGTGTTGTGGGCTGGGCTCAGCAGCAGCGCTGTGCAACGCCTGGCAGCCCTGGGAGGGGCAGGGATGCGGGTTTGCCAGGGAGCAGGGTCTGGCGGTGACGCATCTGCGGCGCACTTATGTGTTGGCGGCATTTACTGCGAAGCTGTAAATTGGCGAACTGCGAAGCTGTAAATTGGCTGTAAAAATTGGCGGCATTTACTGCGAAGCTGTAAATGAATGACTGAATGAGGGTCAGGGCGGGCTTTAGACTGCGGCTTTGCAGCAGCGCCACGTACGTATGCGCACGGCAGGCGGCGCAGCAGAGGACAGCCGACAAGGGCAGCGTGCACGCGCACGGGGAGCACAGGAGGCCCAACGTGCGAGGCTGGAAACCAGCAGCACCAAAGGCTCAGGTAAGCTTGGGGCACAACAGCGGCGGCACAACAGCGGCGGCGGCGCTCCTCGGACAAGCCTCGGAGCAAGCCTCGGCACTCGTGCCGCCGCCCTTGTGAAGCCACACACACATTGCCGATGCCAGCAGGCCGGCGGTCCGCCGGCAAGCATTCGCACCGGCAAGCGGGAGAGCCCAGCCACACTCCAGCCACCTCGTGAGCTGAACCTGGCTTCAGGAAGGAAGCAAGCACACCGCAGAGCGCGCCATACATGCAAGTAACAGCTGTGCAGCCGGTAAGGTGACTCGAATTGCATGGCCCGTGCTGTGCAAGACGTGCACCCATGTGCGGCGCAGCGGCTGTGCAAGACGCGTGCGCGATATTCAGGACAACCACCTATTTTGAGTCATTCTCTCAATATCTCTCAATGTCAAGTCAATTACAGCATGTGAACGAAATAAACGTGCCATAGGGTGGCCCACCCCTTGGCCTCGACAGGAGGGCGCGGAGGGCGCCGGCAGCACAAGGGCCGAGAGCTGGCAGCTGCCCAGGCTGCCTGCAGCTGACCTATCAAAACTGGTCGGCTAAATAGGCACTGTTTGTTCTTCCTGTTCCCTCACGACTGGCTACAGCCTGACAAGCGCCGGCGCACTGGCTAGCATCCGGACGGTGACTCCTCAAAAGGCGGCACAGCTGGCGGTACGGGTGGTGCCTCTTTGTCTCCCTTGCACAACTGGCACACCTCGCTCACAGCTGGTACAGCTTGCTGTACTTCTCCTTAAGGTATCCCAGGAACACCTGGCCGGGAGGAACGTAGGGAGGGGAGGGGAGATGAAGGACGGTGGGGTGAGGGCAGGAAATGAGGGGTGGGTTGAGGGCGGGGCAAGGGGGTCGGCTGACGGGCACACACACGTGCCCGGGGGAGAGAAGGCATGTGTGGGGGGCCGAGCCGCGGCGAAGCAGGGAACCACCAAACCCTCTTATCCCCGGAGATTCACTGCATTGTCAACCTCTGTCAGCTCGTCTCCACCTTTCCGAACGACTTTTGCACCCACCCCGCTGCCGCCCCATCCTGCCTCTCCATCCGGTAGCACACACATCCAGGCCTGTGTGGCCTGTGCCACTGACCTGCGATCCAGAGGCGCTCCCCTGACCGCCACCATCAGCCTAACTCCACGTCTCAAGTGCTTTCTCACCCACCCAGCTGCCCACTCATAACACCTGCCCGCAGATTGTTGAGCCATCAATCACCGTCCGTGCCCAGAGATGGCCGACGTACTGCCTTAGCCAGCTCGTGTCACATGGCAGGCACACATACCCAGCCGCCAACCCACCACTCCTGCCCGCATGTTGGCCCGTGGCCCGTGAGCTCACCTGGGGGTCGAGAGGCGCCCCGGTGACCGCCACCATCAGCTCGTCTCCGCTGGTGTGCAGGGAGCCCACCCTGCAGGGGGAAGTTGAGTTGCGGACAGTCGGGCAATGTGGTCGGGGGAGAAAGCAAAGGGAAGAGTAGACTGGGAGAGGAGGGCAGGGCAAAGGGCATGGGGCCAGGAGTATGGACAGGCGAGCCTGCCCGCCAGGTGGGTACTGCAGAGCAGACTTGCCTCGTCCCCCGCCATAGTGAAACATCACAAACATCGCCCTCCAAATTCTTCACCTAGCACGCGCTGTCTCTCACTTGTGGACCTTCTCGTTGAGCTGACTGAGCTGATGGCCTGCCCTGCCTGCCCTCCTCGTTGCCCCGCTCTTGGTGCCATCACAATCACAGCGCTGCCCACCCTGCCCCACCCATCACCACCCTTCGCCCATTTGAACAGGTTTGAATTCTATCACCCCATGAACATAAAAATCACACACTCACTTGTGGACCTTCTCGTTCAGCCAGCCCTTGAGCCGGTCAAACTTGCCGGCCGCCAGCTCCTCAACCAACCCCGGCAGCTGCTGCTCAGCTGCCTTGTACATCTGGCAGGCGTACATCGCGCCCAGCGAGTAGGTCGGGAAGTACCCAAAGAGGCCAGCGGACCTGCAGGGTGGAAAGTCAAAACCGCAGACGACATATGCCCTCTGGGTCTGCAAAAGCATCACGGTCATACCAGCGCGAGCTCCCCACTTCCCCACCCTGCCCTTTTCAGTCCCCACTCCCGTCCAGCTCCCCTGCCCTTTTCAGTCCCCGCCTCTGCCCCGCTCTCCACCCTGCCACCCTGCCCCGCTCCCTCACCCTGCCCTTCCCACTCCCGCCCCGCTCCCTCACCAGTGCACGTCCTGCAGCACTCCCTGCGCATCGCTCTCGGGGGTGCACCCCAGGTAGCTCTCCATCCGCTGCAGAGGGAGGGTCAAGGGTTGAGGGTGTTGGGGTCTACGGAAAGAGGGGGAGGGCAGCGGGGGAGGCAGGGGAGTGCAGGGCGTGAGGGGGTGCACCCCAGGTCGCTCTCCATCTTCTGTGCAGGGAGGGGAAGAGCACGCGGGTGAGGCAAGGCAGGGCAGGGAGCGGCTGGGCACGACAGGGTAAGGCAAGGCAGCGCGTGCACTGGCATGGTACTGCAGGGTGAGTGGTGTACATGATGGTGGCAGGACCGTCTGAGGTAAACCTGCAGGTGCCACCCCGGGCGGCAGGCGGGTGTTGCCAACCAAATGAGCAGACCAGCCCCCCTGATACCTCGAACCCTACCCTCTGTTACGCAACCACCACTACCAGAGCTCGCCCCACAGCTCGGACAGCACCTCAACTGAGGTTTCATGAGACACAACCCCTCTCGATCTTGCAATTGTAGAGTGGTAGAGATGGGATCTCAGCGCACCATAGCTCGCCTCGTTCCACAGCTTGGGCGGGCAGGGCAGGCAGAGCAGCAAATGGGGCATGTGGGTGTGCAGGCAGGCGAGGCATGCAGACAACCGCAGGGCAACCAAGTGGGTGCGGTGCCCCCGCATGCGGTGTGCACCCGATTGTTTCGCTGGGAAACGGGTTTCACACTCACCTCGTTCCACAGCTTGGGCAGCTCCTCAACCGAGATGGTGCCCTCAATCAGCCCCCGCTCCAACTCATACCTGGGCCAAGGGGGAAGGCACACAAACACACACACGCACATGAGCACAGGCACATGGACACAAGGGGACATGCGGCAATGGCGAGGCTGCGCAACAATAAGGTGTGGGCCCAGGAGCGCAGGGCACCAAGTCAGATTACAGGAAACAGCAGGCAAATGCGGAGGTGTGGCCGGGCAAAGATGCACTCTCAAGCGGGCAGGCGGGCAAGCGGGCAGGCGCGCAGGTGGGGATGCAGGGGGCAGGGGAGAGCGCTTGCAGGGCAAGCACATAGTGCCATTATGCATACATGACACCGGCTGCTCCTGCCTGCAACCATACAGATGTGTGCTTGACAGAAAGAGGTGCACGGACTCACCGGATGATGATGTGGAGAGGGTACCTGCAGCGGGACAGGAGACAGCGGCGCAAGGGGGGGGGTGTTGAATACAGTACATGCGCACTAAAGGAACGAGTGGGTTGCGGGGAGCTCGAGGACATTCCGCAGACGCAACCGCGGCCCCCACGCGTCTATGCCGTCCCTTCAAAGGGGCGTGGATCCCCCCATTCGTCCACCGACCTGCACAGCCACGCATGCCGAACCTGCCCGCCCGCACCAACCCTGCGGCTAAGCAGCCCACCACTCACTCCTTGTCACCCTTCCCACCCCTCCTTCTTGAAATCTGCCCATCCCACTCACGTGACCTCGTCAGATTCAACCCGGATCATGGAAGGGTGCCGCACAATGTTGAGGGCAGCGTACAAGTCGTCGGCCGTCTCATCGGCGGGCAGCTGCGGCAGAGGAGCGGGCGAGGCAGGCGGGATGGGTGTGAATGCATGATGGGGCCTGTGTGCGTTGGTGCCCTGCACGCGTTGCGTATGCAGTGTATGGGAGAGTGCTAGTGCAGTGTATGGCTAGAGTGCCCAGTGCATTCGTGTATTATCATTCATATCATCATGTATGTGTATGTGGCATGCAACACCCTTCCCGCCTCGGTGATTCTACAACCACGGCCATTATGAGCTTGCTGGGGCAAACATCTCCCAGACAGCCGCACCCCACACATCCGTGCACCGGGCCCCACTCAATTTGGATCGACACAACCAGCCAGTGTGGCGCCCCACCCACCTGTGGGAAGAACTCTCGCATGAGTGGCAGCAGGTATGCAGCAAAGGGGCGGGACAGGCCCACCATGCGCTCCCACAGCAGGCTCTGGCTCTCGTGCACACCCATGCCCAGGGCCTGAGGGGTTGGGGGGCAGGGGAGCGTGGGGGGCAGGTGGTCAGAGGGGCGGCAAAGGCATGGTGGGGGCAAGGTGAGCGGGTCAGAACGCGTGGTCAGAGGGCCGGCGAGGGGTGTGTGTGGTGACAGGCAAGCGCGTGGGCGGCCCCCAACGCCTCAAAACAAGAAGAAGAACAAGATACAAGCCCAGGCCGCGGTGCCGAGAACGCCGGCCGGACAATCAAGAAAACTGCTGCAGAAGGCCAGCAGTAAACAGCACAGCCAACTACCACCGCAACGCCTCGGAGCGCCTCACAACCGCCCCCATTGGAGGCAGTAATCACCCACCTGGTTGACCGGCAGGCCGTCGTACTCCAGGTTGCGCCCCTGCTCATACCTAGGGAGCAGGAAGAGGAGGACAGGGGACACGCGGGGTGAGACAGCAGGCATCGGGACAAGTGGGAACCACACACGGGCAATCAATCAATCAATCAATTACATTTCAAGTCCAGGGGGAGCCAGCAAGGTCTCATGGGACAGGGTGGGGGGTGAGTGTATCAGAAGGCAGGGATGGCACACCAAGCGGCAGGCGGGCGGGCGCTGCTAACACCTACACTGGAGCCCCATATACAGCGCCACACAGCCATATTACAGTGCCAGCCATACAGGAAAGGGCCCAGCTGTGGAGCACCCATGGGAGCCAGCGCCGGCTGCACTTGCACCCAGCCCAGAGCCCGGGGGCTAGGCAGCCGGGCAGGACCGCTGCACAGTGCAGCGCTAGCGCGGCAAAGCAGCAGCGAGGGCGGGCAGGCACAGTGTGGACAGGCATAGTGCTGGTGCGCACGGCACTAGGGCAGGAAGCAGGGACGCACACAGCGGGCAGGGAAGGCAGCAGAGGCGCAGTACAGGTGTGCACACAGAACAGGCGCACACAGAACAGGCGCACGCAGCACAGGTGGGCACAGCACAGGTGGGCACAGTACGGGGCGCCCACAGCACAGGCGCACACAGAACAGGCACACGCAGCACAGGCACACGCGGTGCAGGCGAACACAGCGCAGGCGCACGCAGCCAAAAGTGTCAGGCAGCCGGCGGCAGCCGGTTGCTTTGGTGCGGCGGGGCCAGATGTGAAGCAAGGGTGCTCACAGGGAGTGTCCGGTCTCGTGGATGGCGCCTGCAGGGGAGGCAGGCGAGGGGCAGGCAAGGGTTGGTAGTTGCGTGTGTTGGTGCATGCCTGCTGTGCAGACGTCCTGCTGTCCCGGCGTTCCACAAAACGCGTCCAGTGAAACCAAGAGTAGGCAGTTGCCACGGCCCAGCCACATCCAGCCTCGCCCCCTGGCAATGCCAACCCTCGACGGACCTGCTCCCGTAAAATGCACATTCGTCCCTCGCACAACACCCCTCACCCACCAGTGATTCTCTCAGCCAAAACGCCTCTGTATTCCGCCCTCTGCCAACCTCACCAGCCGTCCACCACAAATTGGCCGTGCCCCCGCGGTGTTGCCCTCTGTCAACCGTGTACTGTCATCCATCTGCCGCCCTCACCCACACCTTCACGGCTGCCGCTGTCCCATGCCACCCCCACCCACCAAAAATGCTCTCAGCCACACTCAGTTTCTGTCTACCGCCCTCGCTCACCGTCCACCGTACATTCAACCTACCCCTGCCCCAAAGCAATGCCGCCACCCACCGGTGATTCCCTCAGTCAGATCTTCCTTCTTGAAGCGGGTGGTCATACGCACATCGGTGGGGTGCTGCAAGCGAGGCAAGGGGCGGGCACAGTTTGGTTGGTAGGATGGAAGGATGAAGGTAGGCAGATGAGCATGCCCACCAGTGGTGGTGACACCTCGGGCAGGGGGGACAACGGCAAGAGGTGGGCACGGTTGGTTGGTAGGGTTTAGGGAGAAGGCAGGCAAATGAGAACGAGCCCTAGGGCAGGCACAGCACACGAGTGCATCGCGCGTGCATGTGATGAGTGCAGGGGTGTGGCCCCTTTGCTGCACACCCTCCAAGACCCCCCAGCCAGCGCCTGCACGTGTGCTCATCCGCGGCCTGCGCCTGCCTGCACCATGCCATTTGCTCACCGTGCCTGCAGGGCAACGTGGGCAGTGGACAGGGAATAGGCAGGCAGACCGGATCAGCTTCTGGTCCTGCAGCAGGCAAGCACCTTCATCCTGCCCGCCTCTGCATGCTCTGCAAGACTCTGAGCCTGCCGCCCTGTCAAGCAGGAGGTTGCGATTTGTAGCAGGCCGGGCCTCACCGCCTGTGAAGGGGTGCCCTGCTGCGTCCTTTAAATAAACCGGGCAGCCGTGCCTCTCATCAGCAAGCAGAAGCCTCACCTCCTGTGAAGGGGTGCACGCTCACATCCAGCCGCCCATTGTCCAAGTTGAAGCCCAGGGCCACGGCAATCTGCAGGAAGACAGTGTATTCAAAGGGGGCGCACTCAGAGGACTCTGTGGGGAGGGACGCGGCTCCGGTTGTCAAGGTCGGACGCCCAGAGCCACGACAATCTGCGCAGCATGCGGTGCAGGCACTCTTAGGCAAGTGGACTGCACCTCAGTAATCATTGAAAGTGTGCCGAAATCAAGCGCAGGGCGATGGCAGACCGCTTAGTACACGGGGAGGCACCCATCGTTTGATGAGGTTGCCAAGGTTGAACGCCAGGGACCAAGCAAGGTGCAGTACAACCACTCGAGGTGGTGAACGCTCTCTGTTCACTTGGGGCAAACCATACACAAGGTTTGTGGCAAGCAGCACTTCGTGCGCGCTCGTTTGTGGTATGCGCCGCACCTTGTGGCACAGCTCCGCCTGGCGCTTGGTGTCGTAGTCGCCCTTGAGCCAGGCGTCTGCAGGGGCAGGGGCAGGGGCAGGGGAAGGGGCAAGGCAGAGGTGTGTGTGTGTGTGTGTGTGTGTGATTTTGCGGGGCAAGAGGTGCGCTGCGCTGTGGACAGGGAGCTGGGCCAGGCCTTGAGCATGCGGCGTGCTGCCGAGACGTGTTGGCGACACGCAACTGGCAGCCCAACACAACCGACAGGGCAGCAGCGGCATCCGTGGCACACGGGCCCCAACTGTGCCAGCCCGGCGCACCGGAGGGCGCCTTGCCGCGTGCCCGCAGGTCGGCCAGCAGCGGCACCAGACCTTCCTTGACCTGCAGGGGCAGGCAGGGGAAGGGCGCAAAGCTTACATTTTTTGTTTGTTTTTTTCGTTTTGTTTTTAGCCGCCTTCGTTTCCCCACAAACAACGGTTGTGGGATCCTCTTTTAGATTTGCTTTTTTTTACACTGAAACCTTTCCTAAACTAGAAGCAAACCGAGTAATTACACGACTTAACCGGCTGACACGCACGCCATCCAGGTCACCCAATTCCAAGTTTGAAAAGCTCGCTTTGGGCCCATCTTACCATCTCATGATCATGACCCACACCACACTCAAACTCACACCACAGCTACGCCCAACCCGGCAGCACTTCAGTCGCCAGAGTTCACACTGCCTGACTCCAAGTCGGGGACTCACATTTAAGCCCGCTTGACCATCTTACTAACTCTAGCAATGCAACTCCCGCACCCACAGCCATGCCAGACTGGGCAGCCTTCTAGTTGGCCACGCAACCCAGCCACGCCCCACCTGCCCAAAGATCTCGTCCAGCCGCGCAGCCGTCATCCCCTTCTCGTAATCGTCCAGCAGCACGTCGTAAGCGGGCCTGCCAGCCGGGGGAGGGGTTGAGAGAGAACCACGGGCGGGGACGTCAAACGCATGTGGGGGCAAGGGAAGGACAAGCGTGTGTATCCTTCTCGTAATCTGGCAGCACGTCGTAAGCGGGCCTGGCAGCCGGGGGAGGGGTTGAGAGAGAACCACGGGCGGGGACGTCAAACGCATGTGGGGGCAAGGGAAGGGCAAGGCAGCGTGCCCTTCTCAAAGTAGTCCACCAGCACGTCATAGGCAGGCCTGCCAGTCGGGGAGAGGCAACAGAACATGTGGAAGGAGAGCTCAAGACGGGTTGATCTGGGAGCAGGGAGAAGGGCAAGCTGTCTTCCCAGGTTCACTGCTCCTGGCCCCTCCCTGACCACACCACTGTGTGGAGTCTCAGTGCGGCCTTATGCTTGCGGCAAGGTCCCCCCTGACATGCAAATCTGTTGCTTTCTGTTCCGCTCCTGCCCTCCTCCTGTGTCTTTCCGACATCGTGGCACATCCTCATGCCTCCCTCCCTCCCGCCCACCCCAACAGGGTCACCCTGATGTGCATATCGTCTGTCTCCTCTGTCCTTCCGATGTCTTCTCTCGTCCCCAGACCTTCCACCCAAACCCTGTATCATCTGCCCCACTCCACCCACCGTGAGGAGTCGACCAGCGCCGCCTTCTGCTTGCGCAGGTCCACCCACTCTTGCAGCAGCGGGGCAAAGGCGGCAAAGTCGCTGCCCTGCCGCGCCTTGACCCAGCCCTGCAGAAGAGGGGATACACGCATTGGATTTGTTGAGTTCCACGTATTGAGAACGCGCTGATCCTGCACGGGGGCGCAACGGCAGGGCGGAGGGGCACGCAGTGGGTCACAGGCGTGCGGGGAGGTGTAAGCAGCAGGCGAAGCTAGCGCAGGCAGCGACTGGCGCTGCAAGCCATGCTGGTTTGCAGTTGCAGTGCCTCCTGCATGCCTGCGTAACAGCACACTCTCTCCAAAAACGAGTGCCACTAAGCATGCCACCTCTCTCGGTAGCCCGCCACCATATGACGCCACCGGTGGCTCTGCTTCATCTCACACATCTTTCCTACGTCCAGGCCTGGCAGCCACATGAGTGCCTTGTAAACCCCACACATTCCATCCAACCCTGCCGCTCTGATGATCTTTGTTGACGTGGCGCAATTCCAGCTCAGCTTCCTTCTTCCTTGCGAACGCACACATCAACTACCGTAGCATTCCACACCGCTACTGTAGCATTCCGCACCGCCCCACCTGGTAGCCGCGTGACTCCACCTCCGCCTCCTTAATTCCACGCAGCTACCGTAGCATTCCACACTACTGTAGCATTCCGCACCGCAACTATGGCATTTCACGCCGCCGCACCTGGTACCCGCGTGACTCCAGCTCTGCCTCCTTCTGCGCCATCTCCTTGGGAACAGACGTCAGCTTCTTGTAATCGCGCACAGCCTCACGCACCGTGGCCTGCCGGGGTTGCAGGGCAGGCAGCAGCAGAGTGGGTAAAACGTAGCAAAACAGGTGTTCTCAGCTTCATGTAGGCACTCACAGCGTCGTGCACCGTGGCCTGAGGTGGTTGCCAACATCCAGAGGGGTTGCCAAAGGAACAGGGTGCATTGCAATGCCTGTCGTGTGGGAGCGGTAAAACCAAACGCTGCACTGGCAGCACTGTGGGTAGCGACAACCACGCACCCTTCAGCATGCACACACACACACACATAGCAAATACCCCAACCCACTGCAACTGCCTTCCGCCTCGCTGCCACTCCATCCCACCCCACTACTGCCACTCCGCCTGCCCCCGCCCCACCCGCTGGAAGTCGTCCAGCTCAGCCGCCAGGTCAGCAGCTTGCAGGCGCGCCAGGACATCCCCCAGCTCAGCCTCCGTCTGCTTCTCGTGCAGCACGCCTGCAAGGGGGCAGGGTTAGGGTTTTGGGGTTTTAGGGTTTTAGGGTTCAGGATTGAAACCCTACCGGTGCGACCTGGTTCTCGAGCAGCACGCCTGTGCAGAGGCATTGCACACGCGCGGTTTGTGAACCGGGGCACAGAAACGAGTAGCAGGAGGCAGGCGGGGCGGGAGGGGGANNNGGGGGGAAGTCAGGTGGGGGGAGGGGCAGCGGGGAGACAGTGCAGAGAGCAGAGGCAACGGTGCCGTGACAGCAATGCCAGTAATGCACCAGTTCCATGCCCCCAAGGTTCCCGAGCGCCGGCAGCAGGGATGGGACCTCCCGCCCACGTCGCGCATGCACCTAAGCACAGCTGCATCACTGGTTCAAACAGGTTGGGATCACCCCGCCCGCCCCACCCACCCACCCGCCAGCGCCGACTTTTGTGCCGCCCGGCTCTCTGCCGCTCCCGGAGGCATCATCACCATTTCATCCCACCCCAGCAGCCCGGAAATGCCTCCCAGGGCGCTGACCTCCTTCAGCTTCTGGCACAGCTGCTCATAGTCGGACTGCAGGGGCAAAAGGGGGGCACGTAGGGGTGGTGCATCTAAAGGTGCTGTTAAGGTGCAGGTGCGGCGTGGGTGTGCGGCCAGGCAGCCAGCAGATGCGTGCAGTAGGGAGGGGTGCAGCCGGTGTGCACATAGAAGTGCGTGGTTGGCGATGGTGTCGCGACGGACGGCATGGGGTCCCGTGCACATCAGCTGGCCCCAGCAGCAGAGCAAGTAGGAGGAGCAGGCGGCACCTTGACGCCCGTGGCAGGAGCGGCGGCGGCAGGAGCGGCAGTGGCCATGGCGCGGCGGCTAGTGGTCCAGCGAGATGCTTTGGCTGCAGCTCTGGGCTTGATCAGGAGTGCGGGCGCGCGGGAAGCGGCCTTGAGAGCAAGCATAGGAGGACGGAACTCTGGTCCGTCAAGAAGACCGATGTGCGAGTTCCCGAAATTCGAATTGCACTGTTGAGTCCTTGAAGCAATGCCGGAGCGGGAATGAGAGGTGCCAAGTTGCTTTTTCCCGCAGCAGTCTCAGCACGCTGTCGCTCTTCGACATCGGCAAGCCCCTTGTCACGCTCTTCGGCATCTGCAAGCCACTTGTATGCGATGGCAGCAAGCCGATCGCTCGTGTGAGGCCACGCCCTGCTGCAAAACCCTCGCCGCTCGCGTCGTAGGCCGGCCAGTCCAGGATGGATTTCAAAGCGCCCTTTGAGAGGCGAGGCGGCGCTTCTGCCGGCAGCCGAGCCGTACGGGAGCAGAGCAGGTGGGTACAGTGCCGCCGCCTGGACAGTGCCGCCAACTGCAGTGCCTGCCCAACGTTGTCGCACCTGCAGCTGCCCAAGCCCTGTTGTGCACACTGCCCACCTTTCATAGCAGCCACGCTCCTTCCCACCAATGCGTGCAGCAACGAGGTGCTGAACCAGGCCAAGGCCGAGCGTGCGGCCCGGCAGGCCGAGCGGCAGCGGCAACACGCGGCAGGCACGCTGGCCCGCTGGTGGCGGGGGAGCAGCGGTCGCAGCGCCGCTCGCCAGCACATGCGGCGTGCCTGGTTGGAACAGTATGGGACGCTGGTGGCACAACCTCAGACCCTGCTGCCCACGGAGCAGCTGTGCAACTCGGTGCTGCCACCGGTGCTAGCTGCTTACCTACCGGGCCTTGCCCAGCGGGAGCAGCGGGCGGCACTGGCAGGCGGTGCCGCTCTGCCCTCAGCGCTGCTGGCTGATACGGCTGCCCTGCGCGGCTGCTTTGCACTGCTGCTGCGCAGCCTGGCGACAGCAGATGCGGCACACAACCTTCTAGCAGCCGGAGCACCGGCAGGTGCAGCAGGCACAGCAGCAGGCACAGCGGGCACAGCGGGCACAGCAGGCACAGCAGGCACAGCGGGAACAGCAGGCACAGCAGGCGCAGCAGGCGCAGCAGGCGCAGCGTGGGAAGCAGAGGAGGCACTTTGCCAGTGGCAGGCGCAGCTGCTGGGCCAGCTCCGCCGCCTGCTGCTGCTGTGCTGCAGCCTGATTGGCGGCAGCGTGGAGGCGGCTCCTGGCAGCAGCCAGCAGGGCAATGTGCCAGGCAGATCCGTGGATCTGCTGCTACAGTCTGCCGCCGGGCGGCTGCTGAGCATCTTGTGTGACAGCGGCCAGTGGAAATGCTTTGGTAAGCAGCAGGAACAGCAGGCGCAGCAGGCGCAGGCGCAGCAGCAGCTGGAGGGGCAGCGCCGGTGGCTGAAGCAAGAGCTGCATGCCTGGCTGGCCCCGCTGCCGCTGCTGAGCGCGGCGGCACGGCGCCTGGTGGCTGCGCTCTCTGCTGTCCTTGAGCAGCAGCAGCAGCAGCAGCAGCAGCAGCAGCAGCAACAACAACAGCTGGCTGGCGTGCTAAACGGTCTGGTGCTGGCGCAGCTGCGGCTGTGGCGACAGCTGTCGGTGCCAGCGGTGCTGCCCAACAAGGGCGCTGTTGACGGCGCTGCAGGCAATGCTGCAGCTGAAGCGGCTCGCCAGCTGCTTTGCATGCTGGTCATTCCTGGGCTGCTGCCCCACCTGGCACCCGCTACTGTGGGGCAGCTCACTGCCTCCCCAGGGTTCACCTCCCTGTTGGAAGCGTCAGCAGGCTGGCATCCCGCTGCAGCTGGCAGCAGCGGCGGTGGCAGCAGTGGCAGCACGCTGTGCCTGCTGGGCTCCCTGGCCCAGCTGGCAGCCGGCAGGAAGGCAAGCCTGCAGCAGGGGCAGGGGCAGGGGCAGGAGGGGAGGCAGGTGAGCTACCTGCCGCCCTCGACGCTGCTGCAGCAGCCAGGAGTGGCGGCGGCGCTGGGCACTGCCGCCATAGCCCTGCTGCAGCCGGCGCTAGACCCCAGCAGCAGCAGCAGCAGCAGCAGCGGCAGCAGGGGTGCCGACTTTGGTGCGCTCTGGCCCTTCTCAGAGGGTACCTTTGCGGCACAGATGCTGCCGCTGCTGCCGCTGCCGCAGTACCTGCGGCTGTACCACCTTCTGCTCCTTCTGGCAGACGCCTCCAGCGTTGGGCCCAGCAGGCACAGCAGCACCAGCGGCGGCGGCGGCGGTAGCGGCGGCAGTGGAGGAGCAGGAGGGGCCAAGGCATTGGCTGCCCGTTTGCTTTCGGCGCTGGCGTTTGGCACGCAGCTGCTGCCGCGCATGTGGCGCCACCTGGCAACAAGCATTGGCTTGCCTTTGGAGGCGCCGCTGCAGGTGGGCTTTTAAAGAACATTCTAGAACATGCCCTGTCTGCTCGCTCCAGCCTGTCAAGGGGGAAACTGCCCTGTCTGCCCTGCCCGTACCAGCCTGTCAGTGAGTGGCTGCAGCTCCTCGCACTGGCTTGTCAGGACACCCACACAAGTGGTGTCTGCGGGTGCGCTGTTAAAACAAAACCTAGAGAACACGCTATGTCTACTTGCACCAGCCTGTTAAAGTACAGTGCTCTTTATGTATGCACTAGCCTGTCAGGAACTGCGCTGCCTAATCGCACTAGCCTGACCTCTCGTGACGCTGCCATGCGACACCCTCATAGGCGTGTCTGCCACCCTGCCCGGCCACGCGCCTGTCCGTCTCCGTGCCTGTCCGCCTGCATTCACCAGTGGCTGCCGCCTGCCTGCCTGCCTGCCTGCCTGCCTGCAGGACTCACTCTCTTCCTCTCAAAATCGCTGTAAGCCAACCTGGCTTCTAACTTGACTAGCTTTTGCTCAGTGCTAGCCGCCCAGGTTGCAATTGCTATCAACAACAGCACGGCCAAACCTCGCCTTTAGCAAATGGCAAGCCAACACGCCCACGTGCCTGCTTGCCCCTGCAGGCCACTCGCGGATGGGAGGTGCCCACCCTGTGCCGGGGCATGGCTGGGCTGCAGCCCGATGCGGCCGCGGAGCTGGGCCTGTTCTGCCGTGTGTACTGCCACTATCTGCAGGTGGCCGATGATTACGAGTTCCACGAAAAGCAGCAGGTGGGATGGGGTGCTGACGTGGCATGGGATTTGGGTGCACATCCTTGGACTACAACATCCCATTGAGACTCCTTGAAATGCCGTCCATAGAGCCCCCCCGGTTTGTTGCACAGAGATGCCGTGTGTTGTTGAGATGATGCATCCGCAGTTGTAGTGTGCTGTAGCCCAGTGCCCAGTGTCAATTGCACTGCTTGCACTGCCCACCGCCCTGCCTGCCCGCCTCACCCTCCACCCCGCCTTGCATCCTCTTTCCCCGCAGCCCTTCATTCTGGGGCAGCAGCGGGCCATTGCTGCTGCCCTCAACACCCTAGTTTTCCGCACTCAGTTGCCCGACCAGCCGGCCAGCGGCGGCGCCAGGGGCAGCGGCAGCAAGCCCGGCAGAGACCACAGCATGCTGCAGCAGGCGGCGCCGCTGCTGCACAGGTGGGCTGGTTCATGTGTCAGTCCATTCGGTGAATATGTGACATACCGGACTGAGGTGCCAAATCACTGCTCCTGCCTCTCTCTCTTTCTGCACTCCCTATATCAACCCATCTGTTGTGGAGCGAGTGAAGACCACAATGGCTGGGAAGGTTGAGCTTCTGGTTTGACGGCTCAAGGAAGGTTGCCTGCCCTGCTGCAGCCACAGGTTCACTCAGCCCTGCCTCTCAAGTCCCAAGTTGGCTCACCTCTGACACCTCGCCTCCTTTCGTCCCATCTGGCTCACTCGCCTCTCAACACTACCTCCCTCCCACACCTGCTGACAGGGCTCTGTATGAGCGGGATGCCCGCCGGCCCTTCTGCCCCCCCGCCCTATGGCTAGAGCCCTACCACCACCTCACCGCCCCCTCCGGCGGCCCCAAGCAGCAGCACCAGCCCGTTTCAGGGGCCGCAGTGGTGCGTGCACTGCTGGCGGCAGCAGACGGCGAGGGGGGCACTGGGGGGCTGCCGCTCTCGCACTCCCCAGGCTCTGCGCTAGCGGCGGCGGCCACGTCAGCGGCGGCGTCCCGCCCGGCAGCGGTGGCAGCGATCCTGACAGCGGCCCCTCAGTGTGTGCCATTTGATGAGCGGGTCTCCGTGTTTAGAGCGCTGATCGACCAAGACAAGGAGCGGTGGGTGGGTGGGCAGATGATCTCAGGGAGAAACGGAAGGGCAGGGCCGCTGGGGTTGTATCAGGGTTTCCTCAACACCACGCCCTCGGGCTGTAATCTGCTACTTCTCCTTCTTCAGGGCCGCTGGGGTTGTATCAGGGGCCAACAGACTTCAGGGAGGGAAGGGCAGGGCGGGGCAGCCAGGGGGTGTACCACTGTGTGGGTGCGCGCTCGGCAGGGAGTGAGGAGGGGTGTCCCAACACTGCATGTTTAGAGGGACCAACGGTGAGCGTTCTGGGGGGCAGTAGGTGGGTGCACCATTCCGCGAGTGCGCGCCTGGCCGTGAGCGGTGGATGGGTGTGGGCACAGCGGTGGGAGTGTTCTGCTGGCCAGCCAAGTGTGCAGCTCGCTCGCCAGTATTGCCCCTGTGCAACTTTTTTAGGTCTGACCGCTGCTGCAATCCCATTTCTGCAGGTGTGGCTTCAATTTAGCGCCAGTGGATGGCGGCGCCCGGCCGGTTGCCATCACCATCCGTCGGGGATGCGTGCTGGAGGATGCGGTGTCACAGGTGCGGCGCGCCATGCTGTGCCACGATGTGCTGTGCTGTGCTGTGCAGTGCCATGCTGTGCTGCGGAGATGCGTGCTGGAGGATGCGGTGTCGCATACGTGGCCCGCCGTGCCGTGCCGTGCCGTGCCATGCCATGCCGTGACGTGATGCGCTGGGATGTGCCGTGCTGTGATGTGACGTGATGTGACGTGATGCGCCGTGCTGTGCTGTGTCTGCTTCCTGCACTGCTGTCCTCCCTGCTGTGGTCGTGCTCAGCACGAGAAAGCGCATGGGTATACGCATAGGTGGGTGACAACCGAGTGGATGCCCTGCCCATACCCACCCTCCACCCTGCTTTCCCACGTCCGCCCTCCCATCCCACCCTGCCCTCTTTCAATGCAGTTGGGCCGGCTGGGAAGCGCCGCCAAGACTCGCCTCTCCCTGACCTTCATCAATCAACAAGGACTCCAGGTGCGGCCCTTGCCCAAAATCCCCTGGCCCTTGATTTCATGCCCATGATCTCATGCCTCTGATCGCATGCCGTTGATCCCATACCCGTCATCTCATGCCTTTGCTCGTACTCAAAGACCCCCGCGCCTAAAGACCCCAGCCTCGATGCCCAGCGCTCCTTTCGCCATGCCATGCCATGCTGCTGCTGCCGCTGGCATGTGGTGTCACTATGCCGGAGGCAGGCATGCATTTGAACAGAACAGAATGCATTTGAACAGAATCCTGGTGGTGTGTAACACCGCTGACCTGGCACCATGGCTGACCTGGCAGCTGTTCTCAATTGGCACCTGTGCAGGAGGCGGGCATGGCCATGGGTGGGCTGCTACAACAACGAGTGTGCAACCTCCTGACCTGTCACCTGTGCTGACCCGGAACCTGCGCTGACCTGGCACCTGTGCAGGAGGCGGGAATCGACATGGGTGGGCTGCTGAAGGAGTTTTTGGAGGCGGTGGTGGGGGCGGGGTTTGACCCAAACCGAGGCCTGTTCAGCGCCACGCCCGACGGCTACGCCTACCCTAACCCACTGGCAGGTGAGTGAGCTCGGGGGGTCTGGCAGAACCTCCTTGTTGTTGTGAATGGCAGGTCTGACTTAGAGAAACCGAGAGGGGTGGGAGACCAGGGGATGGGGAGGGAGGGAGACAGTTTGATTGATCTATAGGCCTAGGTCTACTAGACTACTAGACTAGGATAGTATCCTAGTCTTGCAAGATAGTATCCTAGTCTTGCAAGCGAGATGGGGCGGCAGGAGGCGGGCGGAAGGGCTGGTAGCTTGGAAGTGAAGGTGCCGTGTGTCTGGCAGGGGATGCAGGGCCCTTGCTGATGGGTTGATTTCCACATGTGCGGGGCAGAGCTTGCCTTGGACAATTGTCCCATGAGACCTTGCTGGCTCCCCCTGGACTTGAAATGTAATTGATTGATTGAAGTCGCTAGTCAATGAACAGGTTCCATGCCACGTCAGCAGGTTGCCAGGTCAGCCCGTGCCTCTTTGACTTCTGTGCCACAAGTCCAGGCTGCAGTCCCCCCAGCCCCTCCCAGCCGCCCCCCTCTTTCCCCGCCTGCCCTCCTCTTCCCTCGCCCCCCCCTGCAGAGCGTCTGGACGGCGGGCTGGCTGCGCTGGAAACGCTGGGGCTGGTGCTTGGGCGGGCGCTGTATGAAGGGCTGCTGCTGGACCTCCCTCTGGCGCCCTTCTTTGTCAGCCGCCTGCAGGTGCGTGTGTGGGTGGGTGGACCTGCCATGGGCGCCCTTCTTGGCCAGCCGGCTGCAGGTGTGTGTGTGTTGGGGGGTGGGCGGGCGTTCAGTACTGGAAGCAGGGGAGATGTATAATTTGGTTGTTTGGTAAGCTTTCATGCCGACTTGCCCATGCAGGTGCTTCTTCATGCCTGCGAAATGCTTGCCTGGCTCCACCCAGTTTGAACGCTGCTGCTGTTTTCTGATGCGTCGATTTCTGCCCCTGGCAGCGCCAGCTGGCTGGCTGGCCGGCCTAGCGTGGGCTGCCGGGGACATCTTCTGTGTTGTTGCTGGCTTGGCGCGCCAGCAGGGCGCCTTGCAGCTGCTGCCTCAACGCAGGGACCTCGTCTCTCTTCCCTGCTTTCCTTCTTTCCTGCTCGCTCTGCTCGCCCTGCACGCTCTGCATGCCCTGCACGCCCTGCACGCCCCGCTCGCCCTGCATGCCCTGCGTGCTCTGCTTGCCCAGCCCGCCTGCATGCCCTCTTTTTACCATGTCCCACCCTGCCACCTGCCTGCCCACCCGCCTGCAGGGCCGCTGGCCTCTGTTTGACGAGCTGCAAGCGCTAGACCCCGAGGTGTACCGCAGCCTGATGCAGCTCAAGCGGTACGATGCTGACGTGGCAGACCTGTGCCTCGACTTTACGGGTGGGTGATGCGTGGGAGTGTATTCAGTTTCCAACGAAAGTATTGGTCGGTGGGGATAAACGTTTGCTGCATTGTGCGTGGCCTTCTAGCTGCGCTCGCTTTGGTTGTGTGGGGCACCGGAGCAGGGGGCGGGCTGCCCCCGGCGGTGGAAAGCCTTCGTTGACCTACCTCCAGTCCCACTCTGCCTCCCTAACCTCCTCACTTGCCCCTTCTCCTGCAAGCAGTTGAGAGCAACTGCCTGGGCAACGAGAATGAATGAAAAACTTTCGGCACTGACCACTCTCCTGTCCCTTTCCTCTGCATGCATGTGGAGAGCCTTCTTCACTGATCTCAAACTTCTCTGCCTCTTACACTCCCTCCCTGCAAACTGGTGTTGCAGTGGAGAGAGACCTCATGGGCAGCAACATGAACAACACCCTGTGCTCTTCATTTTAACATTCTCTGTCTGGGCCGTTCCTCTGCCCGCAGGGGAGAGTGCCTTTCAGGGCAGCAAGATGAGCAGAACCCTGTGCTTTTTAACCTTCTCTGTTTGGCCCTTTCTTCTGCCCGCAGTGGAGAGCGACTTTCTGGGCAGCAAGATGAGCGAGGAGCTGGTGCCAGGCGGCAGCCGGCTGGGGGTCACCAACGCAAACGTGCTGCAGGTGAACGCAGTGCAGCGTGCACAGCATGCACAGTACACAGTGCACAATACCATGCCTGGCATCCCAAGCAGAAATATCACAAGTATCACCACAATCTGGACCATCACAAGGGATACTATAACCAAAAATGAAAATCGTCACCAAAATGAGATTTTGGGGGCGATGTGGGGCTCTGCCACGCTCCCCGTGCTGTTTGCCCCCTCCCCAACCAGCCTCACAGCCCCTCATTCCCAAGTTTGTTTGCATTTTTAAACAAACTTCAACAGACCAACTCAACTGTTCATGGCTCCTGTCCTTTTCTTTACCCCTTTGCAGTACGTCTATTTGGTGGCCGACTGGCACCTGAACAAGAGGCTGGGACCCTCGGCAGCGGCCTTCAGCCGCGGCCTCTCAAAGGTGGGTGGGTGCGAAGGGTGCAGAAAGAGAGCGCAATGCAGTCCGCTTGAGTTATCAACTGTCATCATTCAATTGTCGTCCTGGCCTGCATCAAGTTACTACTCGTGGGTTGCTACATGCGGCCTGGCCCGCAAACAGCGGGGGTGACCCCGGCTGGCTCTCAGCTGCTGCTGCAAGTGTGGGGAGGTGAGGGGGCACCATCTGAGAAGCAGCGGCCCAGCACGAGCATGAAAGAGCTCCCTGGTGGACCCTTCTAATATTGCCCCCACCCCGTTCCGCTTCCCCGC
>JTEE01000306.1:563553-576762 GCA_002896455.3 Chlorella sp. ArM0029B | reverse complement strand
CCTGCTACCCCCCGCCCCCCGCCAGGTCATCCCCGCCCCCTGGCTGCGCCTCTTCTCCCCGCGTGAAGTCAACCAGCTGCTGGGGGGCGGCGATGCAGCGGCACTGGATGTGGACGACATGCAGGCGCACGTGCAGTACAGGTGGGGAGGGGGAGGGCAGTACAGCCGGGCAGTACGGGTTGTTGCCTGCTGGGAGGCGGCGATGCAGCGGCGCTGGATGTGGACGACATGCAGGCACACGTGCAGTACAGGTGGGGTGGGGGAGGGGCAGGAGCGGGAGTACACGCGGGCGGTCAGGGGCAGCATTCGTGTGAGCTGTTAGGAGGCGGCAGCACTGATTACAGATGCCCCACACATTCAAATGCACACCCTTCCTGCATCCTGTCGTGAGGGCCCCGCTCGTTCTGTACCTCGCCATTCCACCCGGCTCACTCCCATTCTCCTTGTGCTGCATGCAGCAACGGCTACTCCGCTGGTTCCACAACCATCAAGCACTTCTGGGCGGTGGTGCGGGGCTTGGGGCAGGTGAGGCAGCAGGGCAAAGCCGTTTAGGAGGGCGGGTGTGGGGCAGGGAGGGGCACTGAAGAGGTGTATGTAGCAGAACACTTCTTGGCGGGGCTTAAGCCAGCTGGGGCAGCGACAGGTGGGGTGTTGGCTGCGCCATTGAGGAGGGCGGGCGTGGGGCAGGGAGGAGAGCAGAGTGGGATGGATCCGACAGAACATGTGTGGGCGGTGGTGCGGGGCATCTGGGCAGGCGCTATGTTTGGGGAGATGCATGTGTGCTGGATAAGATGGTGCATGGCACAGGGCAGGTGAGGGAGGCTGTGCTGTGCATGCCATGCAAAGGTGGTGACGTGGCACCATCGCCATGCGGGCAAAGTGTGAGGGCCAGTCCCCCTTTCTCGCTCTGTGCTGTGTGTTGCGGCGTTGCTTTGCTTTGTGATTTCACAGAGCAACCTGCCCTGCTCGTGCTGCTTTCATGGCCTGTGCTTAAAGGCACGCCTGCCAACAGTCACCCTACCTCTGCACCCCCCTTCAATAAGGTTTCACATTGGCTGATGTTGCAGGAGGAGCAGCGCGCCCTGCTCAAATTTGTGACCAGCTGCTCTCGCGCCCCTTTGGGCGGCTTCCAGCACCTCAACCCGCCCCTCACAATACACAAGGCAAGGACAGGGTGTGGGGGTGGCTGCCAGGGGGGGTAAAGCAGGGACGGCTGGCGTGACGGGATGCGCAAGGGGCGCATGTGGGTGGCGGCTAGGGGGTTGATGTGGGGGCAGTTGACGTGGTTGCAGGCGGGTGGTGCGAGGCACAGGCACCGCGGGTGGGGTGGGCAGGAGTACAGATTGGGTGTCCTGCTGCGTGGTCTCGAAGGCTGCAAAGAGGCCGCCCGGTGTGGAGGTGCCTGGGTGTTGGTGCCGGGGCGGTTGGAGTGGGAAAGGGTGCGGGAAGGGAAGCTGGCAGGAGGCAACCAACAGGCAGTGTGCAAGCTGAGAGAACACGATTTAAGGACATTGGAACTATAACTATAAGTTTGGCGTGCAGTGGGCCTGTGGCTTGCGGCGTGCCTGCCCAGCATGCCTGCTGTGTTTGCCACCGTGGCACTGGCGTGTGTTGTGTGTTTGGCGTGCCGGCACCCAAGGCCGCTTCGCACGGTGCAGGTCGATTCGTTTGTTGCGTTGGGGAAGAACCCTGCAAAGACCCGTCTTACCTCCCCTGCTCTGCCGTTCATCTATTTGCTCACGTGCACCCTCCACCTGGGCTTTCCTCAAGATCATCCCACCCACCATCCCACTCTCATCTCATTCATCATCCCACTCCTCCCCCCTCCTCACCCCACCCCTCACCCCACTCCCCTCCCACTCCTCAGGTGGACTGCGGCGCCTCCCTGCTGGCTGCCGTGGGAGGAAAGGATGTGGACCGCCTGCCCACCGCCTCCACATGCAGGCACGGCTCCGGGGGGGTGCTGGGTTGTTGTGACCTTTTGTCCCGTGGTGGTGGGGTGGGCACAGCGAGGGAGACGTTCACGCTTGCGCTTACGCTTACGCGTGCGCTACGCTCACGCTTACGTCAGGGGCGGTGGGCGGGTGGCAGCTGACCAGTGCTGCTCAAGGCTCCCTGCCAGGTGGTGGCGGAAAGGGTTGCAGCAGGGTAGAAAGACACAATAGGGTGCGTCACAGGGGAGTGGCACAGCTGCTGGGTGCATGGTGGGTGGTGCCCCACGCCCACACACCAACTACGCACACACCAGCTTCGCAACAGCTAGAAGCTGAACAGCCGTGTTCAAGGCGCGCGACCAGGGTTGCAGCTTGGGTGGATGGTGGGTGCGTGCTGCCGACTGCCCCACGCCCACAGCAACCCCCGTCCCCTGCTTTAATCTTTGAAGAAAGAAGAATAAATGTAAAGAGAAAGCATTGGAGAAAAAAATCACTTAATAATCATTTTTTGTTAATTATCAATCCATCCAGAATTAAAAATGATTTCTTTCAAACCCCGGTTCCTGCAGCAACACGTTGAAGCTTCCCAACTTCCGGCGCACCACAACCCTGCGGGAGAAGCTGCTCTACGCCATCCAGGCGGGAGCGGGCTTTGAGCTGTCCTGAATGGGGAGGCAGATGCCTGTCGGCTGCAGTGATGCTTGTGTGCCCTTGACAAGGGTGAGCCCTGCCTCCCCACACCCCAAGCCGAGCTCTTGCACAGCCTGTTGTGTTGCACAACCCGAGCTGAGGACCCCTCCACCCCTGCCCCCCTGGTGGAGGCGTGAGCCGGCAACTTGGAGCCGAATACAGACGCTGCTGTTCTGCATTGAGCTGCACAAATGCGAGTATGCGCGCATCGACTTTGTAACAACTTCATGGGTGTGCCCACAAAAGTCAGAGAACCGGCATTCCGCCGTTGTGGTACTGCGGGTTCTGTGCAGAGGGTTGCCAGCATCCTACTGTTGGCTCTGCTGCAGCGTTGGCATGCCCTACACGGTGAGTTAGCAGGCCTGTGCTCAGAAGCACACTGCATGCATGCTGCAGGCATCGCCAATGTGTCTCTTTGCCCCGCTGCCGCTCAGCTGCTGTCGAGATGGGCAGCCACTGGGGTGGAGGGCCCGCCCTGGGCGATGCAGCTCTACCTCCTTGCCCTCCACACCCTCCACCACTTCAAAATGCCCGCCATTCGCCGCAAACGGAGGCTGTCTTGTGACACAGGCTGTCGGCAGGGAGGTAGAGCGACCTCCAAGAGCGCTGATTTATGGTGCAACACATGCAGGCGCCACATTTCCATGCATCGGGAGTGCCAGCAATTGGAAGGTGTACCGGTGGCAGCCACGCGTGGCCACGCGTGGCCACGTGTGTTCAAGTTGGGCGAGCAGCGCGGCTGTCGTTTGTGGCGTGGGCTCTTCTTTCTCCCCGCGCATGCCACAAACGCAGGTCATGTTATTGTTCGGTGAGCAGCACCCGCCGTCTCACGCTACCACTGCGGTTGACAGCTGGGCGCTCTATAGACCGGAGTGGTAGCGTTTTCGTAGATGACGTTTTCAAGCTGCCTCCTGGCCCTCGGCTTGGCGGCCCTGGTTGCCGGGCGCCCCCAGAAACCTGGTACCAGAGGTGCTGCCGCCGCCTGCAGTCATGTGGCGTCCGCGGGCGTCATGTGCCGACATCACAGCCGCTGGCGTGCACTGCATCTCCAGCCGCCTGCCCCACCCTTCAAATGCGCCACCTCTTTCACTGCAGGGCCGCGCTCAGAGATCCTCAGCTCGCCGCCCCCTCCAGCCACCACTGACGCTGTGGCACACACCTGCCCGTTGGTACTGCCCCAGGACCGGCTGTCTTGCGTCACAGCCCCTGGCTATGCCCTGCCCGATCTGTCGGCAGTGCCTCCGCCATCTCTGTCCCTCACCATTGCGGGAACAAGCGTCGGCCTACTGCAAGTGCTGCCTTACAATGAGATGACGCAGCTGTAAGCTGTGACATGACCCTGCGGCATGGGTTGTTGGTTGGTACCAGCGCTGCAAGTTGCACACCCAGCCGCCCAGCAGCCCACTGCCCCGCCAACTGCTGCATGCTGTGGTGCCAGCGCTTCCCCACCCCGCCGCCCAGAACACACCCCACTGCCCTGCCAGACGCAACGGCATGCCCCACCTTTCTTCCCGCAATTCGCTTGCAGGCTGGGCCTTGTCAACCCCCAGCTCCAGGCGATGCACCAGTGCGCTGTGCCCACGCTGCGCACGGCGTGGGTGCTGAGGCAGGGCAGTGCTGTGGTGCGCGCAAACAGGGGCCCGGAGGGCCACGCTTTGCACGCCTGCTTTGGCGCATGCCGGGCCGCTGGCATCCCCTTTGGGGCCCACGTTTTCGGGGCAATCCCAAAGTGAGTGGGCAGCCGGTGGGCAGCATCAGTTGGCATGAGAACCTTGCAAAAGTGCGGTGGTCCCGAGTGTTTGAAGTGGGTGCACTATTGGGGCATGCACTGCAGAAGCAGCATCAGATGCCACAGAAGTGAAACTTGCCTGGCGCTGTTGTGCACCCCTCACGTGCAAGCATGCCGCCCTGTGCTGCTGCAGCTTGGGCGCAGTGAGCGACAAGGCGCTGGAGGCTTTGCCCGGCCTGCGGGCGTTGAGGAGCGTGCTGGCAGCCAGCGCAGCCACCCTCTCGGTCTGCATGGCCGCCAACCCCTGCCCAGGCCAGGGTGAGACAGCCTGGCAGGGACAGGTCAGCTTGGCAGGGGAGGGTGCTGTGATAACAATAATAATGCTGTGATACGTGGCATGCCAGCCCTTCTGCCTAGGTGCTGCTGTTCTACCTATCGAGCAACAGCCCTGCATTGCGGCGCACTCGAGAAAATGTGTGCATCTCGCCGTGTCCCACCGCTGAGCTTGCCGCCCCGCCTGCCCTGCCCGCTCTGCAGCCATCAGGTATCTCGGCCTGACTGGCATGCAGCAGCAGGTTAACCTCACAGTCGCCCTGGCCACCGGCAGCCTCAGCATGACGCTGCTGCCCCAGGCTGTCTTCCTGGCGCCCCCCTCAGCGGCTGGCAGCACACCGCCACAGTGGCGCAGGCGGGCACCCCCAGCCTTCTGGCACCTGGCGGCACCAGGGGTAACGGGAGCAGTAGGTGTGACACCCTCCACGCTGATGCTGGTGTTGGTGCATCTATGGGAAGGCCAGCTCTTGGGGACGCACACGGAGGGGTTGTTATCGCGTCCCATGGGATGCAAGCATGTTCGGGCATGGCCCCGACCTGCATGCTGCGCCCCCCAAATCAACCCCCTCTAAAACCCAAGATTGCCATCCCCTGCCTCACCACCCTTGGTCCCACCAGGCTTCCTGCGCCCCCTGCCCGGCATGGCCTCACCCAAGGGCGCATCCTACGTGGCAGGAAGCCTGCGTGGCGGCAGCGGCATCAACCTGCTCCGCTCACCCTCGGCCCTGTTAGACCTGGGAGCCCAAGCGTCAGCCTGGGCGCTCTTGCGGGACGGACCCAGCAGCGCTGTATCACTGGGCCTCTCCGCCATGCCGGACGTGGTGCTGTGGAACCAGCTGTCGCTGCCATTGCGGTGAGGGCTGCGACGAGGGGGCGGGGCATGCGGCTGAAGGGGAGGAGAATGGGGAGCGCTGTGGATGGTGACAGCTGGTGACAGCTGGCAACAGCTGGCACTGCCAGTAAGTGCCAACACCCGCACTGCACGTGTTTTTCGCCGCCCTGCTCGCGCTCCCATTCCTCTGCAGGCGCCTCCCAACCCCGGGCAACAGCCGCTCGGCAGATCTGCTGCTCAGCGGCGGCACAGACGAGCTGTGGCTGAGAGCTGCCAGCTTGGCGCTGCCCTCTGCCCTCCTTGCCAACTTGGTAGCTCCAGTGGGCGATGCCTTGGCCCTCCTGTTTATCCTGCCTCGCCTCAGCGTGGGATACAACGTCAGCGAGGTGTCTCTGCACGTGGCAGAGTTTGGAGGGGCCGCGCTGCGCCTGCGCCTGCGCCCCGTGGCTCGGGGCGCCCGCATGCAGCTGTCGCCGCCAGCTCAGCGTATCCTGGATCGCACAGAACTGGACGGCGAGATGTCGCTAATCTTGCACGTGAGATGGGTGCAGGGTTTTAAGATGGCTTTGGGGATTTTGGCAAAGCGCCACCCGCCAGCCGTGCGTGCTAATGCTGCAACACCACCGCTGGCCCCCATGCATGCCGTTGATAAGTTTCATCCCTGCACGGCTCCTTGTGTGCTGCCTTCTGCCCTGCCCCCACCACGGCCCTCAACTCCAGCCCTACCACAAGACATCCTGACACATTCACATGCGAACCCCTTCTGCAGGCACCCGTCCACACAAGCCAATTCAGCACGTTCACCCTCCACAGCGCGGCACAGCGCTGGGCCGTCACCACCCGCCGGTGCTCCCAGGACAGCGACTGTGTCGGCCTGTGGTTTGGCGGCAAAGCCCCCAACTGCACGCCCTACCGCATCTGCTCACACGACCATTAGCCCGCGGGTCCACCTCACTGCCTGGAAGCCCACCACCCAAGAAGCTGCCGCACATTTGCGGCACTTCCCGCTGCACTTCCCAGCTGCTGTTTGGCCTCGTGCTCTGCTGGGGGGCGGGTGCTCAACTGGTGCCCAATCAACCCAACAACCAACACAAGATGTACCACTAAGCCGGCCACTTGCCTTGACCCTTGTACAGCCCTGCCCACGCCCGCCAACACCCACCCCTCTCTCCCACACTGCTAGATAGCATAAGACACGATTGCTGGCACTTCAATTTGGACGCCTACACATGCATTTCTCCACGTAAGATTGGATACCTCCACCACCCCACACGAAACAAAGCAACTCGCACTGCGGTTTTCATGTCTTCTTCCCTTCTGATCAAATCGAACTGCACAGCTCCCGACAGGCATGCATCTCACGCCCGCCCTCTCCACTTGTTTTAAATCCTACTATAACCTGCTGATAGGCAGGTCACGTAACGCCCGCCAACCACTCATGGCGCTGTAAATGCGCACACCCGCATTGTGTTGTTGAAGCAACAGCGAGCGCGCAGTGTTACACAGGGCTATTCCGGGGCCATACACGCATGCACAAAGAAAGGAAGAAGGTGCACGGATTAAGAGCAGGCCAGGCTTCTGCTCCGCTGCCCGTGCAGTTGCTGCCCCGCTAGCAGCACTACACCCTGCCGCCTGCCTCTCATGCTCTCTCAATCCAATTCCATGCCGCCGCTGTCCAGCTGAGGCATGGGCGGCAGGGGCGGTGGTGCTGCCTCTGCAGCCGCCAGCGGCGCCGGCGCCGCCGCTGGCACCTGCGCAAGCAGCGTAGTGCCAGTGTGCCAAGGCATCGGGGCAGCCGCCGCTGGGGCTGCTGCCAGTAGCGGGGGAGGAGGAGGCGCGGGTACAGGCGGCGCAGCGGCCGCAGGCGGCGGCGGAGGAGGGGGCGCGGCTGTGGGCAGGACGGTGGCTGGAGGGAGCACCGGGGCCCCGGTTGCGGCCACCGCCAGCGCTGCACCCCAAACGGCGCCCTCAGCAGCGCACTCTGCTTGCAGCTGCTGGTGCTTCGCCTGCTGCGCCTGCTGCTGCTGCACCCTGCTCGACGCGGTGGCAGCTGCGGCCTGCGCAGCTGCCACCGCCGCGGCCACACCGGGATCTTGCACCTGCACCACCCCCACCCCCGCCATTGGCCCAAATTGGCCGGAAATCATGGCTGCGGAAGCTACGGCGGCGGCTTTCATGGCATCCACTTCCGGGGCATGCCCCACCTCGCTGCCGCCCTTGGCTGGCTGCGGCACAGCGGGGGGCGGGGCGGGAGGGGCCGGCGGCGGGGGCAGCGCTGCCAACTCCTCTTGGAGAGAGCCCTCCGGACGGCGCTGCATGTGCTCCAGTGCCCGCGCCTCTGCGCCACAAAGTGGAGTGATGTGATGTGAGAAGAGGAGGGGAGGGGCGGGGAGGGGAGCATATGTGCGTGTATATAACAACATGGGCGGGCCGCTGGAAACAAAGAGGTCATTCCAGAGTCACTAGAAAGAAAGAGAGGCCTTCCCCTCCCCACTGCATCTCCAAGCAATGTGCGGCACACAAACACAGGAGGCCCCAGCAATGGCTGTGCAGTGCCTACCCACTGCCGGCGCATTACACATGTCCCTTCCATTCACCTCCCCACTGCTGGCGCGTTCAACATGTCCCTTCATCTCCCCAAAGCACGCGAGGAGACCTGTGAACAAATTGCGGCACGCGGAAGGCCCCAGCGCTCCCCCCAAGGCCCCACCGCTTGCAGTGCAGTGCATCTAGGCATACCTGCGGCCTTCAGCTGTGGCAGTGTGAAGCGAGCCACGTCCTGCGCCTGCTCCGTCCCCGAAAGCAGCATGAATGGCAGCAGCGGGCGGTGCTCCGCGCTCTGCATGAGGAGAGGGGCACGCCAGGGGGGCATGGTCAGCAGCGGGCGGCAGGGAGCGGGGTGCTAGTCGGGTGCGGAAGGGTGTCCGAATCATGTGAGTGCGGGGGCGGATCGTGGGTGGGCAGGCGGGCGGACGGGCGGGCAGCAGTGAGAGGCCAGCCTGGCAACTTAAAAAGGGGCTCATGCTGGCTGTAGCAGGGCGGGCAGTACGCACACGGCAGGCAGGTGCACACTGCTTGAAGGCACAACCAAGGGGCAGCAGCGGGCAGGTCGGCAACCCCTGTAGGCACGGCTAAACACACACGCACACACACACTCATGAACAGGAATCAAACATTGCCCGGCTAGGGCGCACCTGTGGTGACAGGTGGGTGTAGACTGTTTTCACGGCGTTCAAGTACGCATCGTCTTCCACGCCCTCCTTGCCTGCAGAGGAGGAGGAGCGCAGGAGGGCCGGTGGCGGGGTGGCAGGGGCAGGCAGAGAAGGGGGGCAGGCAGAGAAGGGGGGCAGCACACAGAGGAGGCATCATCGTTGGGACACCCAGAGACAAACAGCTCAAAGGCTGCTGCCCCGGCTCTTCATAGGGGGGGTGCAGCTAAATGAGGAGGAAAAGGCGTCTACTGCCCCTCATGGATGGCAGTACCAGCAGCAGCAGGAGAACAGCATGAGGGCAGCGGGGGCCTGTCAGCATTTCCCAAACAGCCGCGGCTCCAGCTGTTTACAGAGCAGGGTGCAAGGTGCAATCCTAAAAAGAAAGTATGACACTCTATATTGAGTAACTACCCGCCAGCTCACACGGCGGGTAACTACCCGCCAGCTCACACGGCGGGTAGTAGCTCAAACAGCCGCTGCTCCAGCTATTTACATAGCAGGGTTAAATACCGATGAAGACAGCAAAATTACAACTACAACCTTGAGCACTAACCCTCAGCTCACCCGGCAGGTAGTCCCTCAAACAGCCGCTGCTCCAGCGCTGTGAACCACCAGGTCAGATCCCCCCCGAAAACAAGTGTGTAACTGCCATCCACTCACCCGGCGGGTAGTCCTCAAACAGATGCTGCGCCAGCTCTTTGTAGAGCAGGCTACTGTTGCAAGACATACACCGAAGTAACTGCCCTCAGCTCACCCGGCGGGCAGTCCTCAAACAGCCGCGGCTCCAGCTATTTACATAGCAGGGTTAAATACCGATGAAGACAGCAAAATTATAAGTACCACCATGATGACTACCCCTCAGCTCACCCGGCAGGAAGTCGCTCAAACAGCCGCGGCTCCAGCTGTTAAAGAGCAAGGTGCAAGGTCCAATCCCGAAGAGAAAGTAACACTCTCTAATGCAACTCTATTGCAGTAACAGCCCTCAGCTCACCCGGCGGGTAGTCCTCAAACAGCCGCTGCTCCAGCTCTTTACATAGATGGGTTACACAACGTCTACCATAGCATCTACCATCCACTCACCCGGCGGGTAGTCCTCAAACAACTGCTGCTCAAGCTCTTTACATAGCAGGTTTAAATACCGATGAAGACAGACAGCAAAATTACAACTACAACCTTGAGCACTAACCCTCAGCTCACCCGGCAGGTAGTCCCTCAAACAGCCGCGGCTCCAGCTGTTTACAGAGCAGGCTACTGTTAACCGAGATAGCATCTACCATCCACTCACCCGGCGGGTAGTCCTCAAACAGCCGCTGCTCCAGCTCCAGGGCAACGCTGAGCGGCGACTGCGCCAGGCTGAGCGCCAGGGTGAACACCTGGATGGCGGCGTCGCGCCGCCAGTCGCCTGCAGAACGGAGGGATGGTACATAGAGGGTGGGTCAATTAGCGGGGTGCAGGGCAGGGTGGGGACTTGGACGGCCGCGTCGCGCCGCCAGTCATCTGTAGAACAGAGGGATGCGGGGCAGAAAAAAGGTGGGGGTTAGAGCCAGGGTGGGGACATGGGCAGCGGCGTCGCGCCGCCAGTCGCCTGCATCAGAGGGGATGGCAAAAGAGGGTGGTTCGGTTGGCGGGGTGCAGGGCAGGGTGGGGACATGGGCGGCGGCGGCGCGGCGCCAGTCGCCGTCGACAGAGGGGGTTGAAGAGAAGGTGGGGCGGCGGGAAAGGTGCAGCGATAGCGTGGCTACTTAATGCGGCGTGCTGCGCTGGCCTGCCCATAAGGTGTGGAATGTAGAGGCAGAGCAAGGAATGCAGAGGCGGCAACAACTGCCGTCAATCGCCCGTGCGGCATGGGGGGAATGGGGGGATATAACGTGAACTGGGATGCAGAAGGCTCTACAGAGGTGCAGAGCAGGGTCTGGCGCATTCTGAATAGCCAGCCAGCACAGCAAGCACAGCACAGCACAGCCAGCAGGCCCCTCCCCCGGGCGCTCACTTGTGCTCTCAAACGCCAGGGCCGGCAGCCCATCTCCCGCCGCCTCCTCTTTGCTTGCTGGCACGTCCGCCTTCGCTGGCGCCGCCTGCTGCTGCTGCTGCTGCGGCTGCTGCTGGGGTGCCGGCGGTTCGGCTGATTGCTCCCTCTTGAGCCTCTGGGGGGCCAATGACAGGCCCAGCTCATGCTGCTGCGGCTGCTCAGCACCAAATCCAAGGAGCGCTTTGGGCAGGGAAGCCGCCGCCGCCGGCGGGAGGCCCGCCCGCTGCTTCCCCTGCTGCGGCGGCGGCTGCTGCTGCGGCGGCGGCTGCTTGCCCTGCCCCTGCTTGCCCTGCCCCTGCCCCTTGCCCTGCCCCGCATGCTGCTGCTGTTGCGCACGCTTTGCAGCATCCCGAAGCTTCTTCCAACGCGCCAGCAGCTGCTTGCTGGACTGTGCAGCCTCGCTCTGCCGCTCCTGAAGCGGTTTGATTGTTAGCTCCAGCCAGCCAGCACACAGGCCGACCAACCGGGACAGGATATGCTCGCCTGCAGGGGCCAGGCGCGGTGGAGGGGGCAAGGGCAGGGTGGGGAGGGGGAGGAGGCAGTGGGAGGAGGCAGGCGGCGGGGCGGCGAGTACGGGGAGGCAGTGGGAGGCAGCAGGGGTGTGAGGGGGCAGTGTGAGGGGGCAGTGTGAGGGGGCAGCAAACCGCGGCAGAGATATCGCAATCGCCGTGCTGCCGGGCTCATATCCATTGTTTGACAAATCGAAGGCGATTCTGGACGGTTTAAGATGTGGGAGTACTGGTACGCAGGGAGCGAGGGCGGAGGGGGAGCAGGGGTAGGCAGTGAAATAACCGCAGGAAGGAATGGGAGAATGCAGAGGGGGGCAGTGGGAGGAGGCAGGAGTCGAGGCAGGACGTGGGCGGGTGCAGTTGGAGGAGAGCACGCGTGTCTCACTACTTCACAAATTGCTGCTGTGGTAGACACACGCCTACTCTTACAACAAGCTGTCATGCCTCTGTCCAAGTCTTGTGTGCCGGCTTGCAATCAACCCTCTTGGCCAGCCCAGCTGCCGGGGATTCACTTCCACTGCTGAGACCCACTTGCCCCAACCCAAATGCATGTCTCATCGGCACACATGACCCACCTATCTTGGCAAGCCCCAGCTGCCCGTGCTTCCTTCATGCACCAAAAGTTCACCAGCCCCACCAAAGCATGACCACAGCGTGTCACACTCTGCGCAAGCTTCACTGCTGTCTATTGCTGAGCCCCGTTTTCAAAAATCCATAGCCAGGACACAAGAACCAAACAGCACACATGACCTACCTATCTTGGCCATCCCCAGCTGCTCAATGCTGACATCCTTGCCCAGCAGCTTCTCCATGCTGCCGTGGATGCTGCCCGCCAGCTGCAGGGGAAGCAGGGCAAGGCAGGCACAGCAGAGGCGGGTCAAGGTTTGCAGTTGAAGCGCTGGCGTGCGCAGGCTGTGGGTGCTGCCCGGCAAGCTGCAGGAGGGACAGTGCAAGGCAGGCAGAGCGGGGCTTCAACGATTGCAAGGAAGAGCCGTCGAGCAGGCACATGCAGGCGAGCGTGCACTTGTGGTGACGTGGGAAGGCGCCCAACAGCTGCAGGCAGGTAGGCACTGTTGCGAGCAAAAAGCGGATCGCGGCAGCGTGCGGTTGAGGATTGAGACACAGGTTTGGGGTATGCAGGCGCTGGGGCATGCAGCCTGCAGCAGCCGCCTCTGCATCCAAACAAGGTGTGCACAGCAAAGCACAGCACAGCACGGCAGCAGCATAGAAAGGAGGTTTTCGCGAAGGAAAATCACACGCGACATTTCCGGCAGCAGCAGGGCAGGCACGCGGCGCCACGCACCGCTGTCGCCTGGATCACTGCCGCCTCATACTCTTGCTCTGCGGCCTGCAGGGTCTGCAGCTCAGCCAGGAGCTCTGCGGGAAAGAAGGGGCGGGTGTGCAGGATAAGGGGCAGAGGAACACGAGCGGTCTGTCAACCACTCAGGCGGGGGAGGGGATCTGGCAGGCAGGCAGGTAGGCAGGCACGCAGGCAGGCGGGGGGAGGGGATCTGGCAGGCAGGCAGGCAGGCAGGCAGGCGGGGAAGGGGATCTTCAGGCACTCAGGCAGGGGTGCACATTTTCGGAGCAACCAGGCGTCCATGCCTGGCACCAAAGCAGCGGCGATGAGCCAGGGTGGGCAGAGCAATGCCCCATGCAGCACAGGAGGACGGCGGTGCGGTGCCCTGAACCCACGGCGGAGCAGCGGAAAGGTGTGTGCAGGGCAATCCTGCAGCACACGAAGCAGGCAGGCGGCACCCCGACCCACAGCAAGGTGCCTACCTTGCACGGTTGGGTCTGGATGGTTGGGAACCTCCAGTGCAGCCGCAGGCGCGCCCACCGACCCCCTCCTCTTTCCAGCCAGGGGCGAAGCCAGCGCTGCCGCTGCCTCTGCCGGCGAGCGCGGCGAGCGCGCCTGCTCGACAGCTGCGGCAGCAGCGG
>JTEE01000306.1:547243-563238 GCA_002896455.3 Chlorella sp. ArM0029B | reverse complement strand
CCGGCTGGCTGCTCCCGCTGCGCCGCCGTTTGGCGCCGCCGCGGGCACCGCTGTCAGGCAGCGCCTCTGCTGCCGCGGGTTCTTCCCCTGCCACCGCCTCCTCTGCTGCCGCCACTGGCGCTGCTGCGTCCGCCTCTGCCACTGCCGGTGCTGCTGCTGCAGGTGCATCCAAATCCATGGGCGCGGCTGCTGCCTCCTCTGCAGCGGCCTGCTCCGGCCCTGCAGCAGGCTCCGGCTTGACCTCCTCTTCTGCTGCCGCAGGGGCTGCTGCCGCCAGGGCCGCGCCTGGTGCCGCACTGCTCGCCACTGGCTGTTGCGAGGTTGCCGGCGCCCCCGCCACCGACGGCTGGCTCTCGCTGGCCGAGCCAGCGGGGGTCCCTGCCTTCACTGACCCATGCACCCAGGACTTGACGACCTCGCGCGCCTGCTTGGAGGGGCGCTGCTGCTGCCGGCTGCCGCTGTTGGCGGGCGCAGGGCCCTGCGAGGCGCCCCCGCCAGGCTGCTGTACCGCTGCCCCAACCGGCGGCTCTGCTGCGACGACAGGCGCTGCCGGCTGCTCTGCCGTGTTGACGCGTGCCGCCTGCACTGCATCGGCTGCTGCCGCCTGATCTGCATCTGCTCCCAGCTTCTCTGCCTCCTGTGCCACCTGTTTCACTATGTCTCCAAGCTCACTCTCAGTGTCTGCAGGTTCGGCTGCTGCCGCTGCGTGAGGCTCTTCCTTCTTGCCCGCCTGCCCCTGCCCCTGCTGCTGGTGCAGCTGCTCTGCCTCCGGCGCCGCCTCTGCTGCTGCCGGCTGCTCCGCTGCTTCCGCCTGCTGTGCTGGCGCCTGCTCACCCTCAGCCTGTGGCTGCTCCGATGCCGCTTGCTCGGCCTCCGTCAGTGCCTGCTTTCCCTTCCTGGGCTGCCGCCGCCCGCCGCCGCCTCTGCCCTTCTTCGGGCTGCCTGGCTGAGCAGCCTGCGCGTGCTCCCCGCCCGGCGCTCCCGACGCCCTGCCGCGCCGCGCTTTCGTGCCACGCTGCGGCCCCGCCTGCTGCGCCTGCTCTGCCTCTGCTTGCTCGCCGGCAGCGGGCGCGCCGCCCTCTGCCGCCGCCCCGCTGGACTGCCAGTGCGCCCCTGGCCCCGTGATCACAGCATCCGGGCTCCATGAATCCGGGCACTCCTCAATGTTCCAGTGCACAGCAGCAAACGCCTCGGGTGTACTGCTCGTGAAGTCCACATCCTGCAGTACACGGGGCAACAAGGGCGTGGAAGAGTGATTTTGAGGCTGGTGCTAGCGCAGGCAGTGGCAGTGAGAAGAGCAGTCGGCGAGCGTGACAACTAGACCACCCTGGCACATGCCACCACAACATACGGCAGGGTGGTCTAGGCCTAAACCCTAAAAACCCAAACCCATGCCACCACAACCCACTGCGACTGTCCACCCACTGGGCCGTCCGGGTCTGGATCACAGCAACCCGAAACACAGCACCGCACGGCAAAGCACCACGGCCCAAGCCAGCACAGCACCGCACAGCACAGCACAGCATGCCACGGCTTCACTCACGTCCGCGGTATCGCCGTCCTCAAATACAAGTGAATGGGTGCCCCCCGCTGGGTCGTAGCTCTCCACATCCCCCTGCACAAGCAGCAGGAGAAGCGCAGAGATGCGTGCATGGTGCCAACCAGTGAGCGTGCGCAGCTGGTGGACAGCTGGCGTCGGCACAAGCAGCTGTTCCAGAGCAGAGGCTCACGTGCCGAGAGAGCAGCAGCAGCGCCATGTGTCATGCGCCGTGTTGCGAGGGGCAAGTGCAGCGCACTCAAATTGGGAAGGGCCACAAGAGAGCACAACATGCACAGTGGGCCGGAGCAGCGTTTCACAACGCACCTGATAAAACTTCTTTTCATCTGCAAACCAGGCCTTGCACTGCTTCCTGCAGCAGGCCGGCAACAGCAGCAGCAGGCAAATGCCACATCACCATAGGTCAGCTTTGAGGTGAGAAGGCACGAAACTGCAACTGACGCGATGCACTGGCGAGAAAAGAGGGGCACAAACTGCACGGCAACATGCACGCACTGCTGAAAGTGGGGATGCGTGGAATGCAACGTCACGCTTCTGGGCCGTTCGCCGGCACATCTGGGCGTGCAGGTAATGGCTGTGCCTGACAGCCTGCCACACTCACCCCACAAGCTCGTCCGGGCCATTGTAGGGAATGGTGTTGGTGGTCTTCTCAGGCGGACGCCTCTTGTCTACCCGCCCCCGCCCGCTTGCTGTCCGCGGCACCGCCGCCGCTCGCGGCTTGCCGCTGATGCTGCGGCGGGGGCCGCCGCGACCCGTGCTGCCGCCTGATGCGCCCTGCTCTCCCGCTGTTGCCGCCTCGTCCGGTTCTGTTGTAGGCTCGCGAGAGACCCGGGAGCTATGCCGGGTCAGCCTCTGCTTGGGCTCCTGGGCGGCGCCGTCGGCGGCAGCGGCGGCGGCGGGCCCACTGCCGACCTCTACCTGCTGCTTGTGGCTGAGCGTCCTGGGCAGCAGCGGCTCGTCATCGCTGTCGCTGCTAGCCGCCGACATCCTGCTTCGTTTGCGCAGGGAGAGGGGCCGGGCTGTTCAATCCGAAGCGCTTGCTCGGGCTTTGTGCGCTGCTGAACACAACATTCTGCAGCAACGCGTGTGAGCTCTGCCATGCCTCACCTGTCGCCTCGTTGGCCGAGGGCGCCCTCCAAGTTTTGCCTACACCCTGGCCTGCCTACTTTCAGGCGCTTGCTGTCGGTTCAATGAACTTATTAATTGTCCAATGATGCACAGAGAGCGGCGGACGCGTTAAACGAGCTGTGCTGCATGGGCAGCCTTCTTCCCAGAGGGCATCAAGGCTGCTCGAGGGCCCCGACATCGTTGTAGCGCCAATTCCCAACTTCGTAAACTCAAATTAACCGGTGAGCGGCACCTGCAAGCCCTTCCTGCCACCTGCAGGCGCACCAAATTGCTGTCCAACCAAATTGCGTGTCCTGCTGTTCTACCTTATATGCTTTGGCAATTTAGCGGCCGCCTTGGCAAAGCTTGCACGCGCTGGATTTTGCTGGCGGCCCCGGCAACCGCACTAGGGCTTGTACCCTTGCTCTGCCCTTTCTGGCACTCGCGGTTCCTGCCAAGCGCACCTTCGACTGCACCTGTTCGTTGGTCTTGGATTGAGGGTTTGCCACCGCGCGCGTTCACGCAACCAGGCTGACGTGACGCCTCTCCTCACGCTGCACCCCTGCCTCCGCAGCACACGTCGCCCCTGCAGACTTTGCCCTTTGCCACCCCGCACTCCTGCCAACCAGCCCAACATGCCGTGCCCCGTATGCAAGGACGGCTGCAACTGTGGGTGAGTGCCTCAGCCTGATGTTGGTGCTGCAGCATGCTGTCATAGCATAGTTTCAATGCTAAGGTGTCACCCCCAGTCCTCCCGACATCTTCCCAACTCCCGCTTCCTATCCCGCCCTGTCCCCTCGCAGTGACAACTGCACCTGCGGTGAAGCCTGCACCTGCTGCACCAAGAAGGCCAGCACCTGCCCCAAGTGCAAGTAAGCTTCCATTGAGTGACCACGCAATCGCAAGGCAGCGCAATGTGGGCTGAGCGAGCGGTGCAGGGGCCTTTGGCGGGGAGGGGAGGCGGTGCCGCCAAGCCAGGGTGTTTTTTATAATTTTAAAATTCATGCACAGGCATGTTATCGTACTCTTCAGGTCGGGTTGGAAGCAATCCCTGCCAGCAACAGCACTAGCGTGCTCTGGCAAAGGCTGTAGGCGCAGTAGGCCGACTGCTACTGTGAGTCCTTTACGCCTTAAACCCCGATGCTTTGACAAGCATCATTGCTTATGTGTGCCGCCATACTCACCTATTCTCTCTCCTTTCTTGGTACCTGTGCGCTGCAGGGACAACTGCGAGTGTGGTGACAGCTGCGGATGCGGGTAAGTGCTCTCAACCTTTTTTGTGGTGCTGCGGCGCTGTAACCGAACGAATGAATCAATGGTCCTCTCAACCCTGATCTCATCACAAGCCTGACATGGTTGCTGGCCCGCAAGAGGAAGAAGAAGAAGAAGTTGCCTTGGTTGCTGGGCGTGCATGAAGAAGAAGAGACGAACAAGACAGAGCATGCACAGGCCCTGCCCTGCCCAATGCCGACCCCTTTCCCTCTGCTGACCTGGCATGCACGCTATGCACGACCGCCTTGTGCCCGTCCCTGCAGCCCCAACTGCACCTGCTGCCCCAAGAAGTGAGCGGCACGGCGCACGTAAGACGCCGCACACTGCAGTGGCAGCCAGCAAGAACAGCTGAGAGGCGCGAAGGCGGGAGGTAAACCCTAAGAAACCCAAGGCACGGCCAGAATACAGTGCCGGCGTGTCATGCCCACGTGGCCACACACACACGGCACTTCAACTGATGCCCGGGAAGCTCTGATGCTCAGTTGAAGAACTATCCATTTGTATTTTTCCCATTCTGTGTATATTGTATGTGATTGAGTGACACCTTGCATATGTGTGATTGCGGTGAACACCCTGCCTCTTCTGCGGGCGCCCCAATCTTGATACCTGTGTTCCGCACTGTATGTAACCTTGTCACTCGCCTCCACGTCAGCATCAGCTGCGCACAGGGCACCACACTGCTGGCACCAGCGGCAACACACATGCTGCTCTGCCACAACATTTTGCCACAACATTTTACTCCGCGGGCCCTCCTTTCTATGTTGCTCTGCCCTGCCCGCCCTGCCCTGCCATGCTCAGACCTTGCCGCCTCCCACCGCCAGGTCAGCCAGTCTGGCAGTCCAGTCACTACAGCTCTTTACATCCCCTGAGGGAGGGCTCAACTCTCCATCACAAACCGCATCCTGAGCTGCTGACGAGGCATGCACCAGCCTGGTAGCACCCCATGGCTCGCATCTCATCCTGCCGTTGAGCCTGCGAACCCCAACTCCAGTCCACCCGCCATCAGTCGAAATCCTCGCCAGGTGCCGCCAGCGCAATGAGGTTGAACTGCACCGAATCCGCTCGGTCCATGAAGTTGGAGCGCACCACGTCCGCTGCCCGCTCCAGCAGCCGGTCGGGTGTGCAAGCACCGTGGTTGATGGGGGCCACCTTCCTGCAGAAAGCGAGGGGTGTGGGGTGGAGGGGACACGTGAATCGCAATGGGGTGGTGTCTAGGGAGGTCTGTGGTTGATGGGAGCCACCTTCCTGCAAAGGGGAGAGGTGGGGTGGAGCGTGCAGGCAGCGTGGTTGATGGGGGCCAGGGCCACCTTCCTGCAGAAAGGAGAAGGGGGGTGCATGAATCACAGGGTCGGGCCGGGCGGGGAGGTGCTGACCTGAAGGGAGCAGGCTGTGGGCGGAGGCAGGGCAGAGCTCCTGCCTGGCTGTTCGTTTTAGGCGCAAGATGTGCCAGCTGGCACAGCGCACCTGCCAGCCGAATTGCATGGCACGCCGTCCTGGCAAAGGAGAACCCACAGCACAGCACAGGCCGAGCATAGCACATCACAACAGCACAGCAAAGCGCAGCGCAGTGCAGCGCACCTGCCGTTCCTGCTCGTACAACACAGCACAGCACAGCACAGCGCAGCTCGCGCAGCGTCCGTATCGGCAACGCACAGCACATGCACAGCGCAGCACAGCGCGGCGCACCTGCCGTAAAGCTGGTGCAGTGCACAGGCCAATGCATGCGTAGCATGTCATCACAGCGCAGCGCACCACAGCCCAGCCCAGCATAGCACAGAACAGCCCAGCGCAGCACACCTGCCGTCCAGATTGTACAGCGTGTCGTCTCAGCAGAGCACAGCACATGCACAGCGCAACACAACAGCACGACACAACGGCGCAGCACAGTGCAGCATAGCGCAGCATCGCACAGCGCAGCACAGCGCAGCACAGCGCAGCACAGCACAGCAAAGCCCAGCACAATGCAGCACCTGATGATGTGCACCACAAATTTGCCAGCCCGTAAAACTTGAGCACATCACAGCAGCACAGCACAGCACAGCACATTCCACCTCAGCACAGCACAGCGCAGCGCACCTGCCGTCCAGATCGTACAGCGTGTCGTCTCAGCACAGCACAGCACATGCACAACGCAGCACAACGGCACGGCACAACGGCGCAGCACAGTGCAGCACAGCGCAGCATCGCACAGCGCAGCACAGCGCAGCACAGCGCAGCACCGCACCGCACAGCACAGCGCAGCACAGCGCAGCACAGCACAGTGCAGCGCCTGATGATGTGCACCACAAAATCGGCCAGCCCGTAAGTCTTGAGCACATCACAGCAGCACAGAACCACACAGCACAGCACACATCACAGCAGCACAGCACAGCGCAGCGCACCTGCCGTCCAGCTCATACAGCGCGCCGTCTCGGCACACAAAGGTTGCAAAGTGCAGGTCAACTTCCTCGTCCGCTGACGGGGCAGCGGTGTCGCCCTGCTGCGCTGCCTCCTGCAGGGCGGGGGGCAAGCGGGGCAAGCGGGGCAGGGCCGCGTTGGACAGGCAGGGCGGGCAGGCAGGCAGCACGTGCGCAAATGGTGAATGGATTCGATGTCGGTGCACTAAGGCGTGCCACTACGAAAGCCACATACCAAATCGAACTACACGCAATTTACTGGTTTGCAAGATACAGAGAGAGAGAGGAAGGGAAAACGGTGCACCCCGTGACTGGAGTCGACGTCAATGCAGGCGTGCCGCTCAGCAGGCCACATACTGGATCGTCTCCACACACTACTGTTACTTTACAACGACTGGATTTGCGGCAAAAGACGCACCTCGTGAATGGAGTCGATGTCGGGCGCGCCCTCTGGCGGGTCCTCCAGGTAGGAGCCCCGGCTGGCGGGGTCCAAGGCCTCTGTGGCCCCCAGGAACTGCTGCAGGAAGGAGGTGTCGGCTGCGGGGGAGGGAGAGGGAGGGAGGCGAGGGAATTGGGAAGGGAAGGAGGTCCTGAACAAATGCAAATTTGGAAGAAGCAGGGGCAAGCATGGCCTTTGTGCCCCCCCAGGAACTGCTGCAGGAAGGAGGTGTCGGATGCGGGGGAGAGGGAGAGGAGGAGGCATGTGGAGAGATGGTGTGAAGGGTGGGGAAGGGCTATGTCACGGGTCCAAGACTGACATGCAGACATGCACACTCACACATGCATGCGCACACCCGCACCCACCTATCTTGAGTGTCTCCTTGTTGTTGGCCAGCGAGTGCAGCAGGCCGATGGTGCCGCAGGCGTTGCCAATCGTTTGCTTCATGTAAAACACCGAGGGGCTGACTGTCTGGCCCTGTGCCTCAATGTGCTGCTGCTCTGCATGCCACAACAGGGCCGGAACATCAGGCAGCGGCAGTCTGCATCATGCCGTGCAAAACACGAAAGGGTTCATGGCCTGTCCGCATACACTGTGCCTGTGCTGCGGCTCTGCATGCGGATTGGCGGGAAGCCCTGGCTGGCTGGCGGCAGCACGCGGGCGGGCGGCAGAGGGGAGGGCGGGGTGAGGAGTGTGAGGCTGCGGGTGGACAGCCCACATAACCAACCCTCCAACTCACTGTCCACCACAATTTCACCCACGAACATCTAGCCGCAGGCATTTACAAACGCCGCAAGGCACACACGCAACCACCCTCGGCGCACGCCGACTCTAGGACTGCGAAACCCTCCAACTTCTGTCCACTACAGTTTGACCCGTGACCGACTAGCTGCACATATTTAAAGCGCTGATACGCACACGTGCACCCACCCTCTTTGCGTGCTGCCTCTGTCTCCGCCGTGATTGGGAAGAGCAGCAGTACCGCCGCCACGGGGCGAGGTACCATTGCCAGCAGCTCCTGCACACAAAACAAGCACACGCAGGGCACCCAGTAAAAGGAAGCTGCAGTGGTCAATGGAGGTACCATTGCCAGCAGTTCCTTCAACCAAAAAACCAACCACATGGCATAGCACTGCTGCAACTGCTGCTGTTTGCTGCAGTGAGCACCGCTCCTCAGCCGCAGCATGCCGGTGATTCACACCGTCCCTGCCATGCGCAGCAGCGGGTTAACAGCACACACAGAGCGCCCAGAAGGACAGGATGCAGTGGTCAATGGGGCGCATCAGCAGCGCTGATTGCAGCGCCGAGCCTCCGGCTGCGCCTCAATAGCCCCTAGCAGTCGCACCGGCCATACATGAGGACGCACTAAGCAAAAGTGCGCTGCGCACAGTCTGTAGCCCTTTCCTTGCCCAAGACAAGACCCGTTGTCTTGACACCCTTCCCGTATCAGGACCCACAAAATCCTTCCCTTGGATCAAGGCCTCCCTTGTCAAAAGGAGCCCTTCCCTTGTGAAACGAGCACCCACCGGATCGAGGGAGAAGACGTCACAGAAGCTGAGATTTGAGGCCTTCAAGTCAACTCCCAGCTTCTCAGCATACTCATTCAACACATCTGGGTTGCTCTCCAGGGGAATCCACTTCTTGCTCATGTTCCTGCCGTCTGCTTGGATTGAATTGGAGGCTGCAGGCGGCAGGGGCAGCGGCAGACGGCAGGGGCAGCGGCAGCGGCAGCACGTGGGCGGCGGCGACGGCGGTGCAGGGCAGGGTGCCGCGCAGGCCAGGCGACTTCTCCCGGGCCATGACGACCGGCGCATTCGTGTACAGCTTCAGTCACGGCATCGCGCACAAGCGTTCAGAGACGACCGCGCACCGGTGATCTCGTGCAAGAAGTCGACACGAGAGCCCGGCTTCCGTTGATCAGCAGTCAAGCCGCGGTGAGCTGCGCTCCCCAGGAAGACAGCATGTGAACCAGCAGAAAGCTGAGGTGGCGGGCGGGACGCCGGCGGCGGCGCCACGTGGCCGTGCAGCCACACGAGTTCGAGTTGCCAGCCCTTCCAGACAGTGCCAACACTTTTGTTCAGCCTCTATTATAGCGGGATCGCAACAGACAGGTGTGATTTACATGTGACAGGTGATGACAGAGAATGAAATGAGATTGGGGCATGAAAGCCTATGTATGTTCTACAGGCCACTGAGCGGCACCCAAGTGGGGCTGGGAATCCTATTGAGAAAGCTATTAACGGCGAATCAAGCGTGGCAACACGTGAGAGCAAGCAGGAAAGCGAGCCGGCAAGCGAGCAAGCAAGCAAGCAAGCGAGCCGGCAAGCGAGCAAGCAAAGGTGGATGTGCCGGCGTGAGTGCCTCCCGACGCCTCACCCCTGCCCTGGCGGCGGCAGCCGCTGCTGCAGCTGGCTGGCAAGCCTGCTTGAGCTGGGAGGGCGCACAGCAGGCAGGCTGGAGGTGGTGGTGGTGCGTCCCTTGTCCAAGGGCAGGGTTGAGCCGGCCACCGCCTTGCTGCTCAGATTGGTGGTGCCCCCCGACTTGGCAACTGCGCGTGCGAGCGCCGCTGCGCCCTTGCTGCTGCCGCGCTTGCCCTACACGCAGGGAAGCGAGCGAGGGGAGGGGAGGCAGGGGGGCGGAGGGAGTTGAGACGCAGGCAGGTAGGTTGGCAGGCAGGCCGGCAGGCAGGTGTGTTGGGAGCACAGCAGGCAGGCAACCCAGCATGTGCCAAGGTGACCCCCCGTGCCATGCCGCCCACAAGCATCCCGCGCTTTGCATGCTGCCTGCCCCTGTGTCGCCCCACCTGCGCTGTGGTTGCCGCTGAGCGGGAGGATGCCAGGGTGGCAGACTTGCGGGCTGCGTGCGCGGCTCCTGCGATGTCACAGCACACAGATCAGTTCAGATCAGTTCAGCTATCTGGTAAGGTTGGCTTCGAGCCCGGGACGTGACCCAAACATCTTTCAGGGGTGCGAGGTAGCCAGGCATCGTGCCACAAGGCAAGAGCAGCGGCGCCAGCAAGCCGCAGGGCAGCAGGCGGCGTGGGCGCAGCCCTGCGCAATTATGATAACATGTACGGCGCCGCAGCAACAGAAAACTGTGCTGCTTGATGGAGAAGCTCAGCCCTGCCCTGCCCAGCCCTGCCCTGCCCTGCACAGATCTTCCCGCATCCCCACGCTCTCTTGCTAAAGCAATTCAAAACTTGCAACTTGTGTGGTTGACTGCCCTGGTAGACCTCTTCCACGAGCCGCTACATTACGCTCACCCCCCACCCATGTCACATGAGACCTTTGCTGGCTCCCCCCGGACTTGAGATGTAATTGATTGATTGATTGCAAGCCTCACCTGTGGGGATGTGCCGTGCCTGACGCTGCTGGAATGCCTTAAGGGCGCGGCTCAGGGCGGTGGTCATCTGAGCCTTGGCGCCCAGGCACTTGGAGGAGATGAGGTACGCACTGCAAACAAGTGGGGCAGGGGTAAACAGTTGAGTGATAGTTTCGTCCACTTGGCGCCAGAGGAAGACAGTTGATGAGATGAGGTACGCACTGCAGACAGGTGGGGCGGCAGGGGTAGACAGGTGAGTAATAGTTACGTAGAATTGGCGCCCAGGCACTTGGGCAGATGAGGTACGCACTGCAAACAGGTGGGGACCGAGGTGAACAGTTGAGTAGTAATAACGTGGAGCTGGCGTCCAGGCAGTTGGAGGGGTTGAGGTACGCGCTGCAAGCAGGTGGGGCGGCAGGGGTAGACAGTTAAACCCAATTGCGCGAAACTGGCGCCCAATGTAGATGAGGTACGCGATGCAAACAGGTGGGGCGGCAGGGTAAACAGCTGAAAAATGATTACGTTGAGTTGTCGCCCAGGCACTTGGGAAGATGAGGCACGCACAGTGAACGGGTGGGACAGAGAAAGACAGTTGAATAAAAATACGTAGAACTGGCGCCCAGGCACCGACAGGAACCGAGGTACACACGAGAAACAGGTGAATGCAGAGGAAGACAGTTGAATAATGATACGTTCAATTGGCGCCCATGCACTGACAGGATCCAAGGTACGCGCTGCAAACAGGAGGGGACCGAGGTAGACAGGTGTGTTGATGGTATAGGACACCTGACGAGGCAGAATGCCAGCATATGTGTTGAAGAGGTAGGACGTCAGTATATTTGGTAATGTGCGCACTGGCACCCAGGTAAGACGAGGACAGCGGTGCAGACACGTGGGTGCAACCAGACGGGGGCAGGTGGGGACGACAAATGTGAACAAGTGGGCAGCCTGCCTACTGCACCCTGTAAAACGCTGGGTCAAACACACACAAGTCCGGCTCACCATGTGAAACCGGAGATTCATGGCTTTGAAAGACAAAATCCTAACCCCAAACCCTAAACCCTTAACCCTAAACCCTGAAACCCTAGCCCCACAGAAGTCCAATAGGCTCACCGTGTGAAGCTGACCAGGCCCTCCCGCAGCCTCCCCAGCTTCTCGTGCTCTACTGCCGCATTGTGGTACGCCATTGCCAGCACATTGGCTGACCCCAGCACGTGGCGGGAAGCGCCCGGTCCCGCCAGCTGGCGCATCAAAGAGTTGAGCCCATCCTGTGGGTGGGCAGCAAAGCAGCATCGTGAGGTGGTGGGATAACAACTGCAGGTGAGCAACAGAAAATTGAGCCCATCCTGCAGGCGGGCAGCAGGGCAGCAGGATGAGAAGCGGGCGGTCAGCAGGGCAGCAGGATGAGAAGCGGGTGGGCAGCAGGGCAGCAGGATGAGAAGCGGTGGGAGAGCAGCTGAAGGTGGGCAAGCTAAGCTAGACAGGTCAACAGGCCGGGGTGGACTGCTGGCGCACGAGAGAGTTGAGACCATCGCTGGTGCACGGAGGGTGAGGGGCGGGTGGAGTGGTAGCCGGGGCACAAACGTGGGCGCGCAACAGGTGGGTAAATGCGGTCAAGTGCACTTGAGGGCAAGGGCCAGCGGTGTTCTCTGAAGAGCAGGTGCAGAGGCGCGCTTGGCAGGCTGCAACAGGCGTTCCAGCGGGGTGGACTTGCACTGCATGGTGCCTGTTGATTTGATTGCGGTTCACAGGTTTGATCCTCATCGAAAACGGTTGTATAAGCATGCAGCACTCTGATTTCATGCACGGCAGCTGCGGTGGCATGTGTGCAAGCAGCACGCACTGCAGCAGCGGTGACATGTGTGCAAGCTGCACGCACTGCAGCAGCCGTGCATGTGTGCAGGCAGACGCTGCTTGTAAGCATTCAGTTTCAGGATCTTTTTCACTGCTTTGTTTAACGCTCTGTTTCACCTTTCCCTCACGATATGCCGTGCCGCACCTGGAAGGCCAGAGTGGGCGCCCACAAGTGACGCTGCAGGAGGAGGATGGACGTCTCTGCGTGGCTCAGTGCCTGCACCCAGCCAAGGCGAGGGAAGGGGATCAGCAAGTGAAAGGGGGATGTGCCAATTGCCAGGGTTGGGGGAAGAGAGGAGGGGAGGGGGGTAGGCAGAACGCATCCTGTGCCGGTTGGCTTTGAAGAGCAGGGCTGAAGGGCTGATCAGGCGGTGACACCATCTCATTTAGGCTACGCCAGGTGGAGCACACGCTGACTCAGCATTTGTGCACGCACAGCATGCACAGCACTAGGGGGGGCAGCCCCGCCGAGAACAGAGGGAGCTGGTTGACAGTGTGAGTGGAGATGGGGAGTCACGAGATGTGCCACCAGGAGCTGAGATAGAGCAGACCGAGGGTGCAAGCACGTGACGCCGCTCACAGGCAGTAGTTCTGACAGACCGGGGACGGTGGGAGCGAGCTGATAGAAGGGTAGGGACACGGATTCGCACAGCACTAGTTCGAAAGCCCGCCAAAGACGGACGGATTGAGCCAATAGGGGGCAGGGATAGGGATTCGAGAGGTGTGCTACCGGGAGCTGGGTAATGGCGAGCCGAGGTTTGCAAGCAACGCACAGCGCACACAGCACGCACAGCACGCACCTCCTTTGGTCGGCGCAGCGCTGAGTAGGCGGCGCAGATGTTGAGGTGCGTGCTGCTGCTGTTCTGCACATTCTCCTCCAGGGCCAAGGCCTTTTGCAGGTACTGCAGGCGGGCGGGTGCAATGAGGACAGATGAGGATGAGGAACGGACAGGCGGGCGGACGGGCGGCCAGGCAGGCATGAGGGGCGGGCTGACATGTGGGCAGGCGGGCAGGCAGGCACCAGGTGCAGGCTGGCATGAGGGTCGGGCTGGCATAAGGGGGCGGGCAGGCAGGCAGGCGGGATGCGGACATAGAGCAGCAGGGGACAAGCAAGGCGCATGGGCGGCGGTGCCAGCAGACGCGGCACGGGCGCATCACGCTATCGGCACTGCTCACGCACATCGGAGCCATGATGCCTGCCATTACCCCCACATGCACCATCCAGCTTGCCTCCACCGCACGGCCTGCACACTCCTGACTGCAGCAAGCGGCCACACATTCATCCACAAAAACCTGCAACTCCAGCTGTGCGCCTCACACACTCCCTCCCTCCCGCCACACCCGCAGCGTTGTGCCCTCACAACACATCCAACACAAGTAGGGCCGCTTCAACCCACACATCCAATACAACCCTCGCACCGCACCGCCACACACCCCACGGGTAGCACAACCACACCTCCAACACACCCCTCACAAACGCATCCATTACAACCCTTACAACCTTACGCATCCCTTACACGAACGCATCCCGTACAACCCTTACAACCTTACGCATCCCTTACAACCCTTACAACCTTACGCATCCTTCCACGAACGCATCCCTTACAACCCTTACAACCTTATGCATCCCTTACAACACAACCGCCACCCACCTGCAGCGCCAGCTGCGGCATGTTGCGCCGCTTGAACAGGCAGCCCAGGTTGTTGTATGTGATGGCCTGCATGCGCTGCCGCTTGTCCGCATTCCGCCCCGCCCACACCGCGTCGTTGTCCACCACGGTTTCGGCCTTGCGCAGCTGCAGGGGGGAGACATAGGAGGGAAGAAGGCATGTGGTGAACGGAACTTGAAGAGGAGGAAGGGAGGGCGGAGAGAGCAGGGAGAGGGGTGTGACGGGCATGGGCGGCGTTGACCCGCCCTCGTCCAGCAGTTGGCCTGCCCCTTGAACACATCCACCTGCCCCAGCAGAAGGCAGGTCGGAGAGGGCAGGGGGAGGGGTGGGAGGGGCATGGGCGGCGTCGACCTCCGCCCCCCCCCTGCTTGTTGCTCGCCCTGCTTGTTGCTCCCCCTGCCTGTGCTCCCCCTGCTACTTGCTCCCCCTGCGTGTTGCTCTCCCTGCTCTGTTCCCACTGTCCCTCCTCCTTGTGCTCCCCCTGCTCGTGCTCCCTCTGCTCCCCCTGCCTGTGCTCGCCGCCCGCTCCTCAAACCACACCAGCTCACCAGCCCCAGCGCCTCGTCGTGCTTACGCCTCTCCATCATCTTCAGCCCCAGGTTGTTGTACAGCTTGGCCATTTGCTGGGAGAAAGCTGCAGGCAGGGAATGCAGATGTGTGAGAGCTTCACAGAATGTTGAGCGCACTAGGCAGCTTGGCCATTTGCTGGGAGAAAGCTGCAGGGGGAATGCAGATGTGTGAGAGCTTCACTAATTGTTGAGCTTACTAGGCAGCTTGGCCATTTGCTGGGAGAATGCTGCAGGCAGGCAATCCCAGAGGACCACCGACTGGGCAGGGCGAAGGCCATGGCAGGGCAAGGGGCATGCAACAGCAGGGCGCAGAGAGAGCCACAGCCAAAACGGCACGGAAAGGGCAGAGGCCGGGTTGATCAATCAATCACATTTCAAGTCCAGGGGGAGCCAGCAAGGTCTCAGGGGACAGGGTGGTGGGTCAGTGTATCAAAATGTGGTTTGTAGCAAAGAAAAAGGAAATGTGCGTTGAGCGTGCCTCCCACCTGATGGGTCGGCATCCGGGGACAGCCCCAGCTGCTCTGCCAGCCTGTCCTCCAACGCTCCGCTGCCGGCAGCAGACATGGCTGCAGCAGCAGGTACGAGAGGTGGCAACATGAGTAGATTCAGGCCTCAAGTGCAACAGGTGGGCAAGCGCAGACATGCAGCGAGACGCAATGGGCGGTGGAGAGTAGGCACTGCTGCCAGACGGCCCGTCTCCTGCTGCCCCGCACCTGCTCAATTGGCTTCCCCTTTCTGCTACCGTCACTTCTGCTGCTACTTCTGCTGCTGCTGCTGCTTCCACGGGTTGTTAAAGCAAGTGTACTGCGCTCAACCAGGGCCTGCTGCCTTCCCAGGAAAGTGCTGCCCAGTGCCTGCCCACCTCCCGGGCAGGTCCCCAGCGCCTGCCCTCCAAGCGCCTGCCGCTGCTTCCCACACTTGTTTGAGCAGCCAACAGGCCTAACTACACAGAACAATCATCCGTTGCAGGTGCCCGCTCATTCCCCGGGCCTAGAACTCAGCGCCTCTCCCAACAGTGGCTGCCCGCTGCTTCCCACACTTGTTTGAGCAGCCAACAGGCCTAACTACACAGAACAATCATCCGTTGCAGGTGCCCGCTCATTCCCCGGGCCTAGAACTCAGCGCCTCTCCCAACAGTGGCTGCCCGCTGCTTCCCACACTTGTTTGAGCAGCCAAAAGGCCTATCTACACAACAACAACAACAAAAAACAAACAGCAGTCGAGCTGCTGGTCAACAGCTGGAGCTGGAGGTGCCTGCTCACCTCCCGGGCTGGACCCCAGTGCCTCCCCCTCCAGCGCCTCCAGGGCTCGGCTGAGCTCGGATATGTCGTCCGGCAGATCCTCCTCACTCAAAACGTCTGCGGGTGCAGGGAGGCGGGGCAGGCATGCGTGATGAGGGGCAGGTGGTGATTAAGGCGTCTGCAGGTGCGGGGAGCCCGCGAGCAGGCAATGACGAGGTTGTGTGCAGGGTGGGCGAGGGTAAGGCAGGTAGTGAGCATGCGGGCTGAAACAGGCTCCTGCTGGGTTGGGCGGCAGGGGAGAGGCAAGCGGTTCGATGGGCAGACAGGCAAGCTGGATCCTGCTGGCTTGTGCGACTGTGCCATGCGCCGGCCAGCTAGCTTGGACAGCAAACGCACTGCACTGCAACAGCGGGCGGTGTTACGTGCGCCCACAAGCAGCACGGCAGCACACAGATACAGTAGCAGCAGCAGCAGCAGCAGCAGCGGTTTAGTGTCCGCACGCACCACCCGCAAGCAGCACAGTTGCAGCAGCAGCAGCAGCAGCGGTCTTGTGACGCCAGCACCAGCA
>JTEE01000306.1:519717-533732 GCA_002896455.3 Chlorella sp. ArM0029B | reverse complement strand
CCTCACTTGGCGCTGACCGCCAGCCTGCACACCTTGGCGCACTCCTTACCGCGCAGCTGGCCAGCGTTGCAGCACAGCAGCCGCCTGCAGCCCTGGCGATGCTGTGCGGAGCTAGCGCAGTGTGCCTGCCGGTGCCCTGCTGTCCTGTGAGCACTGCAGCAGAGTGAAGGTCACTCGGCAGGCCAGGAGCGAATGGGCGCAGGTCCAGGGAATGTCTAGGAATGCGGGAATGTGTGGGGACACAATGCACTAATCGCGGGCCTCGGAGGCGATGGAAGCAAGCAAAGACGTCACTTGAGGTTGAACCTGCAGGCTGGCTCTTGCCCTGCCCTGCCCAACGGAAGGGTGCAGCACAGCCCAGGCGTCGCGCTCCTATACTGCACACGCCTCTGACGGGCATAAGCCCCGGAAAGCGTGCTCAGACATGATGTGCTGCAATATCAACCCAGAGATTCAAACAGGCCTCTGCTGCTGCTTGGGTGCTGCCTGTGCCGTCTCGGCGGCGCCGCCTGCTGCAAGGCTGCCGCTGCCCCCGCTCACAAACAGCACAGTCGCTGCTGCTGAGCCTGCTGCACCAGCAGCTGGACGCCCTCGGGAACTGGTGCAACATGCTCGGCAGCCACGCCCCCTACAGTGGGCCCGTGGCGGCAGCCCCGACGGTGGCACTGCCTGCGCCGCCGCCGCCGCCGCCGCCGCTGGCGGCGCGCTAGTTCCTGCCCCTGCTGTTGAGGCAGCTGCTACCACTGGCCCATTCTCCTAGTGATCCTGCAGCTCGGGCGTGCTGCCCAGCTTGCGCAGGCCCTTCTTGAGCTTCTGCAGCATGGCTGCGCCCCGCTGTCAGGCCGCGGGCAGCTCATTGCATTCCCAGTAAGTGCTGATCGCTGCGAAGAAGTAACGGCTTTGGGCGGTTCGCCTGAGGCCTTGCCTTTCGTGCATGGGCGCGCCTTTCTTGGACCCCCGTTGCTCTCCATCTCCGCTGCCTCCGCCCTTGTCCGTCGCCACCAATTCCATCGTTGCTCAAGAGGCTCAACTCGACTGCCCAGTGCAGCACGCAGACCCACTGGCTCATCGCCTTCTCCTCGTCTCCCGCGTCCTGTGCTGACCAGCTCGCGCTCATCTCTCGCCTCGGGACCGGCCTTCCGATAACCACAGGCAGAGGCTGTAAGCTGGGTGCGCCGTGCACTTGAGGCGGCGGCGGCGCGGCGGCGGCTTGACTGGCGGCAGCGGCAGGCGGCGCCGACACAATGCAGGCAGCGGCTGCGGCTGCTGAGCAGGCAGCCGTCGGCAAGGGCAGCTTGAAGCGCATCATCAAGGTGCTGGCAGGTCCCTCGGAGGCTGCCGAACTGGGGGCGCAGGCGGGTGCTGACGTGGCGGCTGACGTAAGTGATGATGAGGCGGAGCTCGAGGCCCCGCAGGACCCTCGCAAGCTCAGGTCAGTCACCATCCAATTCACATGCTAGCTGCTAGGGGACGCGCCATGTTCTGCTTGGGTGGTGCCAGTTCTTAACCAAGAAGCTGCCGGAGGCGGCGGGCCAGCACCCACCTCAATAGCAGCCAGGCCTCGTGCCTCCCGCCGCTGCTGCCCGCTCCGCCTGCTTGGGCTTCCCGCTGCTCAACGCACCCTTGCGTCGCCCAGCCCCCACGTCCCGCCTCACTGCCCCACCCATTCATCCTTCCCCATCGCCTCCCTCCTTTCCTCCCTCCCCTCTCTCTAAGCGCAGCGAGGCGCAATACTTGAGCGCCAACGAGCTTATGAGGCAAAAGGACAGCAAGGCGGCAGCCGCTCTGTATGAGAAAGCCTTGGCCTCCAGCCCTGACAAGGCAGACTGGTGCGTCTCACTAGGGCGTGCTTGCCTGCTCACAGCAGCAGCAGCAGCAGCAGCAGCAGCAGCAGCAGCAGCAGCAGCAGCAGCAGCAGCAGCAGCGGACGCGGCCCAGCTTCAGCACTTGTAGCCAGGCTGTCCTCTTGCGGCTGCTGAAAGCAGTGCTGGCCTCGTCACCTGCTACCGGCCTGACATGCGGGCAGTGGGCAGCAGTGGGTTACTTCAGGGGTGCTTCCTTGCTGTCTCGCGCGCCCACTGAGCTCCGTTTATATGCCACTTACCCAGAGGCAGGGGCCTCATATGTTGCCAGCGCTTCATACTGCCGAGTCAGCTGCGGCACAGTTGTGCACCTGCCTGCCTGCCTGACTGCCCGCCTGACTGCCTTGCATCGCTGCAGCTATCATGGGCACGGAGTGGTGCTCATGAATCTTGGCAGGGAAAAGGTGGCAGTACAGGTAGGGAACAAGGCGGTACAGGAGGGGGAGCGTCACTGTAAGCGTGTATGTGTGCTGCTTCCTGTGACGTTGAGTGGCATTCGTGGATGCCTTAACGGTGCAAGCGTGCTGGATAAGATGCACCGTGCCATCGCTAAGCTAGCACTAGCATCCCCCTGCCCTCGCTTGCATGCGTCGCAGCCCCGTGCTATCCAGCCGTGTCTTTGCCCAGCCATGTTCCTGCCCTGCACCCGCCTTGATCACCCTGTCGCCGCCTGTCCTGCCTGCGCGCCTCCTTACCTGTACCGCCTCGTTGCCGCCTGTCATGACTGCCCTCCCTGCATGTCCCTGCCGCCCCTACCTGCCCCACTGTTAACACTCATGTGAGTATGCTTGCTGCATGTGCCCCCTCCTGCTGCCAGGACTTCACAATGTGCCTGGAACTGCCTGGCTGCACCTCCTACCTGCGCTTCCAGTCCCTCCTCTTCAGGGGCAACTGCAAGTCGGAGATAGGTGCGTGCTCTGCTGGCAGCATGTGCACATATAGCTAGGGGGTTGGGTGAGCACTGCACTAACCTTCAGGATTTGTCGCGTGAGGCGGGAACCGGCGTGCAAGGCGCCTCGCCTGCACGCTTGTCAAGCCTGCCTTTTGTTTGTCTGCACGCTTGGGCAAGCCTATAGTTTCAAGTTAGTGCCCTCCAGCTCGCTGCAAGGCACCCTTGCCCAGCACTGTGCCCTGCCTGGCATGGCTTGATTGTCCCACCTGCTGTCCAACCCAACACACTGAACACATGTGCCGACACTGTCTGGTGCTGCAGGCGATTTGGTGGGGGCAGACGCAGACTACAAGGCGGCAGAGGATGCCGCCAGTGAGGCTAAGCAGAAGCAGCTTGCCAGGGACTGCCGACTGTGAGTGGGCAATGCTCTGCGTCCGTTGCATTGCACACGTGGTGGCCTGGACGGAGCGAGGGGTGCCGACAAGTGGCTATGACTGGCATGCCCCCGTCAGGTGGGCCAGGGTGGCCTGCAAATCACGGCGCAAAAGTGCGGTGCGGCCCACAGCCGCTGAATCAGTAGGAGCAGCTCAGGTCCCCATGTTGCACTCGTATTCCCTGCCTCTTCAAATGGCCACAGTCTCGCTCATGCAGCAAGCCAGCGATGCGGCGTGTAAGGCGGCATTACCTCCCAAGCCGGCCTGCCGTGCTGCACTGCGCTGCCCCTACGTTGTGCCTCCCCTAGTATAGTCGTCGCAGCTTTTCACATATCTCCCCTGAGAGAGGATGCAACTTCAGGATGAACCACTTCCTGAGAAGTTGACGAGGCATGCCCCAACACGGTGCCTCCCTGCCTCCTGCAGCAAGCTGACTATGGAACGTGTGAGGCGGCGCAAGATGGCAGAGGCACGCAGGACGGTGACCAAGTAAGTCGGGGGATGGACCCCGGGTGATGGCCACAGGGGGAGGTTGGAAGGGGCTGCTTGCCGGGCAGCACGATGCACTGTGGCTCTGCGCACTCAGGCTGCCGCTGTGGGTGCAGGCGTCCTGCAAAAACTGCCGCTCGGTGGGAGCCGCTGCCGGTGCCTTGTGTTGCCTGGTCCTGCCGCGTGCTGTGCCCTGCTGCGTGCTGTGCTCTTCTGCATGCTGTGCTCCTGCTACGTGCTGTGCTCTGCGTGCCGGGCTCGTTCTACATGCCCCCTGCCATGTGCTCGGGCCGTCCTCTTGTTGCTACCACCCTGCCCCCCCACCGGGGTCGGTTGCCGCAGCAGCTGCTTTGAGTGCTCCGGGGTTGTGTGGAGTCAAACAATGGTACTGCCACGGGGTACTGCAGGTACGCCAGCGCGGAGATTGAGGAGCTTGAGCCGGATGAGGAGGAAGTGGCGCACGAGCGGGCACAGGCATGGCAGGAGGAGGCGCTTAAGATGGTGAGTGCTGACTCACGCCTTTTCAATCATTACTTTTTTTAACATTTGTATTGTAGTATGCTGGTAAGCCTTTGTTGCTTGCTGGCTGCTATCCTGCTCGAAGTTGCCAACCCGCCAGGCAACCCGCTTGCGTTTCTTCCCGTACGCCTGCCTGGCGGCCGCCCCCACATGCTTGCTTGCATGCTGGCTTGCCTGCCACTGTGCCAGCCCACCTGCTTCACATCTGCGCTGCGTGGCTGCTTCCACTCCAAGCCGACTGCTGAGCACCGGTGGCCACCACATCTGTTGATTCAGGCATCCGAGGCACGGGGGCGGGCGGGGCGCATCGGCAGAGAGGTAGAAGCGGAGGAGGCGCGCGTCAGGTGAGGCTGGCTAGCCACTCTCTTCATCGTGCCTCTGCACCCGTGTACGTCTGACCCCGCTGCAATCGCCGCCAGTGTCTTTAGTGTAAGCGCCCGCCCGCCACACGACGGACCCTGGCGGGCTGCCTTCCTCAGTCGACTCCTTGCGTTGCTTTCTCGCACTCCTGGATACTTGCCAGCTGCCTCGTTCTGTGTGTGTGCATTGTGCCTGTCTGCGGTTGCCTGCCTGCCTGCCTTAGCTTCGTTGTGTGCCTGCCTGCTGAGAGGAGTCGCAAGTGGGTTGCCTAAGCATGCCTTTGTGCCAAAGCACTCCTCTCATGTACTGGCCCACCCAACCTCTCACGTGTCTGCCCCAATACGTGTGAAATGGCCACAAAACACACGTTTTCTTTCTTTCTTTCTTTAAGCTGTTGAAAAATGTCTCCTGTTTTATTTGTTGGTATTGCCTGCAGGGACGAGAACCAGGCAAGGCGGGAGCGGAATGCGGTGCGGGCGGCGCGCCGGCGCCGGGCGGCTGCGGCGCAGCAGGCGCAGCAGCAGCGTGGGCAGCAGGAGGTGGTTGTGAAGGAGACCACAGAAATCCCAATCCAGGTCGTGGACAGCGCCGCCGACAGGAGCCGTGATTCAGGCAGGAGCGAAAGCGTCGAGAGCAGCAGGAGCAGCAGCGAAGACAGCAGCAGGAGCAGTGCCAGCAGGCAGGCTGGGTACACCAGTGAGTCCGAGAGCAGCGGGATGGTCCAGGCAGGCGAGGCTGAGGAGGCGGCAGCACCAGCAGCACCAGCAGCAGCCTCGCAAGCAGCCCCAGAAGCAGCACCGGTCCCAGCGGCAGTCGCACAAATCGCTGCCTCTCAGGGCAAGCCAGCACGGAAGCAAAAGCCAGAAGCAAAGCCAGAGCAGGCACCTGCAGCACCGAAGCAGAAAGCGGCGGCCGCGGCGGCAGCGCGAGCAAAGCAAGCGCCGCCCACGGCATCGCCGCCCCCAGCAAAGGGTTCCCCAGCGTCACTGCCAGCAGAGGCGCCCTCTGCGGTAGCAGCGGTGCCAGCCACAGCACCAACAACCTCAGCAGCAAGTTCGGCAGCAGCAGAAGCTTTGGCACCCTCTGCTGCCGCCCAGGCAGCAGCAGAGGCTGTGCCTGTCTCAGCGGTGGCGCCGGCGGCACCGAAGGCTCCTGCCGCCTCAGCGGCCGCCCCGGCAGCGGTGGAGACTCTGCCCGCGTCAGCGGCCGCTCCTGCAGCCACTACAGAGGCTCCTGCCGCCTCAGTGGCGCCGCCGGCAGCAGCGGAGGCTCCTGCGCTGCTGCCTGATGCTGACCTGGATGGTTTGAAGGCGGAGGCAGACAGGCTGCAGAAGGAGGGGCAGGCGGACGCAGCAGAGGCGCTGTATGCCAGGTGCGGCTTGCCGTGTGGGCGTGGGGTGCTGAGCGGGGCGGTGCGGCTTGCTGAGCAAGTGGGTGGGGCTTGCTGAGTGAATGGGTGCGGCTTGCTGAGTGGGTGGGGCTTGCTGAGCGAGTGGGTGGGGCTCTTGCGGCCTGGAGGCCTGCGTCGTGCGCCCACCCAGTACATGCATGTATGCTGTCCCAAAACTCACCGGCACTGCACGCCTGGTGCGGCTTGCTGTGTGGATGCGGCTGGGGCTCAGCGTGTGCTGCCAGGGGGGGAGCAGTGCGGGAAGAGGCTCAAGTGCACTGCCGAAAAGCATGTTCATCTCTGCCGCAAGCATGCATGCTGCCATGCGTAAATTCGGCCTGGCAGCTCGGCCCCCACCCGGTGCATGCACGGTGTCCTTCACTCGCCCTGAACCTTGCTGCCCTTTACTCACGCCATGCGAATGCCACTCCCAACAGCAAAGACAACCGTGGCCATGCCGCCATGCTCCTACCCCATGTGCGTGCTGCCAGCGACTCACCCCTGCTGCCCCTGCTGCCCTCCCGCTGCCCCGCCCCTGCAGGTACCTGCGCCACCGCCCCGCCGACCTGCGCGTGTGGGGCAACCGGGCGGAGAATTGCTGCAAGGTGATTGGTTGGGCTGGTGGCGGAGGCTGTTGCAAGGCGATTGCATGTCCTCCCCTCCTCCGTCCAGTATTCCTGCTGCCTCTGTGGACCTTGAATGTAATTCGTGCATTGATTGTTTGATTGTCAATGACCCCACCCTGCCGTACCCACCCTACCATACCCCGGTCCTGTGGTGCACCACTTCCCTCACACCACGTTGCTCGTCTCGTCTCACAACGTTGTGTGTCTCCCGTGCAGGCTGAGCGCTGGCAGGAGGCGCTTGACTGCTGCAATGAAGCCTTCACAGTGAGCACCCCCAGCCACGCCGTGCCACGGTTCAGGCTGTTTGCAAGGTGAGGGCACAACGCCACACACAAAGTGGCTGTGACTTGTGCTTCAAGCATTGTGCTGCACGGTTTTGCTGCGCAGTTGTGCTGCATAGTTATGCTGTGCAGCACGGGGGTCTGGGCCTGCGCCGCTTGTCTGCGACCCTGCCCTCCCTGCTCTTGCAATCGTGTTATGCAAGGCCCTCGTGCGTGCGCACCTGGATGATTGCATATCTGATTGCCTTCACGTGCAATCGTGCCTGCCCACACACTCGGCATGCAATCACACGCCAAGCACACACGCACAGCAGCATGCACAGCCCCGCCCCACCCGCCCTGCTTCTTCCAAGGCATGGCTTGCTTCTGCCTTGCCTGCTGCGCCATAAGTACCACGCGGCCTTACCCTGCAATCAGTAACACATGTCTGCCTTGCAACCCCTGCCTGCCGCCTGCCAGGCGGGCGGCTGCCTACCAAGGCATGGGCCGGCTGCAGGAGGCACTTCGTGATTACGAGGCCGCTGAGGTGGCAGCAGAGGAGGAGGAGCAGGAGGGGCCCAAGAAGCAGATTGCCAGGTGGGAACCGGACGCCAGGGAAGCCGGGGTGAGGGGTGCAACTTTGGGGGCAACCAGGCAAGCGGGCTGGGCTAGAATCCGCCGCCGCTACGGAGTTTGCAGGACGGTGTGCTTATGTGTTTGGTGTGTGGCTGTGTCGTGTGATGGTGCCAGGCTGTGTGGCCAGGGCTCTGTTTCACTGAATGTCGAGCCCACAGCCTAGCACCAGGTACTCCCCGGCTGCTGGTTCACTCCCCTCTTCCCTCCCGCCTCACTCTCCCCTGCCCCGCCATGCCCAACCCGCCCTGCCCACCTGCACCTGCCCCACCGCTCTCTGCATGCACATGCACAACAAGTCCATTGAAAGGTGCAGGTGCTCTGCACCCTGCCCTCCCCCATCTGTACCTCCTAAACTCAGCCCCCATCTCCATCCCACCCCCTCCTCTTGTCCAGTGGTCCTCACCACCTGCCACCTACCCCCTTGCTCCCCACTGATCCTCACCCCTCCCACCCACCTGCCTGCCCGCCCATGCACCTGCCCACCTCGTGCCTGCAGGCGCATGCAGCAGGTCCTTCAACAGATGGATGCCCAGGGTATCCTGCCAATTCCAGCCGACCCAACAGTCCTGGGCCTGCAGTCTTCGGCAGCAGCCGCCCATGTGGCACTGCCCAGCCTGCCTGTGGTGCCGGAGGCGATGCCCTTTGCTGCCCCTGAAGAGGCGGAGCTTGAACCGGGAAGTGGGGCAGCTTCTCAGGTGGCCGCCGCCGCTGCTGGGGAAGGCTCAGGCCAGACCCCAGAAGCAGAGGCAGAGGCAACAGGGGCAGCAGGGGCAGCGGCAGAGGCGCCAGCTGCGCCGCGTAGCCCGGGAGAGATCCTGACTGCGGCCAGCAAGCGGGCCATCGAGAAGGAGCGGGCAGCGGCAGAGCAGAAGCAGGCGGCGGTGGAGGCGCGTGACACGGGAAATGCGTGCTACAAGAAGAGGCAGTGGGAGCAGGTGGGCGGGGGTCATGGGGAGTAGGGGGCACAGAGCGGCAGCACAGTGCTGGGAAGTTGCTGGCCACGAGGTGGCAGTGACGCCGAGCTCAAAGCTGCGAGTGCGTCACGTGCCGGAGTGTTGCCTTGCCCACTGCCCATCTGCTGCGCCCCTCAGCTGTGCCCCGTTCCCTGTTTCTGCCACTCATACTCTGCCTTATTCAGCCGACTTGCTGAACCACTCGTCTTGTGTGCTGCAGGCCCTGCGCCACTATGAGCGTGCCTGCACCTTGGACCTCGGCTGCAAGCTGGCCCTGTCCAACCGGGCAGCTTCCCTGCTTCAGCTCAAGCGGTGGGATGACGCTGCCGACATGGCCTCCCAGGTAAGGCCACATCTGACGATCCCACCAACTGTCCTCAAGCAGCAACTAGTAGGCAAAGTGTGTTTGCATGTGGGGTCGCGCGGGTGGGGGGCAGGTTGAGTACTGCCAATTGTGGGTGTCGACTTTTTCCTGCATCCTCTTGCACATGTTGAGGCAGGGCAGGTGGGGACAGGCCAAATTTGTGTTGTAATACAGTCGCACGGCTCACTGTGCTGCTTTCTGTTGCTCTCGCTGCTGTCTCTGTAGCCGCTGTCTGCTGTGCCTCTCCGTCTCCTGCCCCTCCCCACTGTGCCTCTCCGTCTCCCGTCCCTCCCAGCTGTGCCTGCCTGCACACCTCCCTGCTCCCTCTGTTCCTGCCCCTCACTGACGGCCCGGCGGCCATTCCTTCCTTCCTGTCCACCGTGTCTGTTTCGATAGAATTGCCTCGTTCGTTGCCAGGCTCCGGCCTTGGCTGTGTGCTCTTCAAAGCCCTCCCCCCGTGTGCCGCAGCCTCCGCCGCTGCCGCTGTCACTGTCAGTCAACCAGACTCAGCAACCTGCATCCTCCTCATCAATCCAACCACCGAATTGTCACTTGTTTTTTTTTTTTTTTTTTTTTTTTCCCCTCCTTATCAATCCAACCACCGAATTGTCAAGTTTATTTGTTGTTGCACGTGTTCACTTGCTGCGTTACAGGCACTGGCCATTGACAGCAACTTCCTCAAGGCTCGCCACCGCCGCGCACATGCGTACAAGGGGCAGGGCAACCTGAATTTGGCGCTGCTGGACATGCAGGTGTGGGGCAAGGTGCTGTGTGGACGGCTGGGCAGGGGCCTGAGGGGTGTGTGGAGGTGTGCCCTTGAGTGTGCATGGCCAGGGGGGGGCTGTGCAGTTGTGCGTTTGAGCGTGCATAGCCAGGGGGGACGGTGGGGGTGTGCGTTTCAGTGTGCGCGGCGCGGGAGGCACCAAGTGGGGACTTGGGATGCCGCTGGGCACGCTGCTTGGTAGTGAAGGGGTGCCCGGCGGGAGAAATTGTAGGCGCATGCTGCACTCGTGGCAATCGCCTGCCTGGCTGCCCGCACGCTCCCTGCCGCGGTCCCCCTCTTTCTTCACCCCTTCTCCGCATCCTGTGGAGTAAGCATTTTCAAACGACGAGGCGGTCAAAACAGAGGCGGCACGCCCCGCGTTTGCCCTTCCCCCGTTCTCACCACTGCTCTCCCCCTCGTGCCTGCCCTGTTGTGCAGTTCGTGTCAGATGCGCTTCCGGACGACAAGGCAGTCAAGAAAGAGGTGGCTGAGCTGGAAGCAGCCATGGATGAGGAAAATGCCCGCCTGGGCTTTCCCGACATGCGCCACAACAGCCCGCTGTACGGGTGAGCTGTATGCCTTGGTTTGAGCCCCACCTCACACCTCTCCATTCAATCAATCGATCAATCCACTGGGCGGCTGTGGCTTCTCGGCAGCGCCCCTGCAGGCAGGCAGCGCTGTTTGGGGGTGCGCCGTTGGTTATAGGTCATGCAACTGGGCGGCTGCGGTTTCCTGGCATCGACACAGCAGCCCGCTGCTCGGGTGGGCAGCCTGCTGAGCCTGCTGAGCCTGGCCTGGCCTGGCCTGGCCTGTGCTCAGCTGGGGCCAGAGGAGCTTTGGGCATGGGAGCAGTCGTGGAGTGGGTCCGGCCCAGAAGGGACTGAGTGGACCGGCAAACTGCTTGGTCGCCCTGCCCAGTCCCCTGCCGCTCTTCTAACCCACCTCCCACCCTCACCCTCACCTTGGCTGCCTGCAGCGACCCCAGGGCGGAGTGAGGAGCAGAACGCAGTGGGCGGGCAGCAGGGGCGTCGCACTCTGCTGCCAGCAGCCGCCCAGAGTGCCCCACTCAGCCGTGGGCGCAGCCTTGCAGCCCATGGGCGCAGCCTTGCAGCCTTGTGCCACCTTGCAGCCTCCCAGCAGGCGCATGGTAGCAGGCACTCGACAGTCAATAAACGGCAGACAACGGCAGACAGCAGAGACACATGTCTGCGTGCACCAATCCATTGCACTGATACCACAGCCAAGCACATTGACACCACACATTGACACCACAGCTGAACACGGCATCACAGCTAGCTGAACACACCAGTCAGGAGCACAGCCAGCCCCCCTGCCTGCCAGTTTCCCCCCACACAAGTCGCTGCAATATCATTTGAGCACCAGCTCTTGGGGAAGGGAATGCCGTTAAAAGCAGGAGGGCAACTCTAGTCGTTGCTACTGCTGCCATCGCCTGAACGAAATCGAGATGTGTGAGCCTTTCCGGCGAACAAGAAGAAACAGGCAACGGGTAATGATGTCAGCATGCCACGTCAGCATGAGGAGCAAACCGGCGCCCTATCGATGTCTGCATGGACGGATTTCGCATGCAACATCCATGCCTGCAACATGTCGCACAGTTGCTGTACAGTTGCTAGGATAAGGTAACCGATGCACCTAAAGCAGCGCATGCCGTCCGCGACTCGCTGTCGGACAGGACAAGGTGCCTTGATCAAGTCACAGCTGGCAGGTTGATCGGGAGCAGTAGCTGGCTTGTGTTGCAACCTTGGCTGCTTCACCCTTCGTCTGTACATTACAAAGTGCATGCAGTTTCACACGCAAGCAGTTTCACACAACAGCCAAGTGTGCACACTTCTTCCAGCCACATCAAACGACAGCTGGCACACTTGCTGCATGTTGCTGTTCTGAAGGCCCGCCAGCTGCGTCAGCTACGCCGGGCTGGCCTTATGCGCTGCGCCCGCGCTGCCGGCCGCCGCGCGCCTCTGCTTCTGCAGCGCGCGCAGGCTAGCCTGAGGAGGGCTACCGCCTCGAGCGGTCCTTGGCCCGCTCAGCCAGTCGCAGGGTTGCCTGTAGCCGGGCGTGCAGCGTGCGCACCAGGTGGCTGAGGCGCGGCAGGTCGCGCAGCGCCGGCGACTGCAGCAGCTCCCAAGCCTCCTTCATGAGGCGCCTCAGCTTGTCAATGTCGTTCCCACGCTGCTCCCAGTCGTGCTGAAAGTACATCTGGTGCACTTGTGGCAGCGTTTGGAGGGCGTTAATCAGCGCTATGAACATCACCAGCGCAGCAATGGCGGCCATTGCTTCCGGAGGGATCTCGAAGGGCATGAAAGCTACGATGCACAGCGCCGCCAGGGCGGCACACCAGAGGCACACCCAGGCCGGCATCAGCGAGCCCCACGTTTCCATTGTGTAGGCAGGCCAGCCAGCCCAGGCGAGCAGCTCGCTCAGCATGAAGAAGAGCAGGCACAGTGTGAAGCGCTGCAGGAACCCCCAGCTGAGCAGAGCCTGCAGTCAAACAGGTGCAGGATGGAGGAAGGACGGACTTGTCAGTTTGGAGGGAGACGGGCGGGCACGTCAGTTTCTCCTGGGGAAGCCCTCCTTCAAGGAAGGAATGGTTCAGCGACAGGGACAAGGTGTGCAGCGGGGGAGGTGACGGTGCAACAGGCACAGGTGTGGTTTGGCAAGGAAGCTGACGCCGTGAGGGTCAAGGCAGAGCCGGTGCACACGGGGGCAGCACGCACAGCAGCAGTACTTCAACAGCCCCGCCGCAGATGGAGGGAGCAAGCCGATAAGGGGCAGGATGGGGATTCGAGAGGTGTGCCTCCGGGAGCTGAGTGAAAGCAAGCTGGGGTTTGCAAGGGACTGCAGCAGGCGCTGCTCGGCCTCGTCTGCAACGCACGGCGTGGGTAGCCGCCCCCAGTTCATGTTGATGCAGCCTTGTGAGACGATTAATGCGCAGGGAGCACGGGCGTGACTGCACTCACCGGCCACTTGGCAGAGTGCAGGCGGCTGGAAACCATCCAGCGGTCCACCTCCCCGCTCAACACGCACTGCGCCCGAGAGTGCGCCGCCTCTGCGTCCGCCGCTGCACCAGGCAGCAAGGCAAGCACGGCATCCCAGTCAGTCCGTAGGTGAAGCAAGTGCCAGGCCAGGCCCATCCCGTGAACACTACCCTTGCCGGCTCTGCCAGCACCCAGCAGCTGCAACGCTCGTCGTCATGCCAGGCACTTGCATGCCACCTGGCGACCAGTCCTGCACCATGCGTTGCACAGCCTCTCGTCCATCTTGGGAAGCTTGCAGATCAGCTTAATGGAAGCGGTGCTGCCCCGGAAGACCCACCCCCCACCTGGCACCGGCATGCCTCACCTGGCAGCTTTGCAAACTCCTGGCCCTCCCGCAGGATGTCGGCGTGCTCCTCTACTCCTGCACGTGTTGACATCACAAGATGGGTGCCAGGGTCGTGGGTGCAAGAGTACGTGTCAGGCGGCAGCAGGCGGCAGCAGGCCGCAGCAGCAGGCAGCAGCAGGCAGCAGCAGCTGGCAGCAGCAGGCAGCCGCAGCAGCAGCAGGCAGGCGGCAGCAGCAGGCTGCTCGCTGCACCGGCAGCAGCCGTCGGCCACCCGGCCGCTTGCCTGCGCTCCTGCACCGGAAGCAGCTGCCGGCCACCTGGGGTCCTGCCCGGGAGGTGGCCAGCCACTGGGCAGTACTCCTTTTGGGGAGGCAGCAGCCCTGGCTGGCCACTGGCCTCAGAGTATGCCTCCACTCACCCCCCTCTCTGTCCCATGAGACCCTGCTGGCTCCCCCTGGACTTGAGATGTATTTGATTGACTGATTGAATGGGCTGCCTGACGAGAGCCTCACCGAGGATCTGTGCGCTCTCCTGCACCCATGCGTCGTAGGAGTCGCTAATCGTGCTGTCAAGGACCAGCAGAGCATCCACGTGCTGCGCCTGCTGCGGTGGCGGCGGCAGCTCCTGCCCTGCCTTCACTGGCTGCCGCTCCAGCTCTTTTTTCTTCCACAGGGCGTCGCTCAGGGCCGCTTCATACTGGTAAAGTTTTTCCCAGTTGGCCGACATGGTTGCGTTGCGCTGCCTGCAGAGTGCAGGCACTTTCAAGGGGGGACTGCTGGCCAGGAGGACGAACACTCGCGACAAGCGTGGCGCACGCGAGGCGCCACGTAAGATGCTGCAATGCCGGCCAAGACAGCCGGAGCGGCAGCCCACAGCATGCCGGACACATGGCGCGACAGCCCACAGCATGCAGGACACGCGGCGCGGCAGCCCACAGCATGCAGGACATGCGGCGCGGCAGCTTACAGCGCGGCAGAACCCCTTACCTGGGCGCGGCGCTGGAGGGGGCAGTGGCCGGGCTAGGCGCTCATCTCGGCCCCAGCTGTAGCCGCGCCTGCCGAGGAGTGGTGCAGGGACAGGTAACGGGCAACGGTGAGTTTGAATGTCGAAGGCAGGGAGGGTGGG
>JTEE01000306.1:500909-511502 GCA_002896455.3 Chlorella sp. ArM0029B | reverse complement strand
GCGCCTGTAGTCCACCTGCTGCTAGCTAGTAGCAGCGGGGCGGTGAAGCCAAGAGCGAATGGCTGTTGTGGCTGCTGGCAGCAGCTGATGTGATCGTGCCACGTGGCCTGCTGACACATGCCTCACAAGCATGCTTTCCCTTCGTGTGCACTCATGGAAAGCTGGGAAGGCCAGGAGGCCCTCCCGCCCGCCCGGGGCGCGGCAGCTGCCCTGAAGGTGGTGTCTGGTCATCGAAGGGCACAGATATGATTCTGATGAAACGCGTTTTCCCCACTTACTCATTTCAAGCTAAGCTCCAGGCAAGTTGCTACCTGCCGGCTGGGCCGTGGTGGGCACACAGGCCTGGGCCGGAGCACCGGTTGGGCACTCCGCCAGCCGCTTTGGCTCACGCCGTGTGGCGCACAGTGCGCCAGCACGGAGCCCAGAATCCGCGTGCCCGCTCGCCGCTGCTTATAGCGGCTGCCCCGCCGCCGCCCCGCCGCCGTCCCGCCGCCGCCCCGCCGCCGCCCCGCTCGGCGCTCGCTCACCGCCTCTCGCTCACCCCCTCCCGCCAGTCCCTCCCACACCCTGCAGGATCCCCTTGCCCGCTCGCAACCCAAGCTACCTACAGCCTCAAATCCGCTCTTCCCCAACCCTCCCTACACTATGCGGCGTGGCGGCGGCGGCGGCGGCGGCATTCTCCGCGGCATCAAGGTTAGACGGGGCTGCCAAATGCAGCAGTCAGGGTCTCTGGCTGCGGGGAGATGGTTCAACTGCATGCAAGCTTGAAGTGGAGGCAACGTTTGGTGCCAACAAGTGCTGTGACGTGCTCGCATCCGCCACCTCCCTCTCTCCTCTCTGCACCTCTCGCCCCGTTGCCGGCCGCAGCGCAGCACAACACCCCTCTCTACCCTCCTGTTCCCTCCCTTCACCTCAACCTGCTTGCTGCCTCCCCATGACGGTGCCTCTGGACTCTTTTGTCTTGGGCCAATTGTTGGTTCTGTTCTCTGACAGTGCCTTCTCCCCTCCCCCTCCCTCCCTCCCCCCCGCTTGCCTCCCCCCTTGCAGACCATCCTGCTGGCACCCGTGGTGGCTGTGCAGCGCGTGTGCACCGGGTTGTTCACGATGTGCCGTTGAAGGCAAAACATTTCCAGGAGCAGCACTGATGCGAGCACTCCACGCCATGGGAAGCTGAGCAGGCACCCCACGCCAGCTGTCAGTGCCGCAAGCCCTGCTTCATGCAGGGGCATGGCCCCCAGGCCTGCCCCTGCGCTGTGCATACACCTTGAAACTCAACCACCTCTGAACGTACACACACCTTACAATTTTGGCAACCTATGCAAAAGATGTGCGATCCGATTCCTGTTCTGCTCTGCCGCCCTGGCTGGCCTGTGATACACCTGCCTGACCAAACTTCAGTGCCAGTGACCACACTTCAGTGTAAGCAATCAATTTCAGGAGGACTGCAAACTTGAAGTAACGAGGCAGTGGAAGGCTGGTGAGTGTGTCAGGCTTGGATGGGGTTCCGGTTTCCTGATCTGCCCCATCCGCTTTTGCGCCGAAGCGCAGGCCAGCCGTGCCCCGCACGGCGGTGGGCGCTGCTTTGCAGCCTCACAGCGTGCATGCCTCCTGCTGACACACAATTTCAAGGCCGCAGCGAACGCACAGGCATGCACATCTGCACAGCCAGTACTGCACAGTCACGGCCCTCTGCAGCTTCCTCCCTCCCGGCAGAAGTACCGCAGCAGTACTGCAGCACCGCGTACAGCACCAGCGCAGGGGCGTTGGTGTGCCATCGATACAAGGACCGGACAACAAATGTCTTGATTTCCCAAAGTGGCACAGGAGAAAGGAGCAATCTGCAACAGTAAAGCGAAAGGAGCCCTGCCCTTCCCAGTCATCCAGCTCTCGGCTGGGAAAGAAGGTGCCATCCAGCGCATCACATTTATTTGGCTCGCAGAACTCGCTGTGCTTGTTCTACGTCAACTCCAGGCCTCAGGCAAGTGGGTCCGCCTTGCCCAGTGGGCTCGCCTTGTTGCCTGGCAGCCGGGCCGTGGCGCGGGGCGCCCTCACACTGGGCCTAAGAAGCGCGCTTGCTGTGTCGGCCCTGTTGTGATCCCGGCAGCCCCTTTGAACCGCGGCCCTGCGCGGCGTTGCGAAGCCCTGGCAGATCTGCCTCCCCGCTGGCCCCGAGGACCTGCCGCCGCGCTCACCGTACGGCAACTTCCTCCCCCCCCGCCCCCTGCAGTATCCCCCGTGACCTCTCGTGACTCAAGCTTCAAGCCCAATCTTCTCCAGACTTCCTTACACTATGCGGCCTGCACATGGTGCCGGGGGGCCTCGTCGCGGCGGCGGCCTCAGGGTGCGAGGGTGGCAGGAGGTGTAGGCCAGAGAGTGTTCAGCTGCAGGGCGCGAGGGGCAAGAGGGGGATTACGAGGACCCTTAGTGCACAGAAGTTGTTGTGGCGTGCTCTTTTGCCCATGACAGCCTATCCGCAAGGGCTTCCCTACCACATGGCCCCCGCCCCACCGCCAGGCTTGTCACACACCCGGTGCCCACCCTCCTCCCGTCCCCTGATGGGAATGTTGCTGACCCCCAAAGGCGACACCCCTGCACTCTCTTGCCCTCTGTGCCAATCAACAATCAGCACCCCCCTTGTTCCCACTGCCCAACTCTGTGCCAATCAACGACCGTCCTCTGTTCCCTCCCACTTCCCCTGTCCCCCCGTCCCCCTGCAGACCATGCTGCTGTCACCCGTGGTGGCTGTGCAGCGCGTGTGCACCCGGCTCATCCGGATTTTGCGCCGGCGGTGATCTGCGCTCAAAGGCCTGCGCACAGATGAAACTCAACCATACCCGAGCATACAGACACCTTGACAATTTTGACAATTTGTGACACTAATGGGCGACCCGATCCCTGCTCTGCCGCCTTGCTGGCCTGTGATATAACCCGACTGATCGGACCACTGTGTGAGCCCTCAAGTTGAGCAGAGCTGCAAGCAGCTACGTCATGGCAAAAACAGGAAGCTGCTTGTGGTGTGCTGTGCTGGGGGGCTGAGACGCGGTGGGCGCGGGCACCGGGGCGGGGTGGTGATGTGTGCCGGGGTTACTTGGGGCCCAGGTCCTTTGCTCTGCCCGCAGGGGGTGCCCCCCTGCAGCTCTTTGAAACGCACCAATACCCTTGCCGCACCGAGCCGCCTGCAGCGACCCCAGGGTGTCTGGGAAATGGAGGACGCCCTGGGGAGTGAGGGGAAGAAGGCAGCGTGCCCTGGGCTGCTGTGCAGCCTCCCAGCATGCAGCCTCGAGCGCACGTGCCTGCGTGCAGCCTAACTACCAGGCACAGTGGACGAAGGTGAGACAACAGAGACACCTTCGCTATGCACCACCGCCAATATCACGGCCAAGAACTGTGACATCAAAGGAAGCAGATCTGCGCAGCCAGCGGTGCACAGCTAGGGGGCTCCCCTGCCACCTTCCTTTTGTGTGAATACCGGTGGTTGAGCAGGGCTGGCTCAATGGAACGCACCTGAGTACAAGGCCTCTGGTTCAGGGAAAGCAGATGCCCTTACCATTCAAAGCAGAACACGAACAAAACTGAAGGAACGGGCAGCATGACAACAGGCCACACGGCGCCGCGCAGCTTCCGCCAGGTGGCGCAAGGAGAGGAAGGTGCCAAACCCAGGTATGGCATGTGGCGGCGGGCGCGCTTCGCCATTCCTTCACACGCGCCACTCTTGCAGTTTGCTTTCAGGCAAGTGGGCACGGCCTGGGCTGTGTTTTGTGGCGCCGGGCCGCGGTGCGGGCGCTGCCTGAGAAGCCCAAGTTTGGCTCAGATGCCGAAGGGCCGGCCGCAGGAAATCGGGTTGCGTGTTGTGGAGCCCGACGCGCCTTTGTGGAGCCCCGCATCCGCTCCCCACTGGCTGCCGCTGAGCAGCTGCCGCCCGCTCACCGCCTCTGCGCGACGCCCGCCTCTCCCTCACACGCTGCAGGATCCTCCTCAAACCCCTCGTGATCTGACCCAACCACCTTTACTGCACGCTTCTCCAAGCCTTCTTGCACAACATGGGGCGCCGCGGCCACAACATTGTCCAGGGCGTCAAGGTGCGACAGCTTGCTGGGCAAATGTATGGCAGGGTGAAGCCAGCTTGACAGATTGCCACAGGATGCCACAGGATGCGTAGTCAAGCCGCATGCAAACTGAAGCAAAGGCACTTTGGTGCATGCCGCAGTGCACCAAATGCATCGACCGGCAGCCCGTCTGCCGCCTCCTCCCTTCTCTTTCTTCGCCCCGCCTCTGGTCGCCGACGCCCTCGCCCTCGCCACCACCAGAACCACCTTCCCTTCCCCTCTCCAACATACCTCGCTTCCCCCTCCCCTCCCAACACAGTGCACTGCCACCACTGTGGTGGCCCACTTCAATTTCTCTCCCTCAGCGCCACATAGCGCTGGGTGGAGGGGCACTTTCTTTGCTATGCTTTCTGTCTTCCTTTGGTAACACAACCCTGTCCCCTCTGTTCCCCCTGCAGACCATCGTGCTGTCACCCGTGGTGTTGGTCCAGCATGTGTGCTCCGGCATCAAGCGGATTTTCGGCCGCTAGAGGGCCACCCGCCCCGCCACCTGTCGCCACCAGTGACGGGGAGCGCTGAAGCAAGCATGCTTTGCCGGGGGAGCTGAGGAGGCACTCACCTCATGCTGGTTTCAGGCTGCTGAGCTTGCTGGGGCAGGCCTGCCAGGTTTGCACCTGCGCCTGCACGCAGACGGAACTCACCCCTGACTACTAAATGTAGTACACACCCCTTTTATATCAACTGAACTACACACACCTGTTGATTGGCAAACTGTGATTGTCTTTGAACCGGTGTTTACCGTGCCGCCCTTGCTGGCCTGTTATGAAACTGCCTATATTGTAAGCCCTCACTTCAGAAGCGCCAGGAGATTTGATTTTATGGCTGACGAGGGTGGGGCTGAGGGCTGAGCTGTGCTGGGGGCCTGAGGAGCTGTAGCCCTGGGCACCAGTGGAGGGCTGTTATGAGTGGGGCCCGGCCATTTGAAACTCACCTCCCACTCCCTTCCCACGAGGGCCCTCCCAGCTGGAGACCGAGGGCCAGAAAGCAGCAAGGGTGCGCTGCGCTGCTGCCAGCAGCTGCTTAGCTTGCCGTGTGCAGCCGTGGCGGGCTGATTAGCTGTATTCTTCTTGAGCACCACCAGTGGAGGGCTCTTGGAGCGGGCCCGGGGCCCGGTCACCCTGCCTAATAATAGCCTGCCCTGCCCCCTGCCCCCTTTTGAAGCTCACCTCCCGTCCCTCCCGCACCGGACCAGCCTGAAGCGGTATGAGGGCGGCTGGAAACTTTCACACTTGAAGTGAGGAGCAGGACGCGGCAGGCAGGCAGCACGGGCGTCCCGTTCTGTTGCCAGCAGCCGCCTGGGCATGCCGCCCGCACAGCCGCGGGTGCCGGCTTGTGCCGCCTTGCCTGGGTGGAATGACGTGCAAGCACGCACGCAAGTGCCTAGTCCTTAAGTTGCAACTGCCTCCATCACCGAGGGGGGGAATGATCGAGAGGGAGAATGAAACGAGAGGCCTGTGCAAGGCTGCATGCACGCAAACCTCAAAAGGCCAGTAGGCCCTCCTGGCCCGCCAGGGGAGCGGAAGCTGCTCTGAAGGTGGTCTCGTCAGATGATGCTTCGATGACGTGTTAGCTTCAGCCCAACGCGTTTGCCCATTCTAACGTTAAACTTCAACCTTCCAAGGCAAGCGAGGTCCGGATTGTAGTCTGCCTTGTTGCGTGCCGGCTGGCCGGTGATGGGCGCACAGGCCTGGGCCTGAGCCACGCCTGAGCACCGGCTGGGCACTCCGGAGTTCGGCCTGCCGCTTTGCCTCACAGCCACGCCTTGTGACGCACAGTGCGCAGCACGCAGCCCCGCATTTGCGTGCCCGCTCGCTGTTTGTGTTCAGCGGCCGCTCCGCGGCCGCCCCACCCGCCCCGCTCGACGCTGGTTCACCGCCTCTTACGTGGCACACGCTAGCGTAAGAGAAGCTCTCACCGCCTCCTGCCATCCCCCCCCCCCACCCCCCCCACACACACACACACACCCTGCAGGCTCCCTTTTGGCTGTTAGTGACTCAAAGTCATCTACAACCTCGAGACTCCACTCTTCTCCAACCCTCCTTACACTATGCGGCGCGGCGGCGGTGGCGGCATTATCAGCGGGCTCAAGGTACGACCGTGGCGGCAAATTACAGGGGGCAGAGTGGCACTGTGCTTGCCAGGGACTTGTGGCTTGGCGCATGGCTTGGCTGCATGCAAGTGGAGGCACTGTTGTGCACAATGATGGTGCTGTGGCGTGCTCAACAGCACACCGACAGTTTGACCGTCTGCCAACCTCCCTCTCTCCTCGCCTCTCTCCAGCTCTCGACCCTTTGCCGGCCGCAGCGCAAACCCCTCTCCATCCTCCCGTTCCCTCCCCTTTCCCCCAAAACAAACCTTGCTGCCTCCCCTGGTGACGCTTCTGCACTTTGTTATCCTAGGCTAGGCCAAATACAGGGTTTCTCCTCTGACGGTGCCTTCTCCCCTCCCTCCCTCCCCCCGCTTACGTCCACGCTGCAGACCATCCTGCTGGCACCCGTGGTGGCTGTGCAGCGCGTGTGCACCGGGATCTTTACTATGTGTCGCCGTTGAAAGCGAGAACTTTGATGCGAGCCATGGGGAGCTGAGCAGGCACCCCACGCCAGCTGTCAGTGCCGCAAGCCCTCCTCAACGCAGGGACATGGCCCCAGGCCTGCCCCTGCGGGCATTGCACACACCTTGAAACTCAACCGCCCCTGAACGTACACACACCTTACGATCTTGGCAAATATGTTTGACTCGATCTTTGCTCTGCCGCCCTTGCTGGCCTGTGATTTACATGCCCTGACTGTACCGCAGTGCCCTGACTGTACCTCAACTCCCTGCCCAGACTGTACCTCTGTGTAAGGCCTTAAGTTTTGTAGTCCTGAGCACCTGACCCCCCAACCGAGAAGGAGGCAGGTTCAATCTTCCTGCGTGTGCTGTCGCTGGGGCAGGGCACTGCAAGCAGAGCTAGGGGACGGAAGGAAAAGGGCACAAGCTGTGGACGTATTCGTATGTAAAAGAAATATATTCGTATATAAAAGAAAGGGCACAAGATGTGGACGTATTCGTATATACAGGATGGTTGGCGGCATAGAAACCGTGCAGGGCAGTCGGGCGCGGCAGGATTCGTGGCATGCGTTTGAGTGCCATTGATCCAGAATGCCAGTACTCGAAACATGTATCATTGGGGTGGTAGCAGAGCAAAAGTCACCAATAAACCCTGGTGGAAGGCATCACATGCAAATTCTCCACATGTTTTGGTGACGGGTGCTGCGCAGCGGTTGAAGAAGGTGCCCTGCGCTCACAGCCTGGCGGAAGCGCGGGCTCTCACCCAACCAGCCCCTGGGAGAGCGCTGTGTCGCATGATATTCTCTCTTTCTGAATCTCACCTCGGGCCAGGTGGGAAGGCATGGGGCGGCTCTGTTTTTTGTGCAGCCGAGTTGAAGCGCCTGCTTGCTCGAGGCTGGGAGCCTGCTCGGCTCCCTCGGGGACGCACCCAGGGCAGTCCAGTCTGGCTCTCAGACCTCCTGGCACTCTGCGTCCATTGGACGTCCCTCTGCGCTCCTGCCGCCCTGCCGTGCCCGCCGCGTCCGCCGCCACGCCTGCACCCGCCACGCCTCTCGCCCACCCGCCCCTGCATGTCGCCTGGCGCCCCCTCCTGCAGGCGTCCCCCAACTTGACCTCCTGTGACCTATCCCAAGCGTTTCCTCCTGACTTCTCCTCAGCGTGCAAACTGGCTCAGCTTGCACCATGGTTGGCAGCTGTGTGCGCGGCCTAAAGGTAGGCTGGATTTGGGGTTTGGGGGGATTAGAGTACCCAAGAATGTGAGACGAACCGGCCCTCAAACTCAATAGTGAGTGACAAACAGCCAGCGCAGCCAGCGGACACCCATGTTGTTGCCCAACCTCTTGTTAGCTGCAGCAGAGGCCGGGATGCTGCAAAGTTATTTGCCTGACCGGGTGAACGCTGCCTGCCAGCCAGCCTCCCTGCCGTCACCACCACTCCGCCTGTCCTTTCTGCTCCCTGCCAATCACCACCGCCTGCCCCGCCGGCTCCTTGATTCCTCTGCCCCCCCGCCCCGCCCCTGCTTCCAGACGATCCTGCTGGCGCCGGTGGTGGCGGTGCAGCAAGTGTGCAACGGAATCATACAAATGTGCAGCTGCAGGTAGCTCCGTTGGACTGAATAAGTGCGTAAGCCACGTGGGCCAGTCGCCCATACACCAGGGGTAAAGAGCTGCTGGCTCCCATTCCTCCCCTCCTCACGAGCGGTCCCACGGCACGCCCTCACGGCCTACAGCTGCACACTGTTGGCAGGTGCCCTCCACTTTGATCCACACCAATTGATGTTTGTGTGACCCCAAGTACGACACTGGCACGCGATGCTGAATGCGACCTGCCCTGCCCTGCCCTGCTCCTGCTCCTGCCAGCCACCTGCTCCCATGGTGCCTGGGCTGTGCACTTCTCACACAAGTGTAACCGTATCGGGCACTGTATAACAGCCCTCTTACTGTCGGTGCAAACCGAGGCGTGTTACAAGACGTGCTGGGGAAGGGCAGGATGAATGCAGGGCAGTGGGGCATGGCACAAAGCCGAACAGTCAATGAGCCATGGCTGTTCACTCACTATCACTCACTATGATTGAAGGATGAATGAGGCGCAGGGTGCGGCGAGAGGAAAGCTCACAGGCCTGCCTGGCCTGCCCTACCGCCGCACATGCACGGCCACGGCAGCACAGCAGGCGTGTGGTGTGCATATACAGGGTGGCAAGCATGCATTGCATCGTGCAGTGCCAGAGTAGTGCAAGCTAGGCGAAGGTGCTTGCGAGCCCCAGACAAATGCGGCGCTGAGGCCCATGCTGTGCTAGCGGCAAGAGCGCTCATGTGAGCGACAGCAAGGCATGCAAAATGTGCACCAATGGGGTGAAGTACGATACAACCTTGGGGTGCATGCAGGGCGATACAACGAGGCAGGCAGCAGGGCATGCATAACATTGTGGGGCTACTGGTACGGGTGCTATGCATTTGCAGTATGTGGTAGTGGGCATGGCCTCCGCTGGGGCTAGACAGAAATGCCCCTGAGGTTCGAACAGGCGGCTCGCTGGCAACGCAGCTGGCTGCCGCCTCGTGCGCTGGGCGGGCGTGCCACGGGCAGTGCCCGCCCAGCTGGCTGCCTGGCCAGGCAGTACGCCCGGCTTATGGGCCAGGCAGTACACCCTCCTGCTGCGGTACGCCCGCCTAGCTGGCTGCCATGTGGGATTGATAACACATTTTGATAGAAAAATGTGCCTAGCTGGCCGCCATGCGGGCCACTGCCATGCTGGCAGCCACCGCCGCTGCGCCCGCGCGCCGCCCGCACTCGGGCAGCTTGCAGATGTAGACAATGGGGATGGCAGCTCCCAGTGAGAGCATAAGCGCCAGAGCAAAGGCGCCCCACCTGCCGGGGTGGGGGAGGGCGGTGGGACAGAGGGCGGAGTTAAGAACAGGGGGGGGAAGGCAGTGTGTGCATCCCAGGGACTGACAGCACCAGGGCACAGGCGCAGCAACGACGGTGGCAAGAGTGGCACGAGGGAGGAAAGAAGACGAGGAATTCATCACACATTGGTTGCTCGAAAAGCAGGACAGCACCAGCGCCAGGGGGCGCGGGGGATGCAAAAAAGGGACAAGGGAAGTCAGTGAGTGCATCACAGGGAGAGGACAGCACCAGTGCCAGGGCGCCCCACCAACAGGCGGGCCAGATGGGTGGTAGGCCCGGGAGGATGAAACAAGTGGAATCGGCATGTGGCCGGCATGCACGGTGCAGCACTGGGTGGCAGGGCAGGCACAGCAGCACTGCGCAGGCAGGAACGAGCTGGAACCACATGCGAGCTAGGAAGGGGAGGGCCGCCAGGCTGGCAGCGGTGGGCAGGCACATGCTCAGTATGCCGCAGCCCGTTCCAGGCAGCATGGAAAGGAGGGCCTGCGTGGTAAACAGACCTACGACGTTTCCTTGATTCCCCGCAGGCATTGCATCATGCTCATGCTCATGCAGGCATTGCATCATGCTCACCACAGATCGGTGCAGGTGTCATCTGGCAGCTGCAGCTGGGCACACAGTGCCTGCATCAGCGGGGGGAGGCAGGGAGGAGCATTGGACCGCTGGGAGGCCGGCAGGGTGAGGCAGGGAAGGAGCGGCAGAGCAGTGAGGGAGGGCACAGGGGCGGGCCGTTAAGCTGATGATTGGTGCAGGTGGAGAAGCCGGGCGGGCACCCCACGCCGCCTGCTTGCTCCGCCTGACCGCACATGTGCTGCACAGGGGACCCAGCCAGCCAGCCACCCCATCAACCAGTCAGCCAGCCAGCCACCCCATCAGCCAGCCAGCCAGCTCCCATTGGCCTGGCTGCCCGCCGCTGCTGTGGCGCCCCAAACATCGCGCCCAGCCACCTCTGCAGCAGCGCGCGCCCAGGGTGAGTTCAGCTATGCAGCTGAAAAGATACGATATGACCCCACCACAGACGCCCAGCCACCCG
>JTEE01000306.1:485116-500904 GCA_002896455.3 Chlorella sp. ArM0029B | reverse complement strand
CTCTGCGGCATAGGTGAGGCCAAAGTTGAAGAGGAAGGGTGCCAGCATGCCCAGCACGATTGGGCACATGATGCACCACCACAGGGGGGTGGGGCCTGCCATGAGGAGCAGCACGGAAGAGGAGCCTGCCTGAGCAAAAGCAGAGGCCAGGGCGGGCAGCGAGGCCTGCGGGGCGAGGGAGGGGACAGACAGGGAGAGGGAGGGAGGAGGGAGAAGGAGGGAGGAGGGAGAGGGAGGGAAGGATGGTGGGGAATGGGGTCAGCGAAAGGGCGTGCGCGGGTGTGCGGCGGGGGGAGCAAGGGCGGGGCGCTGCTTGCGTGCGGGCAAACATGTAGGCTGGTGTGCTGGAACCAAGGTGCATAAGAAAGCAGGGGCTCTTTGTGTGCTTGAACCAAGTGCATAGAACTGGGTCGGCAAGAAGCCAGGCAGCCTGCCGTGGGGGCAAGAAGAAGCCTGGCCTGACTCAGTGAGGGCAGCAGTGAGATGTGTCTTCACCTTGCCGCTCTTCAGGAGTTCCACTGCCTCTGAAGCCTGCTCGCCCAGCGTTTCCACAAAAGCAGCCAGCAAGCCGGGCAGCCCCGGGCCTCCCAGCCCGGGGTCGACGTCTGCCCCCGGTTGAATGAGCGGCTCCCGACTGCCGCCGGTGCCGCCGCCGACGCCGTCAGCTGCCCCTTCTGCTGCTGCTTCCACCGCCTCTGCTGCTGGTGCCCAGCCAGCCATTGCCGCCATCTTCCCGGCCAGCCAGGCATCCAGAACCACCCGCCCGCTGCTGGCCTCCCACACCGCGCACGGCCCGTTGCCCGAGGCGCATGCCGGCAGCGGCGCCGTCTCGAGCCGGAACGCAAACAGGCGGCGACCAAGCGCTGCCTCGACTGTACCGACGACCACGTTCAGTGCGGCTGCGGCAGGCGACAGCACTGCTGTGAGATTTGATGCCGCTGGGTCTATTGAGAGGAAGGGGACGTGCTCCAGGCGCCTGCGAGTGGGGCAGGGAGGGCAAAGCAGGGAGGGGCAGAGAGCGCGGCAGGCTGTGGCGGGCTGTGGCTGGAGAAGGCATGCACAGTGGGCGTACGACGGGGCCTGCCAGCCCTTCCCACCTGTGTGCTCCCTCCCCACCTTCCCCTCGCACTCTTCCTCCCTTCCGCACCCTCCCTTGCACACAAGAGCAGTGCCCAGCCAACCCCACCTGCTCAGGCTGCCGTTGCCCGGCGTGATGAGCAGGAAGCTGCCCATGTGCCTCCACGGGCTGCCCAGCACGCCCAGCAGGCTGGCGCTCCCATCTGGCAAGCAGGGCAGGCAGGCAGGGACCGAAGTTAAGATGGAGTCAGTCAGCCCATTGGGTAAGGATGGAAGACAAGTCGGCTCAGCTGTGGGAGTCAGTTCAGGCTGTGGGGCTCAGAGGACTGTGCAGGCTGGCGCTCCCATTTTGGCAAGCAGGCAGGGAGGGGCAGACATGGGCGAAGATAGGATGGGAGTCAGCTCAGGCTGCCAGGGAGACAGGCAGGCACAGCTTCCAGAATGAGTGGGCAGCTGGCAGAGTGCCATCACGATTTCAGCGCTGCTGGCAACGATCACGCCGGCGCTTCGAAGTGCTCGAAGAGGCATAGCCCCACAGAAAAGCTCCCTAGCTCCAAACAGTCCTACACAGGCACCACTCTAGTCCTTTACACCCACACGCTCCGCCNACACAAGCCTGGCTCACCAAAGCGTGCAAACTTAGTGCCCAGCGGCCACCCCACGCGCCGCATCGCATCCGCCGCCAGGCCCGTCACGGCTGAGGCAGTGGTAAAGTCCATGGCTGCCGCATCTCCCGCCGCTCCGGGCGCCCCCGGCGGTGCTTGTGCTAGCACCAGCAACTCGGAGGCCAGGGCCGCCTGCTGGCGCCAGCTGGGCCCCAGCGGGCACTGCAGCTGCGGCTGGATCTGCTCTGCAATGAAGAGGACCTGCAAGGGGGAAGCCAGCGCCACAGACACCTCCTCGGGTGACTCCTTGCTTACTGTGATTGGTACACAGTGAACGGTTTGCTGCCTCCTAATTGGCAATTCAGCCGCATGTGCCGCACCCACATGTCGACCAGGATACCAGGCGACCTAAAACCTTTGCAGAACAGGACCTCGGGTGCTTACACTGCCAGTGACGAGTGCTGCTGCCACGGCCAAGGGGAGCAGACCGGAGCCCATGGTAGCAGGGCGGGGGCTGACGTCAACGTGGCTTCTACGGCCTTCCTCCTGCGGTGGCGGTGTAGCGGCGGCAACAAGGCTGGAGGAATGGGCGCTGATGAACAGCAACAGCGCCGGCGCGTCGCAGTGGCGATTATACGCTTGGAAGAGCAGCCTGAGCGTGGGCTCACCTAAACTCTGCAGCGGAACGCAACCCCGGCCAACCGACCTCGGATGCCGCTTCTAGCTGCGGTTCAGATGTCGGATTAGGGTGCACCAAGTGTACGCGCACCGAGGTTAGGCTAGGGCTTCGGCTGCACCGAAGTGCCGGAAAGGCACAGCACGCAGCAGCACATAGTGCCAAAAAACGCCTCAGTTGTGCATTGTCGCCTCATGTCGAGTGCTCACTACTCGGAGCTTGTCGTTAGCGGTCTGAGCAGCCCCTGGGAGTGTTTAGAAATGAAGTGCCTTGCCAGAGCTGCTCGGAGGCTGTCGCAGGCGGGCGGGACCAGGTAGGTGCAACATCAGCGACATGAATTGCATTATGTGCGGTAGCAAAGCTGGTTACCCGCCGCTTTGGCACATGCCGCTGGAACCATCCACCCTGCCTGCTCTGTTGCCGCTTGCAGGGGTCTTAGCGACGCCCTGGCAGATGCCGGCGCCGCCAGCAGACAGACCCAGGGCGTGCAGCAGCCCTGGGCTCTCTCCACCCTGCGCGCACACACTGGCGGCGGCAGCGGCGGCAGCAGCAACCCGCCGCCGCCAGGCAGCGGACCTGTGCCAGCCCTAGAAGAAGCAGCCCAGGCCAGCACATCTGCCAGCAGCAGCAGCAGCAGCAGCAGCAGCCAGGCGGCAGCAGCGGCAGCAACAGCGGCGGTGTCGGAAGCGGTGGCTGCGGCGGCGCGCGTCCGCCCGCCGCCCGGTCACACCGACTTCCAGCAGCGGCAGCTGCTCATGCTCTTCACATGCAGCAAGTGCAACACGCGAGCCGCCAAAGCCTTCTCCAAGCAGAGCTACGAGAAGGGTGTGGTGATTGTAGAGTGCCCCGGCTGCCAGAATCGGCACCTCATTGCTGACAACCTGGGCTGGTTTGGGCAAAAGGGTGAGTGTGTACTGTGGCCTGCTGCGCCTGCTGCGCCTGCTGCCTGTGTCTGTTGCATGTTGCTGTGCTTGAGGCTGAGGGCTTGGATGGGCGTTCGCATGGGCAGAGGGGTGGGTGCAGCTGGTATGGGAAGAGATTATGGGCGGGGCAGAAGGGTGAGCTGAGCGGTGTGGGTTGCCGTGGGTTTGGGTGGGCGGGCCCTGGTTTGAGGATGGCGGGCATGGGTAGGTTGACCGGGTTAGGCAGGGCAGGCAGCAATTGGGGAGCACACGGCAGGCTTTTTGTGGGTGACCAGCTGCCCCAGGCCTCACCAGCTGCATCTCAATACACCAGATTCACGCATGGGTGCCCGCCCCCGGCAATCCCTTCCACCGCCCTGCCCTGCCCTGGCGCGGATTGGCAAGTGGAGGGGTTGCAGCAGTGCACCGCACGCAGCACCTAGATACAGTGCACGCAGCATGCGCCTGCAGCTTGAGAACAACCCCGCCCGGTATCCGACCACCCACCGCATCCCAACCACCGCCGCCCCATCCCCTGCAGGCACAGTGGAGCAGTTTGCTGCCGAGCGTGGCGGCACCGTGCTGCGGCGCACGGCAGACGGGACGATGGAGCTCACTCCAGAAGAGCTGATGGGGGCGTCGCTGGTTCAGGAGGCGACGGCGGCAGCAGAGGCAGCGGCGGCAGGCGAGNGGGGGCGGAGGCGGGGACGTGGCAGCGGCAGCGGCAGCCCGTGGTGCCTCCTGATGTGGGGCTGCTGCAGCAGCAAACACACATGCACATGCCTGGCATTCAAGTTTTTAACACTGCAGAATGACGGTGCAGTTGCTTTATTTGTAAGAGCTTGCTGAAGTGATGGAAGGATGCCGAACTTGAACTGTTCCCCTCTGCCACGCACAGGCGTACGTCCGGCAGCGGCAGTACCGGTTGTTTGGGCAGGGGTTGCGGCCCTCACCAGGGTTACCTTCATTAGCAGACTTGTTTATTGTCTACAACTCTACCGACTAGCACACTAACCAACCAACAGAGTGCGATGATGGCGTGCGCGCTAGTCTTGGCCAACAGACCGCAGCCCCCGGGCACCCTGGCTGCGGCGGTGCGCTGCAAGGCGTGCCCAACAGCAGCAGTAGCAGGCCGGCCCCGCGCCGCGGCAACGGCGGGCGCTCTGGCCAGCGCACTGGTCGGACCTAGCAGTGCTAACTGGCAGGAGGACGGCAATCTGATGGGCCTCTGCCACGTGAGTCGGGGGCAGGTTGCACTGCAAACCTTGCCAGCCGGCGCCCTAATGTAGGTGAGAGGTGTTGTCACCGGCAACCCGCCCGCTGCCGCCTCTTGGGGGCGGCAGCACGGCTCCACTGGGACCCAGTGCTTGTTGCTAAGAAGTATCACATTCGGACTACCTGGCCCTCCCGCAGATATTGGACCGCAGGACAGCAGAGCAATACCTGCAGCAGGTCGGTTCTGGCCTTGGCCGCTTCCATCTGCCGTCGGGCACCCCACCTGCGCCCTGAAATGGGATACTCGTACCAACCAAGTGTGTTGTCGTGACAGATTGCACCTACCACCACACAGCTGCCTGCCGGCCCATACCAGTGCGTTTGTCATCTCTTTGACCCTTGCGCCGAACCCTGCCCCGCCCTGCAGCTACACGGCTGGCGGCTCGTGGAGAACCGCTGGGGGCGGCTGACGCTACAGTGAGTTTTGTTATCCTGCCGCGTGTGCGCTGCTGCCGCTCGAATGCTGCCGAAGAGAGCCAGGCTGCCAAGCTGCTGCCGCGTGTGTGCTGCCGCGTCTGCCTCTCACACCCAAGCCCGCTGAACTTCCTGCTTACGTGCTGCCGCCTGTCTGCCTGCGTCCCATGTCCCTGGAAGCTCCGCCCACCGCAGCTGCTGTGTGCACTGTGCCTCCTCCTGGTACATTCTGATGCACTCACCCCCCACCTTGTCCCATGAGACCTTTGCTGGCTCCCGCCTGGACTTGAAATGTAATTATTTGAATCCTGGGGCCAGCGCTGCGCTGCGCTGCGCTGGTGCGCCACCCCCGCCCCCACCAGGCCGCCGTCGCCGCAACTGCAAGCCGCGCCAGTGAGCTCGCTTGCCACCCATTTGCACGCTGCGCCGGCGCTCCCCCTCCCCCTTCCCATCCTCACCCCCGCGCAGGCGCATCTCACAGCTGCAAGCTTTCATGTGGCGCTGACCAGGGTATCAATACCTCCCCGGGCCCGGCTGTCCCTCATCCCTCCCAGATTGCTCTGCCCCATCGTGCCTGCACCCCGCCCACACCCGTGCCTCCCCCCGCCTCCCCCTGCAGGCGCACCTACACGGCAGCAAGCTTTGGCGCCGCTCTGTCGCTGAGCGAGCGCATTGGGCGGGTGGCTGAGGAGGAAGGACGCCACCCGGACCTGCACATCACAGGTGGGTGGCTGGCTTGTTTTTGCGTGCTTTGCATCTTTTTATCCGCGACGAAACGTGCGACAGATACCAGATTTCTGAAAACCTAGAAAGGGGCGCTGAAACATGCTAACTGAAGCAGCGGTTGGATGTGATGATAGCAGTGATGCTAGGCTATTGTTGTGGTTTGGGGTGTCGCACACGCTGCGGTACTGCAGGTACCGGGGGTACATGCACTCGTGAATGAAAGCGTGCACACCATAGGGGTGGGAAAGCAGGAAGCTGGGCAGGCAGCGTAACACTTTGTTACGGCGGTGGTTGGCTGAGCTGGCTGGCTGGTGCATGTGCTGGGATATTCTGTGCGTTCCCTCAACACGCCCTTCGGGCTGCAATCCTCTGCTGCTTCTTCTGGGCGGCTGGCTGGCTGGCTGGCTGGCTCAGCTGCTGGGGCAGGGTGTGGCTGCGAGGTGCTGGGCATGTTGTGCAGGTCGAAGGTGTGTGTCTGGATCAAGCTGCCGGCTTGGGTGCCTGAAGTGGCTTAGGGTGCACTGAGGTGCACAATGCAACCCTGTCTGACGCCACAGCTGGACACAGCTGCACCCAAGCCGGGAATCATGCTGGCCGACAGCTGTGGCATTGTTTTTCAAACAAGCAAACAAACAAGACCATGCTGACTCAGATGAATGCATCTGCACCCCTGCTGCTGCTGCAGGGTGGAACCACCTGACCGTCAGCATCTGGTCCCAGGCATGCCGCGGGCTCACCGGTGAGTGTGGCAGTGCTGCAATCATTCAATCCAGCTCCCTTGCACCTGCCGAGGCGGGCGCAAATCTTTCCATCAGCCCCCCCCCCCCCCCCGTGCACCGTGGACAGCCAGACGTCCCTCTCCCTGCCTCTCACAAACCCTGCCCGCCTTTGCCACATCATCAATGCCTCTCTCCCTCCCCGCCCGCCTTTGTCACATCACCAATGCCTCCCTCATTCCCCGCCCTCCTTTGTCACACCACCAACGCCCCTTGGCCTCCCTGGCCCCCGCGCCACATCACCAATGCCCCTCTCCCCTTGCCTGTGCAGAGCTGGACGCAATCCTGGCCAGCCGGATCGACCGCATGGACAAAGAAGGGCTGCTGGCCAAGTCGGCACATGAAGCGGGCCACCCGGATGTGAGCCTGCACCCTGTGCACGGCATCAACTGGCAGGGCCACGGGCCGCAGGCCGGCATGTAGAGAGAGAAGGAGCCTGAGGTGGCTGTACAATCCCCCATAGACACCCGGGAGATGTTCTTTCATGCTTCACCCCAATGTGGTTGATTAGCGCCCCACAGCTGCACAGATGCATACATACAAACATAGCGTACTACATGGCGGCCGACGGGCCGCAGCGTGCGCATGCCACGTGTACAAGCGCTGCTTTCCTTACAAGCGCACTGGTGACTGCTCACCTCCCTGTGCGGCAGCGCCCATTTCATTCCCTCCCTCCGACCCTGCCTCACTGTTTTCTTTTGTTTTGCACGCACCCTCTTGACACAACACACACGCATCCTTCCGGGGCCCGCCTCTTGCCAGCTGGCATTGTCACACATGCTGGCTGTTGTACACATGAATGACACTCCTGCCCCCGCATCTTGGATGCCCTGCCGCTGGCTACTAGCCTGGCCTGGCTGGCACATGCATGCTCTGCCTACAAACCGCACCAACAAATGAATGAACCACCCTGCTTTGGGGAGGGATCTGCCCTCTGCGGACCCTCCAAAACCCTGCCTGTCCTAACATGAAACGAGTTCTTGCCGCTTTTGATGAATGGACCACCCTGCTTGTGGGAGGGATCTGCCCTCTGCGGACCCTCCAAAACCCTGCCTGTCCTTACATGAAACGAGTTCTTGCCGCTTTTGTTGAATGGACCACCCTGCTTGTGGGAGGGATCTGCCCTCTGCGGACCCTCCAAAAACCCTGCCTGTCTGCACCTGAAACGATATACTGTCTCTTTTGTTGCATGAATGCATGGACACAACTGCCTCAATGATGTGCATCTGTAATTGTATGAGCTTGAGCACAAGGCAGGAGGTCACATGGAGAGTCGTCACTTACAGAGCCGTGCTGTTGGGTGTGTATTCGGTCGCAAGGGGATGGGGGCATGCTAACAGAGGGGAGCGAGGCAGAGAAAGGAGCAAAGACAGAGAAAGGTAAGGCAGAGAAAGGTAAGGTGGAGGCAGAACAGGTACGCCCACGGCGTGGGGCAGCAGTGAAATGGTTGAACGTGGCAGCAGGGGTGCTCAAAACGCGGCCAGGTGCACAGCGCACGAGTCGCGCCGCGCTTGATTGCAATGCAAAGCAACAGCGGAAAGCATCAGGCAAAGGGATGGCAGGGCAGTGTTTGTTGAAGGATGGGAGGACGCTCCTGCCAGCCCTTGTTGGCTGGAGACAGGGCAGGCAAAACAGATTGGTTGATGGGCGGCAGAGGGCAACTGATGGAGGAAAGGCTGACTTGACTGACGGCACCGGTGAGTCTCAAAAGACTACTCGGAGGCAGCGATGCAGGGGCGCTTGTCGCCATGGTCACGCGAGGCGGGCCCCCAGGCGACACTCTGCCGAGGGAATCACTCCCGGTGCTCCTTGAAAGGAGGGGGCTGCTCACCCTCAGAGGGTCTTCTAGATTTGAAGGTCCACTCCAGCCTTCCCCCGAGAGGAAAAGTTTTTTTCTTCTTCTTCTTCTTCTTCTTAAAGCGCTGCAGGGCAGGCAGCACAGCATGGCTGGTCCAGGCAGGTGCGCCAGCTCACCCTCGGCTCTGCGACAGGTCAGCAGCAACGCCTATGAGCGCCGCAATCACCGCCGCAACATTTGGCCTGCAGGCGGGCCGGCAGCAGCGGGGGCACGTTTTGGCGTTTATGATTTCAAGGTTTAGGGTTCCAAACCATGACGACTGGCTGCAGCTGTAAACAGCGTTGGCTGGCCTGGCGACATGGAACCGGCTCCGCAAAGCAGGGCCTGCCAGCTGCCGAGGGCTGAAGAAGGTTCTGCCAGTCGCCAGCCGGCCCGGTCACCTCAACACTGCTGCCTGCACAGCAGCTGCAGCGCCCTCGCCACCTCTGCGCGTCGGCACCCTGCTGGCTTCCTCAACCCCACTCCCAACCGCATACTCTTCTTCCCCTTCCGTGTCGAGACCGACAAACCCACCCGGACCCACCCCGCCAGCCCACCCATCTCCCTCTGTTCATCACGCGACCGACTGAACCACCGCCCCTCACCCACCCACTCATCCACCTATCCACCCCAATCCATCCACCAACATAAACCCTAAACCTCTGAACCATAATCCCACCCACCGGTCCCGTGGCTCCGCCTGCCAGCAGCTCTGCATGAGTGCCCGGCAGCCAGAGGAAGGCCCCCCTGGTGGTCTCCTCAGCCCACCCCCACCCTGCCTTGTTCTAGGTCGTATCTTCTCCTGCTTCTTCTCTTCATCTTGTTCACCTCGCGACCGACTGGGCCACCGCCCCTCACCCACTCAACCACCCACCTATCCACCTATCCACCTATCCACCCCATCCCAACCATCAATTCCCAAAACCCAAAACCCACTCACCGGTCCCGCGGCTCCGCCTGCCAGCAGCTCTGCATGAGCGCTGCCAGCTTGGGGTGGCAGCCAGGCTGGATGGCTGGGCGGTACCCCTTCAGAGTGACCAGGCTGATGATCTGCAGTACAACAGGGGCGGCGAGTTGGCAGGGGGCGGGATGGCTGGGCGGTACATTTTCAGGGTGACCAGGCTGATGATCTGCAGCACAACAGGGGGCGGAGGTTTCGCGACACTGATCGCTGATACGGCGGCTCAGAAGCTACAGAAGCTCAGGATCACTCAAGTTCAGCGAAACTTGAGGTACAATCGGCAGTTGAGGTACGGTTGAGGTGCAAATGAGGTACAGTTGGCAGGGTGCGGCGGTGTGACAGCAACAGCAGGGCTGGCAAGGGGGCGGCGGCAGCAGGGGGACGCCTGCCAGCTTGTGCCGGGGGGGGATGCTTGTGTGAGGAAGCAGGGGTTGGTAAGAGAGTGGAGATCTAGCTTAATTTAGCAGCGTCAGCCCGAGAGCTGTGCACAACGCCCGCAAGTCACCTGCACACAGCGAATGCGCACATGCACCGCTGGCCCCAGAACGAATGTGAACACCCATGCGCACGGCTGTCACGAATGCGCAGATGGAGACACTAGATAAACCAAGCACACTGGCAAGGTCCACTCCCGCACCTGCATGGCCGCCATGCCGATAAAGGTGCTTTGCTCTCGCTGACCAGCAGCCGTTTCAGGGACCGGATTGTTTGGAAACCACTCAACCGGACTAAACTACACAATCACAACATGAACTCCCATGTGTGGCAACGCCCACCTCCACACCCACAAGCTTTTGAGGGCACCCAAGTGGCAAAGTCCCCATGCCGCACCTGCATGGCCGCCATGCCGGTGAATGGGTTGCTTCCGCTCACAAGCTCGAAGATGAGGAGGCCCAGGGCGTAGATGTCGGTGGCCTTGGTGATGCGACCCTCCGCCAGGCGCTCGGGCGCAGCGTGGCTGCAGGGGGCAAGGGAGAGGAATCAGGAAAATCCCGAGTTTGAAACTTTCCACCTGTCCCCGGAGGACTGCCTCGGCCTCTACTCACCCCCTCCTCCCCCCACCCTCCCCATGTTTAGTTTGCCCAACACCCGCGCCTGTTTCGCTTGTTTCGCGCTCACCTCACTGTCCCGAAATTGCCGGTGTCTGCGTGCGTCTGGTCGGCTTGCAGCATGCGGCTCAGCCCAAAATCGGCCAGCTTGCACACATACCCCCGCCGGTCCCGCTTCTCCGAAACGAGCAGCACGTTCTGAAGCGAAAGCCGGCGGGGCAGGGCAGGGGCAGGCGGGCGGGGGCAAGCAGGCAGTGTGGGGTCAGGCAGGGAAGGCAGGCAGGTGTTTGCAAGCAGCGTGGTTGCAGGCAGGCGCCTGCCATGGGCTTGCGCCAGGCCAGATATTTCGGATAGACAGTAAAGTTGTACATTGTTATGACGCACCAGAAGGTCGGTGGGTGGGACCTGCCTGATGGTGAGTGCACTCACCTGGGGCTTCAAATATGCCTGGCAATGTGTGCACTCATTGATTCATTGATCGGCTCACCTGGGGCTTCAAATTTGCCTGGCAATGTATGCACTCATTCATGACCACATTCAACGCACAGCGTCTCCAGTGGGGGAGGGCGCTTGCAGCCATACTTTTAAAACCAGAAGAACTGCACATTGATCGGCTCACCTGGGGCTTCAAGTCTGCGTGGATAATGTTGATGCCGTGCAGGTACTCCAGCCCCCGGGCAATGTCCAGCAGGCACAGCAGGCTGACGGGCTGCAGCACGGCGGGAGGGCCGTGAACAGGCGTGGAGGGGATGGGGACAGAGGGGTGCATGCATGCATGCATGCATAAATTGGGTGCATGCATAAATGCTGGCACAGTCAATGGCATGATCCACGCCGACCGTTAAGAGAACGCGCGCAGGTGAAACGCGGTGTACGGCAGCCATGCCACGGCGGCAGTTGACAGAAGACAGCGGTTGGGTGGCAGCTGGCAGCAGGGGTCTGGGTGGCAGCGGGCAGCCGGGCGGGCAGAGGGACGCATCAGGTCGAGCGTCGGCGGGTCTCCGGTCTTCAAAAGGCCGGCAGCATTTTCGTGGTGCAGGCTCTTGCGGTCTGCCCACTCGAGCACCAGCCAGGTCTCGTACAACCTGGCGACAGCGGGGCGCCATGTCAGCAGGGCGGGATTGAAGTGTGGAGTGAAGCGGAGCAAAGGGAAGGGGCTGATGAAGGGTCGGGAGGAAGTCAGAGGCGGATAAAAGAGAGGGGGCAACAGCACAGCCGGGCGAGCCTAGCCAGTATTGCCATGACTGCCTGGCCTGGCTGGTGCCACGCCTCGTGCAACCCGGCACCAGCAGGCGGCCATGGCAGCAGGGAGGCAGGGCGGGGAGTGCAGCGGAGAAACGAGAGGGGGCCACAGCACAGACGGGCAAGCCTAGCCATTATGTCCGCAACTGCTAGAGGTGCCTGCTTGCGATGCATCATGGCAATTGCACAGGAGCACCGGCGCTGCCCGTCACCGCAACCTCCCCACCCTACCAGCAACCTCGCAGGCCTTGCAGGCCTCGCCTGCCGCTCGCCCCTCGTGCCCTCTTCAACCCAGCATCAGCAAGGTTGGGTGTCCCGACACCACCTACTGCTTTGCAGACGCCTAACGTACTGTGTCACATTCGTACAACTTTGTGCAATACCCTAATGGACCTAAGAAGTTCACAGCACACCGATAGCACAGCCCTGCGCGCATGCCGCCCACAACCTAAGTCCAGCCCCACCCACCCAAAGTGCCTGCCCACTCCCGTCTACCTATTTCCCCGCCTTACACGGGCAGCAGCACGGCTTGCTCACGGCCCAAGCCCAGCCCCACCCAATCACAGTGCCCGCCCGTCTCCCTCCCAAAGTGCCCGCTCATCTCCCTCCCACACAAAGTGCCCGCCCATCTCCCTCCCCAGCCCCCGCCTCACCCAGGCAACAGCACAACTGTGGGCGACACCACTTCCACAAGAGAGTTGCGGTCAGTCAGGCTGCGCACCACCCGTCCTGCGCTGGTGCCGGCGCTGCCCCCGCTGGGCGGAACTTCGGCAGAGCACTGGCGGGAGGGGCCGGCGTCTGGCCCAATGTCAGACAGCACGCGCACCACGCACGTTTTGTAGGTGGACAGGACGTTGGGGTGGGAGAGGGAGAGGCTGCAGGGAGGCGAGGGAGACGAAGCGGGGGAGCGGTGAGTGGGCGGCGGGGCGGCAGCAGGGCATTCACGGCTGCAGCAGAAAGCGCTGCACAGAGAGCGCTGCGCCGGGCCGGCACGGGCAATCCTTGCGAGCCGGTGCTGGCCGGGCAGGCAGGAAAGGGGCAGAAGGTGCTGTCGGGCAAGGCCCATCGATGGAAACGGTGAATACAGATGAAGCTCCGGTAGCCCGCAGAGGGGGGGCCCGCTAGCTAGCTACCTATAGGGGACCCACACCTCCGCTGGTTTCCTCAACCCACGCCTAAGGGCGCATTCTTCTTCCTCTTCTTCTTCTACAGATGCACTGGATCAGGTAAACAAGTGTGCGAGGTGGACTGTTGTGTCACACCTGAGCAGCGGCTCGCGGGAGAGATCCAAGCTGCTGCCGGGGCTGACTTGCGCAGGAACGATTTTTACTGCAGGCGCGGCAGCAATGGCAGTGCTTTCCATGAGTAGGCAAGCATGGTGTGTAGCAAGGCTAGCATGAGCGCAAGTCAGAGCACATGAGTCATCACGCATGTAAGCACGGAAGTAAGGGCAGTCGGCAAGCATCCCCGCAGCGTGAGCATGGTATCGGTGCTGCGGCACCCCCTCCCCAGCACAACGCCTCGCCTGCTACGCTGGAGCCCTTCCAGTTCCCTGCAGGCAGGCAGGCAGGCAGGCAGGCAGGCAGGCAGGGGTTCAGTTGGTCAGCAAGTCAGTCAGACAGGCAGGCGGTTAGGCAGGCAGGAAGTCAGCCAAGCAGACCGCACACAGAAGCAATGGCATGCGGGCAGGCAGACCGCCAACAAGCAGTGTCGTGCGGGGCAGCAGTGGCAGGAGGCAGCGGTAGCGGAGGCGGCATTTCAGCCCAACAGGCCGCAGCCTTGTGATGCATGCCTCGTCAACCTCTCGGATACTGGCTCGTCCTGAAGGTAATTCCTCTTTCAAGAAATGTGGACACCTGTAATGACGACTAGACTAGACTACACTCCCGCAGCGCACAGGGCCTCGGTTCACCTTTGTACACTCTGCCAAATCCGCCGCCGCCCACGATGCCGCCCAGCCTCAGGCCTTCAATGAACCCAACCCTGAAGCAAACAGGAACAGAAAGGCGGCCACAAAGTGGGAGCACGCTGCAGCTTGTGAGGGCCGAAGAAGCCGAGGAGGCACAGCATGCTGGGCGTGTGCTGTGCCTGCTGAGGTCAGGGTGGCACGATGTGGTGTGCGTGCAAACGGAGTGCGGCACGGCCCCAGATGAGGGAGGGAAAGGGGAGCCTGCCTGATGGATCCGTCACATTCATATTTTTGTCATATGGAGGCCCCACCACTCTTTCCCCTTCACCCTGCACATGCCCTCCCATGCTGCCGCGCACCTCGTCTTCCACAGCCCGTCGGGCAAGTCTGCTGAGCCTGCTGTGGTCAGCGTGCCAGAGTAGGCTCTCAACCCCACGCCCACGGGTGCAGGGCTGCCAGTCGTGGGACCAGCGGTACCAGAAGTCGCGTCTGTATCTTTCGAACCTTGCTCCATCTCGCATTCCCCGGCCTTGAGCTGTTGGGCAATGCACCTGTGCCCCCTCGACTTCCTCTGCCACACCACCGCCGCCGCCGCCGCCGCTGCCACCACTCCAGCCCCCGCCACGCCCACCACCGCCCACACCCAGGCTGCGGGCCCGCTGCTGCCGCCATCGGCGCCGGCGCTGGCGCTGCCACCGGCTGCCTGTGGGCAGGTTGAGTTGGTCATTTGGGAGACGAGGTGCATCGTGCCCACTGCAGCACACACGGTCGGGGCAGAGCATGCAGAGCGTGCAGTTGTGTGAGCGTGTTGTGTGAGCGCGTGCCTGGGAGGTAGGTCATTTGGCTGACTGGCAGAGCAGGCGGTGGCCTAGCAGCACAGCGGGGCAGGGAGGGGTGCACAGAGGTGCACACGTGCCGCACGGCCTGCACGCTGTGCCCAGGGCCCAGCATGCACCCAGCATGCACACCGCGCGGCGACTCACCCTGGGCCCCGTTTGATGAGTTGAGCACGGGCAGGTTCACGTCATTCAGCACCACGTGGATGGTGAGCCCCTCTGCATAAAGCGCCGAGGTGTTGCCTAGAGTGGATTGAAGCGTGGCCGCCTGCTGTGACACGAACTCGGGGGTGCACTTGGGGCTGGGGGCCAGCGTGAGGTGGACACGCTGCACGTCCGCCTGCACAACGGGAAGCAGGGGCAGGGGTAGGGGCAGGGGTGGGGTCTCGAGGGCAAGGCAAGGCAAGGCGGGGTCATGGATGCCCATTCTTTGTGTGCTGCGGTTGGTGGTGGTGGGAGGCGGCAAGCCGGGGCAGCGACTTTGGAATTGCGAACTGCCTGGTGCACGCGTGTGGTCGCTACCAGAGGCGGGCAGCCTTGAAACAGGTAGGCGAGGGCCCATTACGGCAGCTCTGGCGGATACGGGGGAAGGTTGGGCAAGGCGGGGCCCATGCGCCCGGCAACCTGGCGGCCTCGCTCTCACTGAGAAGCATTCAGCATGCAGACAAGGGCACACCACGGCAGCTCTGTCAGGCAATATGGAGAGCTGAGCAGGGCTGGGCTGGGCAGGCAGCTACCACTGAACGCCTCTTTCACCTAAAACACTCAGCAAGCAGACTACGGCGCACCACGGCAGCTGCAAGCCAGAGAGAGAGCTGCGCAGGGCTGGGCTGGGCAGCCAAGGGCACTCATCGAACATCATCCAGCAGGCAGGTGGGGGCGCTTGCCGAGAGGCATCCCGCAGGCAGAAAATGGAGCTCATCGAAAAGGGAGCTCACCGAAAAAAGTGCTCAGCAGGCAGGCGGGGCCGCTCACCGAGAAGCCTGCATCGCCGTTGATGGTGGGGAAGAGCTGGAAGGCCTCGGCTCGTGTGGGCATGTGCACCGGAGCCTCTGGATCATTCGGGTCGCGGTAGCTGGCCCCTAGCACCGCCTTGTGGGCGGCACCTGCGGCAGAACAGGAGGGTTCAGACGAAAAAATCGACCATGGGTCATTATACAAGCCATGGTAGCTGGCCGCTTGTGATAAGTGGCACCTGCAGCAAAAAGGCGAGGGAAAACAGAAATTCAACATGAGTCATTCATATCAAGCCACCAAAACCACCATGGGTCATTCAAAGGGCCACGGTAGCTCTGCAGCCTCAGTTGCTGTGCAAGCGAGCCCCTGCTGCAACAGCCAGCGGGCAAGCGAGTGGGTGCTAGCGCTCGAAAATGGGAGCACAGGAGGGGGGAGGCGGCAGGGATAGGGCAAGAAAACAAGCAAGCAAGCAAGCAAGCAAGCAAGCAAGCAAGCAAGCAAGCAAGCAAGCAAGCAAGCAAGCAAGCAAGCAAGCAAGCAAGCAAG
>JTEE01000306.1:413284-469635 GCA_002896455.3 Chlorella sp. ArM0029B | reverse complement strand
GGGGTCGTCGCTTCGCTTTCCTATCGTCTTCTTATTGCTCCCTGGAAGACGTTTTCTCGAGCCATGGGCAGGACGCGGGCTGCCGAGGTTTGCGACCTGCTGGCTGCGGCTGTTCCCTGCCTTTCTGTCCCTTAAAATGCCCCTCAACCACCAAGTCGCTGCGTTTTGCTGCTGAAAACAACCCCCAAAGCAGCACCTTACCTGCGCGTTCATCCCCTCTTGGGAGGCAATGATTTTGACGGCCTCCTTGTTTGCTCCCACGGTGCCGTCGGACCCCATGCCCCAGAACAGGCACTCTGTGGTGCCAGCTGGCAGCACCTGCACAGGCACAGCAATCGGGGCAGCAGGGGTGTGAGCTCAATGGTTCAGTAGTCTAGCCAAGCTGGTTCATGAGGTGTCAGACACAGCTGGCCGCACAGCAGGTTTCGCTAGCCGTGCTGTAGAGGAGGCCGCGGCCGCCCTTCCAGCACGTTAGAATCACCAACCAACTAGGGCTGGTCAGCCATGCCCCACCCCTGCAAGAGGCCACCCACCCCAACAGCAACCCTGCTGACAAGCCCCCCACCTCGGGCTCTACGCCGTAGGGCAGAAGAGGAGAAATTCGCGGCATCACAGCGTCCCCCCCACACACACCACGGCCTCACGAGAGGCCACCCAATCAGGCGGCCTGCTGGCGCCCACCCCGGGCTCTGCGCCGTAGCTCAGGGGAGGAGAAGCCCTTGCCAAACACAGCCCACAACCACCCTTGCATGAGGTCACCGCACCGCACCACACCACAAGAAACCCTGCTGACAAGCCCCTGGGGCTCTTCACGTCGTAGGGCAGGGCAGGAGTAGGTCGGCTCACCTTCACGCCCCAGTGACACCCAAACAGAACCCCACGCCCCAACAGAAACCCGGGTTCTGCTGGCAAGGCCCCCACCTCAGGTTCTGCGCCGTAGGGCAGGGAGGAGAAGGTGACGTCATCCACGATGCCCACAGTGAACGAGTCCCTCACGTCCTGCACGCTGGGCTGCGCCAGGTTTTCGAACACAGCCATCGCCCTGCAAGCGGCATGGAGGAAGCTGGATGTCAAGAGCGCTTTGCTCGCAGCGGTTGCAGGCAGCCAGGACCCTGCCAAACTGTTTGAGGGCCGCAGGCACGGGTGCAAAGGGAGTGCCGGCGGGGGGCCGTGCGGGGTGGTACGGATCAGGCTCTGAGGGTGCCGCCCCCGCCATGGGAGGAGCCAGCCATTGTCCAGAGGTGTGGTAGTTTTGTGCAGGGGGAAGGGGAGTGCAGGCGGGGGAGGGGGTGGCATGGCCCGGGTTTTAAGCACTCCACCCCCGCCGTCCTAGTGAGGCACTGCCGGTGTGAGGGCGCGGGTGCAGGGGTAATAGTGAGCGAGGCAAAGGGAGGGTGCAGACGGGGGCGGGCGTTCCTGGGATTTTGAGAGTTCACCCCTGCCGTGTGTGGAAAGGTGCGTGTGAAAGAGTAGTGCTAAAGGGAGAGGACACCTGGTGTGCAGGCAGCCCAGGGTCCTGGCGCCAATATTGAGGCAGGTTCCTGGGTGCCTGCACCCAAGGTTTCCTCTCCCTTCAGCCCCACGCTTTCACACGCACCTTTCCTCACACGGCGGGGGTGAACTCCTTTCAGCGCCAGCCCCTTGGCACTCCCCTTCAAGCCCACTCCACACCCCCTCACAACAACAGAACAGTGCCATGCTCATATGGCGGGGTTGAAGCCCTTATCATCCCACGCTGTAGAACCCTCCCTCCCTCACTTTCCACTCTGCCCTTGCCCAACGGACCTCAATCCCCTAAAACAACTCCTGCCTTTACATCACGCCCCAAAAAAGATGTGGTGCCTCACATGGCGGGTGTGCACTCCTTGGAGCCCAGCCCCTTTGCACTCCCCTTATAAGCCACTCCACACACCCTCATAACCCCTGTGCCTGCCTCACATGGCGGGGGTGAAGTCCTTTGAGCCCAGCCCGTAGCGCCCTCCCACCACGACGTCCACCTGGCGGCGTCCGCGCTGCAGGGAGGACGCCACCTCAACCAGCAGCGGCTCGCCACCGCTTCCGTGCTCCTTGGTGCGGTCCATGCAGCAGATGCGCTTGGCGGAGGCGGGCAGGGCGGCCAGCAGATGCTCGGCAGACCAGGGGCGGAAGAGGTGCACCTGCGGGATAAGGGGAGGAGGAGGGGGGGAGTGGGGCGCAGGAGGGTGAGGGGTAAGTGGGGGGGGGACAGGTGGGGAAGGAGGTGGGGAGAAGGCAGGGCGGAGGGTTGAGAGGGGTCGGACGCGGGGGGAGGGGGTGGGGAGGAGGGAGATGGTAAGGGAGAGGGAGCGGTGGGAGCGAAAGCTGGGCGCAGGTGCGGCGCTGGTGGGGCAATGGCATGCACAGCAGGGTGGCATCAAGGGGCATCAAGGGGCACCGCCACACCGCTGCCGTCACCCCCTGGCCGCAGGCCCGTGCTGCTGCGTGTCGCCGCTGCATGGCTGTCCTGGCTTGCATGCAGTGTAGCATTGGCAGTGCAGCAGTAACCGTGTAGCATTCACAGTGTAGCATTCACCGTGAAAACGTCAAACATCTTAGCAGCCCAACATTCACAGTGTAGCATTCACAGTGTAGCATTGGCAGTGCAGCGACAGTAGCATTGGCAGTGCAGCATTCACAGCATTGTCTCACCTTGAGCACCCCAACCTTCTTGCCCTCGCTCGTCAGATGGCGCACCGCCGCCTCCAGCGCCTGCACCCCGCTGCCCATGGCGATCACGACATGCTCAGCCTGCGTGTGTGGTGGTAGGGTGGGGTCAAGGGGCAAGGTTATGAGGGTCTGTTGTCAGAGAGCAAGAAAAACGCCTGAAATATGCGCCCATGGCAATCATGACGTCCTCAGCCTGTGGGGGGCAGGGGAGGGCAGCGGAAGTAATGCAAAATGCCATCTTTCTCGCTCCCCGGCCTCGCCCTCCTCTGTTTTCCGGCCAAGTACAGCCCTCGCCATGTTGGGTTTGGGGCACCAAATCACTGCCGGCCGCGTGGGTTTGGGAGGTGTGCACGCGTGGCACCAAACTGCCCCAGTTCTGGCTGCCCCCCAGAGCGCAGGCAACCGCAGAGCCAAGCTGCTCCAACAAAACTGCACTTTCTCTTTTTTCTTTCCTTGTTGAAGTCTCACCTGGGGGTGCCCCACGTAGTCAAAGAGGTGGTACTGCCTGCCTGTCACTGCTGCCACCTTGTCCATGGCGGACTGGATGATGCCCGGCATGGCCTGCATGCGGGTGGAGGGAGGAAAGCAGGGAGAAAAGGTGAGGAAGGTGAGCGGGCACTGCTGCCACCTTATCTATGGCCGACTGGATGATGCCCGGCATGGCCTGCAGTGTCGGGTCGGGGGAGGGCAGCAGGGAGAACAGGTGAGGAAGGTGAGCGGGCACAGCTGAGCGCTTTGTATACCCTGCTCATCGTCTCATCCACCCCATCCTCTCTCGAAGAACGCCCCTCCCACCCAGGTCATGCATCCCACCCTGCTCCAGTTGCCACCTTGTGGAATGGGTTGGCTGCCTCGATGGACTGCATGTAGACATCAGGCCCCTGGGCCGTGCCACGCTGGTGCGGGTGGCTGGGGTTGAGGGCGCGGGCGTGGTGGGCGGCAATGGCGGGGGCCAGCTCGTCCAGCAGCGGCTTGATGTCCTCCTGATCAATCAGCTCGATCTGCAAAGAGAGAGGGGAGCAAACGGGGATGTGGGAGAGAGGCGACATGTTGGAAAGGAGAAGAAAGTATGAGAACTGGCTCGTCCAGTCAGCAGCTCAATGTCCTCCTGATCAATCAGCTCGGTCTGCAAAACAAAAGGGGAACAAAAGAGGGACGGCATGGTGGTTGGGGTACAGGGAATGCAAGTCCAGCAGAGGCTTGATGTCCTCCCGATCAATCAGCTCGATCTGCACAAAGAGAGAGAGAGAGAGAGCAAAGGGGGATGTGAGAGAGAGGCGACATGGCAAAAAGGACACGATAATATGTGCAACTAGCTCGTCCAGCAGCGGCTTGATGTCCTCCTGATCGATCAGCTCGATCTGGAAATCCAAAGGGGCGGGAAACGAGAGGGACGGCATGGTGGTTGGGACGCATGGAAAGCGTGTCCAGCAGAGGCTTGATCAGCTTGCTCTGAACAAGGGCGAGAGAGAGAGGAGCAAAAGGGGATGTGAGGGAGCAGGGACATGGCAAAAAGGACACGGGATAAGCAGCAGCAGCAGCAGCAGCAGCACACTGTCTTCCGGGTGACTTCCGGCCAACTTCCGGATGACTTCCGGGCGACTTCCGGGTGCCTTCCGGCAGCAGCACACTGTCCTCCGGGTCGATCAACCGCAACGAAAGGGAACCAAAACAGAGATGTGGGGAGGGAGCGGCATGGTAACAAGACACAGGAAAAGATGCCAGCGCAGCTCAGCAAGAAGAACGGGGTCAGACGGTCAGCTCGCACCCGCGATACGTAAAAGTACTATAACCAAGGCAGTCGGGCGGAGGCAGCGAGCTGTGTGCGCTGTCTGCAGAAGAAGCTGCCACTGGGCGCAGACTCGCTGCCTCTGCTATTGACCAAATACCGTGCCATTACTCGCAGTTATTGACAGATCCTCGTGCACCTCCCCCACACTCCCTGTCTCAAACCCACCTAGTTGACTCGGGGCAAGGCACAAAAGCCGGCAAAGAGGTCGCAAGAGCGGCAGCGGCAAAGACACCGAGTATTGATTAGAACGTCGGTTTTGCTCTTCAAACTTTAAAAAGTCAGCAGATGCCAACTCACAACACTTGAACAGCACAACACAGCACAACACAATGAATCAATTGTTGCAATCAAACAAGCCAACTCGCCTTGTTGATTTCGTGCGAGGTGCGGAATCCGTCGAAGAAGTGCACGACGGGCACGCTTCCCGCCAGGGTGGCCAGGTGGCACACCAGCGCCAAGTCCTGAGCCTCCTGCACGCTGTGGCTGGCCAGCATGGACCACCCCGTCTGGCGCACAGCCATCACATCCTGCAGCATAGAATGGCGGTGGTGTGTTGCATTGTTGGGCAGTACAAGGGCAAGCATGTTGCATTGTGGCTGGCCAGCACGGGCCACCCCGTCTGGCGCACAGCCATCACATCCTGCAGGGCATGGCCCTTGTGGGGGTGTGTTGCATTGTTGGTGAGTACAAGGGCAATGGTGTTGCATTGTGGCCTGCGCACCAACAGGGGGTGAGGGGGCCACCGAGTTTGAAGCAGCGCCTTGCTCTTCACATCCCTGAGAAAGAACAGTACAACATTTCCAGCATCAGGGCCCGGCATGGCCCCACCTGGTGGTCCCCAAAGATGGAGAGAGCGTGGCCCGCCAGCGCGCGCGCCGACACGTGCAGCACGCACGGCATCAGCTCCCCAGCAATCTTGTACCTGCGGGACAGTGAAAGTGAAGGGAGAATATCGGGAATTAAGGCAGGTGGAAGTAGCAATGGCAGCAAGCGCAGGATGAGCTCTACAGACTTGCACCTGCGGGCATGATGTGCAGTACACCGTGGGCACCTCCACTAAATGAAGCAAGGAAGCAAGGCAGATGTCAGAGCAAGGCAGGGGCAGCAGGGATTGGCAGCAGGCCGAGTGTGGGGTCCCCGGAAACCTTGTGCCTGCGGGTGATACAGGGGGGACTGGCAGGGCAGCAGGAGGTGCCAACGCGCAAGGCAGGAGGGGGCCTGGTGGGAAGGCCTTTGGAGCGCGCCTGTGTGATCTGTGCTACAACTCCCATGAAACCCAAGGTTCTTCACATTGACATTCGAGGCTCTGCTGATTGCCGGCTCGACCAGTGCCATCCTGAGCTGGCACGCAGCTCCCCAACTGCCCTGCCCTGTGATGGGGGGCTTCAGACGAAGAACCGCTGACACTGCCCGACCGCACCTGGTTGCCCCAATCACCCCAACCGAAATCTCGTCTCGTGAGACCGCTCCTGGCTCCATATGAGCATTAAATGTGTAACTAACTGGAACTAACTAAGGTTGATGCAACTGCCCTGCCCTGCCCTGCCCTGCCCTGCCCTGCCCTTCCCTGCCCTGCTGTGCTGCCGCATCACACGCCAACGATCACAGCCAGCAGTACCGGGCAACTCATCAAGTGTTTCAAACCTAAGCGGGACTCACATGTTGGGGATCATGAGCAGCAGGCCCTGGGAGCATGTGAAGGTGGTAGCCAGGGCACCGGCCGCCAGGGCGCCGTGCAGCGCGCCAGCCACCCCTCCCTCTGACTCCATTTCTGTCACCTGATGTCAGCCCAATGGGAAAGAGAGGGGAGGGGGGTAGGCGGGAGGTGGAGGGGTTGGGAAGAAGCGCGGAGAAGAGAGGAGGCGAAGAGGCGGCGCTGGCGCTGGGACCGCACTTTGTGCCGTGCCACGTCAGCAGGCACAGAATATGGGAAGAGCCTTGAAGACGCGAGGCACAACAGCTCAACAGCACATGAAGACTTTTGCTGCAGCAAGCACCGCTGCCCTTCGCAGCGGCCCGCCCATCAGGGGCTCACACTCACCCTCCCACACTGCCCCGCCCGCACCACCACGCCCCTGTGTCCCTTCTGTGGTAGATTAAAAGCTTACCAAGCCGCAGATCCTTAACTGGTCTGAGAGGATGATCAGCCACACCATACCCGCCCGCGCGCTCACAGACATTCAATCAGTCACTTGTTCAATTTCAAGTGCTGCAGCAACACAAAACTGTGGCCCGCCCGCCGGCTCACCGACATGACGTTGCCATACAGGTTCTTGCGCTTGTCCGAGGACCATTGGTCGGCAAACTCTCCCATGGGGGTGGCCGGGGTGATGGGGTAAATGAAGGACACCTGTGGGGGTGCGGCACAAGCAGGGGCACAACACAGTGAACAACGTGATTGAGGATTGAGTGAAGGGTCCCACGAGGGCACAACAGAGTTGGGGGAGATGACCAAGACGGGACGAGGGGGATAAAGACCAACCAATCAATTAATGAAGTCCGTTTCAAGTCCAGGGGGAGCCAGCAAAGGTCTCACGGGACAGGGTGGGGGGTGAGTGTATCAGAATGCAGCTTGCAGGAAAGACAAAAGGAAGAAAGAAAAGAGGAGGATCTTCAAATGGGCGCCTCGGTTGGGTTGCAGCTTGCAGGCGGAGGCGCTGTGTTGTGGGATCCGTCTGGTGGGGCAGGCTGAGAGTGTCTTTAGAGATGTCGGGATGGGCAGGCGGTGGCAGGACTCACATCGCTGACGGCATAGGCAATGCGTGCGGTGGCCTCATTGCCATCCACTGGCACGCGCTTCACGCTCTTGCTTGTGGCGGGCGGGGGGGGGGGGGGGGGGGGGCGGGGGGGCGGTGCCGCGACGGCGTGCGGCGTCAGGCGGTTACCACGCTCGGGCTGGTCGGGCTGCTGCGGCTTGCCGGGTGCGGCTGCTGCGGTGACGGGGAGCACGCCGCGGCACCTGCAGGGGCGGGAGGAGGGGTGGAGGGGGCGCAGGGTAGGGATGCGCGTGTAGGGGCCTGGGCAAGGCCCAGAGAAAGCGGCGTCCATTTTGAGGCAGCATCCAGCCCAGGCGCTGGGGCCCGAGCAGGGTGTGAGAAACTGGCAGCCGCTTGAGCTTTCGTCCAGGCGGACATGGCGCTTCCAACGGGGGCGCCGGCGGGGCGCCGGCCCCAGGAAGATGGGCCCTTCTCGGTGCGTTGCCCGCCGCGATCGCACCTGTGCAGGGGTGCCACTGCGGCCGTGCGCGACCCACGGGCCAGGGGCGCCGCCCGGGTGCTGCCACTGCGTAGCGGCAGCGCCTGAACTAGGCACTGCATTGGTGCCGCAGACCCTTCTTCCTTTCGGGCTGGCTACGGTTTGGATGCGCTTCGCTGACTGCGCGGACTTGGGGCGAGTGTTTGGTGCCGCTTCGAGACTTGACTGGGTTGGCTTGTTCGAGGGGCGCCCCTTGGGCAGAGAACGAAGTGGTTCCGGTTCTGAAAGCTTGTCGGTTGGGTTCTGTGCAATTTCTGATTTGGTTCACGTCTCCGTTAGTTACGCCATTTTTGCGCGGCCGCCTCGCAGCACGCAGCAGGCCCAGATTCGCACGATTGACCGCCTCTCTGCCCGACACTGGTCAGATGGCCAGTGAGCCCACCAACTTGGAGCTGGCCGACAGGCCCCAAGTTACTGCAAGAGCGGCAGCGGGCGGCGCGACAGGCAGCGCAAGTTTCCAACTACATGTTAAGCTTGCTTTGCGCTGGCTTCCAAACGAACCTGGCCAGCCTGTATCTCTCACTGTATTTACAATTACACAGAGGGCTAGAGGCACTGGGGCGCTGGGCAAAACAGGTTCAGGTGAGGGTAGGATGCAAGTTTCATATTTTGGGGCTGCAGCTTGGAATCAAGGACAGGCGTGAAGTCGTTTGTTATGTAAAGCGGGGGTCGTGCCAGGGCAGAGCAAGTAGTTGAGACGGAAGTCAATGTAGTTGTGGGAGAGAGGAGCGTCCTGGCGCTCTGGCTAAATCTATCTATCATGGTGCATGAAAGGGGGTGTGCCAAGCACAAGTTTTGTAAATGATGTGTGGGCGGCAGGGTGGGGTGGCAATTTGGAGGGGCCCCACAGCAGCAGCGGTGCTCATGCCAGCAGGACCAACTGCCCCCAAAGCCAGCATGCACGGCTGCCATGCGATGTGCGGGGCGCTGAAAATGTACCGGATGCACGGCGGGCCAGCAATGCGTGAAGTGGGCTAAGATGAGCTGGCGCTTAGCGCATAGATGCGAGAAGATGAGCTGGTGCTAAGCGTGTAGATGGCATAGGATGAGCTGGCGTTAGGCCCAGATGGTATCCATCACACGTCTCCAACCAAGAGCTGCATGTCGGGCCCCGCCATGCCGGGCGCTGCCACCGCTGCCGCGACGCCAAGCACCGCCGGCGCTCCTGCCGCCAGCAGCGCTGCCGCTACCGCAGTCACCGATTGGGGCACGGCGCCGGTCTCAGACACAACCTGCAGGGGTGGGTGCAAGATGAGCAGGCGGGGCGGCGGGTGAGGATGGACGAGGCTGGCGGACGCGGCTATGAGCGGCTGGCAGAGGGTAGGGCAGGCCAGCCACCACGACTTTTCTGTTCTGGCACTTTAGTGCGAATTCACTCCTCTAGCAAGGGGGTCAGATTTCGCACACCCAGGCAGGCTCTCCCGGCCAGGGCAGCGAGCTCCTGCCCGGACTCCTGCCTAAAACCAACAGCTGCCCCGCCTCCTGCCTAAAACCAACAGCTGAAAACCAACAGCTGCCCCGCCTCCTGCCTACCACCAGTTGCGCTGTGCAGGCAGGCGGGCCGCACCAACAGCAGTCAGGCAGGCGGGCTGCAAAAACGGCCGTCAGGCAGGCGGGCTGCAAAAACAGCTGGCAGGCATGCGGGCTGCACCAACGGCAGCCAGGCAGGCAGGCGAGGTGCTGACCTTCAGGTTGCGGTCCTCCCCGCCGCTGCACAGCGCCTCCAGGGAGATGTGCGGGCACTTGCTGATGACCACCCGCTTCAGGCCGCGGCGCTGCAGGGGAGACGAAAGGGCACGGCACAGCACACAGTTCAGGCTGGCCGCTCAGCACCGGCAAGTGTGCTGTGCAATAGCGGTGCGCTCAACGCACCTGATATGGGCTAAGCCGGGCCCCTGCCCACGTTCCCCAACACCGCCCCTGCCCTCTTTGCCCCATTCCGCACACAAGCCACATGGCCCCCGGACAGCACACCCTCCCCACACACACACCTGCATCGTCCCTCACATCTGCCCCTGCCCTCACACAACTAAATCCCTCCTGCAACACACATACCCTCCCCTCTAAACACACACCTGCAGCAGCACATAGATGCCGGCGGTTGTGACTCGGGAGCACCCCCGCAGGGCCACCCGCTCCAGTGCCGGCATCTCTGTGAGAGAGGCCATGCAGGAATCTGTGATGCCAGCTGGCAGCAGCACGTGGCGCAGACGTGGCAGGGCGACGAGGTGGGCCACCCCATCATCTCCCAGCCTGCTGCAGCCTTGCAGGTTGAGCGTGCCCAGCTGTGGTGCCGCCGCTGCCAGGGCTGCCAAGCACTCATCCGTCACTCCTGTGCAGTTGCTAAGGTTGAGCATGGCGAGGGCGGACAGGCGGCCAAGCTGAGCCAGGCCCAAGCCGCTGCAGGCAGAGGGGGGTGGCAGGAGACGGGAACCGCTCGGGGTCGGCGCGCGGTGCACACGCTGGGTGGGGCCCAGCGGGAGTCTGGGAGGGGGGAGGATTCGTGGCCGCCAGGAGAGTGCGATTGAGCGTGCGCGGCGGTGGCGGCGCGCTGGCCGGACGGACAGCTAGGGATGTACGATGTAGAGTTCAAGGTATACAGGTAAACCCCGCCCCTGCTGCTGCGCACGGCAGCTGCCGAGCAGCTGCCGGGCGTGATGTGGCACGCACCTGATGAGGGTGCACCCCCTGAGGGACAGCTGCTCCAGCCGGGTCAGCCCCGCCAGCTCAGCCAGGTGGTCGTCCAGCAGCAGGGACTGCACAGGAGAATGAAGCGGTGTGATATAATGAGGGTTGAGCATCCAGTGGTGGTGCCGCGACTTAGTGATGCCTGTAAGCAGGAAGTCCAGCAGCAGGGACTGCAGGCGAGTAAATGAGATGAGGTGGGTCGAGGTGAGATGAGGTGGGTCAGGTGCTTAGCGATCGAGGCATGGAGCAGTCTACAGGTGGATGTCCAACAGCAGGGGCTACAGGGGGAGTGAGTGTGGAGTGATGTGATGTGGGATCAGGTTAGGCAACATCAGGGCAGGCAGCAGCAGGCAGCAGCAGCGGGCACCGGCACAGCGCAGGCAAGGGCGGTAAGTTAGGATCAAGCTGGTTGACTGCCGCCTGGGCGAGGCAAATGTGGCAGCAGCAGGCAGCAGCAGGCAGCAGCACAGCACAGGCTAGGGTCAACTTGAGAGTTCACTCTGCTGCCCCTCACATGCAGGCGCGGTAATCTTAGGGAGGCAAAGCAGGCAGAAGGAACAGCTGCAGCCTACTCAAGGCAGGCAGTACCCTGAAATGTACATGCACATACACACACACACATCGCGGACACGCGCACGGCGTTTTTAGCGCTTTCCGGGGCTGCCGCCGCTCCGTGCGGGGGCAGCGCCGCCCGTGGCTGGCAGAAAGCGCGCCTACCTGCACATCACACACACCAAAAAACAAACAAGACAAAACCAGCTGCTCTGCCCCCCCCCACCTGCAGTCGCAGCGACCTGGGCGAAGCAAAGTCCACCCCAACAGAGGCGCTGGAGAGGTCGAGGGAGCGCAGGGAGGGGAAGCGCGTGCGGAGGTGCTTGCTGATGATGGTTTCGGGGCGCAGGTGGCGGAGGAGGCGGGAGGCGGCGGCCTCCCAGCCGCGGCACACCAGGCGCAGCACACGCAGCGTGGAGGGCTGAAGCCGCTCCAGCACCTGAGGGGAGGAGGGGGAAGAAGGGGGAAGGGAGGGGGCCTGAGTTTAGAGGGAAGAGAGGAGTCCTGTGCTGTGCTGTGCTGTGTCGTGCCGGGAAGAAGGAGGAGGAAGGGAGGGGGCTTGACTTTAGAGATAAGCGAAGAGCGGTTGGGCGGCACACGGCAGCATGTGCATATAAGTGCTGTGCTGTGCCGTGCCATGCTGTGCTGTGCTGTACTGTGCTGTGCCGTGCCGTGCTGTGCTTCATCGCAACGAGGGGGGCCACCCCCCGCTCGCCTGCTGCCACACCAACCCAGGCCCCAGGAGCATACTGGTAAGCCGCCAGACCTTCCTAATGTGTATGAGACCCAAGCCACATAGCCGCCCTTCTTACCCGCTTCAAAATGTCGTCTGGAATGTCGTGCCAATAAGACGTCTGCTCCGCCCCTGCCTCCTCTGCCTCGTCGCTCGGCACGTAGCAGCCGCCGGCGCCGCAGCTGGCAAACGGCGAGGGTGGCGGCCAGCTGCCCTGCTGCGGCCGATTGGCTGCCGCCACTGCCAGGCCTGCTGCCGTCACCTCCTCAGCCTGCATTGCTTCCGGAGGGGCTGCTGCTGTGGGCGCACCCGCTGCCGCCGACGACGTTTCTGTCGAAAGTGCGGGCGTCGCTGGTCCCGCTGCTGCTGTTGCCGCTGCTGCCCCCGGCTCTGCTTGCCCGTCGCCGCCTTCAGCGATTACGGCTGCCGTTGCTGCTGCTGCCGCTGCGTCCAGCTCTGTGAGCGAAGAAGAGCTGCTGAGGCGGCTGCAGCAATCCAGATGGTAGCTGCGATACATTCCTGGAGGAAGGCTGCACGCATAGGCTGCTGCATCGTGGCAGCTGTTCGGCCGCCCCATGCCGGCATCAGCAACACGGCCTGCACCGTTGCCGGTGCTGCCCGCTGCTACGGAGGCCTCGGAGCACACCCGGAGGGTCTTCCCGCGTGCTGACTCAGCGGTTGCGTGGTCACAGCTGTCGGCTGCCGCTGCCCGCTCACCCTCGCCGCCGTTGTGCCGGGACCACGCGCCAAAGGCAGGGCTGCTAAGGGCGGGGACGCTGGAGAGGCAGCAAGGTGGTCTCTGAGGGCACTGGAGGGGCTGCTGCTGCTGCGCTGCTGGCGGTGCTGCGCCCGCCCGAGGCCCGGCGCCTGCGCCGGCCTTGGAGCTGCTGCCATCCAACGGCGATTTGCGCTTGGCCATCTGCTCTACCTCCCCGCTGCTGGAGCGTTCCATACAGTGCGGAGGCAAGGGCTGGCTGCGCAAGCCCTCCTGCTCTTTGTGCCACGCGGCACACCTGCAGGGCAGCGCCAGAGCAGCAGGCCCGATGGGCACCCCAATCCGGAACTGAACCGCCTGGCGGAGGGACATGCCTGGAGTCTGCCTGGCTGTCGCAACGCAAAGGCGGCTGAGAATTTCACCTCTTCTCACGCGCGCCAACACGCAGGGCGCTGCGGAGCGCTGGCAGGCAGCTGGGTTGCAGCAGGGCCCTCACCTGTGCTTTCGATCAGTGGGACAGTGGGACGGGCGCCCTTGGTTGGCGGGAGGCCGCTGCGCTGAAGCACCGACAGTCGGCACTCAAAGGGTGCCTGGTTGTTTGCGTGTTACCGTCGATAAGGTCGAGATGCCGATACGGCTGATTGGTTTAAGATAGAAGGGGGCGCCCTGGTAGAGTCGACGCGCCCTGCTCGCAGCACTGCACAGCAGGCAGCAGGATTGAGCGCCAGTGCGGCTGGCTGTCTTTAATTCAGTCCTCTGGGCTGGCCCGAAACCGATGGATGGCCTCCAGACATCCCCGAGACAAGTTCTCGAGCTGCTGTTCGCAGCGCTGCCTCTGAGAGACAGGTAAGCGTTCATGCATGCCGTCCACGCCGTTCGCCACACCCGGCATGCGCCTGCCTGGCAGCACAACGCCGGGGTGGCGCTGGCGGACGCACCCCCGCCGCCTCACCCCCGCTGGCACCGTCGCTCTTCCTCCGCCCCCATGCCCCTACCTACCTGCTGCCTTTCCACCTGCCGCCGTTCCCTGGCGCAGATGCCAGACCGTGGGTGCTGTGTGCACGTGGTGGAGGGCGGTGTCTTTGGAGGAAGGGGACACCCTGCTTGCGGACCTCAATCTCAACCGCTCCCCGCTCTTTACCCAGGTGGGCACTCTTCTCTGCTGCTTTCTCTGCTGCTGTGTGTGTGTTACAGTCACCCCGCATAGTAGGCCCTATCGAACCGGCACAGGGGTTATCTGCTGCTGCTACTGGCAATAGGGTGACGTTGGTGCGGAAGAGGAATGATTGACGTCGGGTCCATCAAAGGGCAACCCCGTCAGCCTGCACAGTGGCCTGGTGCTATTGCAAACCAACACCCCCTCCTGATGTGGAGCATGTGTGTTTTACTAAAGTTCTTGGGAGGCGGCTGGGCAGGGGAGGCCTGCAGCAGGAAGGGCGGCCTTGCCTTGCTTCTTTCCCCGTTACGAAGCTCTGCTGCCTGTTGTGTAGCCGTGAGCCGTGCAGCTCAGCGTGAGCTGCCGTGCTTGCCTTTGTTTTTGAGCCGCCATTGCTTGCGTGCGTGTTGCCACGTCCCCACTTTTTTCTGGGGTGCTGGATTGATGGGCGATGGTGAAAGGACATGCCGGGGCGTGGGTGCCCATTGGAAGCAGCTGCTGCAAGGGGTAGTCCAGAGTTCCAATGATTCGCACCATGATGCGTGGGTCGCCAGGCTGTGCACGCATCCAGTCTCCCCTGGGCACCCTGCCAGGCCTGTCTGTCAAGGTTAAGTGGAGCTATAACAGAGATGAATTGCTCTATTTACTGTAAAAAAAAAAAAAAAAAAAAAATGACCTTTGGCCCATAACCTCTCCACCGGCCTCGCACCCACCCACCCCCTGCAGCGCACCCGCAACCTTCCCGACTTCTACCAGCAGCGCGCCTCGTTCACCTCCTGGCTGCTGCGCCGCCGCAGCAGCATCAAGTGAGCGGGCGGGCGCATGCCGGGGAATAAGAACACTCATGGATAGCGTGCCCCGCGGGCCCGCTTTTATTTGTTAGGGACTGGGGAGTGGCCAGGGGAATGAGCGAGGCAGCTGGGGAGGGGCGGGGGAAGGTGGACGGCTGCCTTGGCGGGGCCCGACGCCTGGTGGCAATCGTCCGTGCCCTGGGCGATTCGCACGAGGGAAGGAGAACCACAACGGGGAGAAGCACTGTGCGTCCCGCACTGTAGTACCGGCATCAAAGCCTTGCCCTCAGGCACTTGCGGCGCACTGAAGAGCCTCCTGCCCCCGATGCACCGGCAGGCGTCTGTCCCTAACTGCCGAGCGGTGGGAGGATGACAGCCAGGCGGTGACGCTGCGCCTGGCGCTGGCAGGTGAGCCAGCTTCATACAAACAGATAGCACTGGAATGCATGAATGACAGCTGCTGAGCAGCTTCGGTTTGCACAGCCTACTACTAGGAGGGTTCCTAAGAACTACAGTTCAAAAGCCAAGAGCCTCGGATACAGCAAGCTTCACACATGCGGCCTGCATGGGACGGCCACTTTCAGTTATACAGCACGATAGGCCAGTGTCAGACACAGCCGGCATCATGCAGCGGATGTTTCACACGTGCCCAGCGTCGTACGCACGTGCCTCCCTACCCGCTTGGGCTGACGTGGTTCCTCCTGCTCGCCCTGCCTGGCCACTCAGGTATTCACTCTCCCAACGGCTTGGTAATCATGCTTTTGTTCCCGCCTTGCCCACTCCGTGCACCTCCCCACCACCACCCTGCATGCACATTTCTGCCCCCACTCGCCTCACCTTGCAGAGGTTGTGGCTCCTCAGCTTGAGAGCCTTCAGAATTCACAACTCCACGGCAGCCCTTCTTATCAACACCGTGTTGATCCTTTACACCCTTCTTTCTGCCCCCACTCTTCTCACCTGATTTGCAGAGATTGTGGCTCCCCAGCTTGAGAGCCTGCGCCTAGTGAGCACAGAGAACGGGCGTGCCACGTCAGCATTCCTCAGCGGCGGCACACGCCTCAAGGACCTCCACCTGGACTTCTGGGGCAGGTGGGGAGGCAGGGCAGGTGGATGTTGGGGCGGGCAAGGTGCCTGGGGCAGGAGCATGTGGGGTGGACGCCACAGGGCAGGCAGGCTGGGGATACTTGACCTTGACTTCTGGGGCAAGTGGGGATGGGGGTGGGGGTGGATTGGGATGGTCAGGGCAGGCAGGGCGGGGCATGATGGCGGGCGTGGAGGGCCAGGGCTGCTCAGCAGCTCTGATTGAGCTCGTGTGGGGGGTGGACAAGCAGGTGTGCAGCGGGTGAGCGGTGGGCAGGCAGAAGTGTGCACGCTGGCGGGCTAATGCAAGGGCAGAGGATTGCAGGTCTCCGGGGGGCAATAGCAACCTGCCAGCTTGCCAGTGCGCACGTGTGTTGCCCGCATTCCGGCCACCCACCCGTCATCTGCATTGCCCTCCCAACCCCCACCGCCCATCGCCACGCAGGAGCAACGGCCTGCCTCGTGCCATGTCAGATTGCACTGCGCTGACCAAGCTCAGCGTGCAGTGCAGTTCCGGGCTGGAGCACTACAAAGTGCTGGCCAACTTGGCCACACTGCAGGCAAGTCCTTCCTGCCCTTGCATCACACGTGCAACACTACAAAGTGCTAGCATGCGTGGGCACATTGCAGTGAAGCCCGTTCTCTATGCCGTGCCCCTGGTACAGACCAGCATGCGGCCACCCAAGCCCTCCGTGCTGCTCTGCTGCCTACGCTGCTGCTGCGCTGACATCTGGCCTCTGACCATGTTGCGTCACGAAATGCATGCACAGCATGCACAGCAGCTGCATGCATGCTGTGCGTGCTGTGCCACGCAGCTGCTGTGCATGCTGTGCATGCTGTGTGTGCTGTGCCACGACATGCATGCTATGCGTACTATGCATGCTGTGCTGCAGGATCTATCTGTCGTGGACTGTGACTGGCAGGCCATCCCGCCAGAGCTCCTCGCCATCCCGCTCACCCGCCTGCACCTGCGCTTTGCTGATTTTGCCGACGGTGCGTGCGGGCATGATGGAGCGACTTGATATGTGGGGCGGCCTGGGGGGATGGGGGGGCCGGCAGAGGGGTGGGGAGGGGATTCACACAGAGAACATGTGTGCAAATGCCCATGCTGCCGGTAGTAGGTGCAGGCCAGTTGGGATGGCAGAGAGCTGGGGATGGGAGATAGACGGTGGAGCACTACTTGTGCAGCGCCTTGCCACCCCGCGTGTCTTCTCAATCCAACCATCACCCCTCCTCTCCTCAACGCCACCTGCGCCTCTGCCTCCTGCCTCCTGCACCCGACCATCACTCAACCACCATCTCTCCAACCTGTGCCCCTGCCTGCTGCGTTGCCCCGCAGGTCGCTGGATGCCCGAGGATGCTGGACGGCTGGCAGGGACGCTGCGCGAGCTGGCACTGCCAGGCTGTCAAATCAGGTGGGCCATGCTGTGTTGCGCTGTGCTGTGCTGTGCTGTGCTGTGCTGCGCTGTGCTGTGCTGTGCTGTGCTGTGCTGTGCTGTGCTGTGCTGTGCTGCATGTAAAGGCGGTCGCTGGGCTGGGCTGGGCTGGGCTGAGCTGGGCTAGGGTGTGCTGCTCTGTGTGTGTTATGCCGCAGCACCCTACCCGAGCAGCCTCCTTTCCTTGCACCTCCCCACTATCACCGTCCTTCCCTCCCTCCCTGCTGTTGCAGCACCATCCCCGAGGAGCTCACCCAGCTGTCCTCCCTCACCAGCCTCTCTTTGGAGCGCAACTACATCCGCCACCTGCCCGACAGCCTGGCACTCCTGAGCCGCCTGCAGCACCTGAGGTGCGCTCTGCTTTCAGAGTGGGGCAGGTTTAGGGTGGGGTAGGTGTAGAGTGGGGAAAGGGGCACATGCAGTGCCTGGTTTGACTAGTGCATGTGGCCAAGCTGCGCTGCGCTGCCCGCCAGCCTGGCCCGTCTGCGCCGCTTGGAGCAGGTGAGGTGCACTCTTAGAAGGGGGGAGGCGTGCGGCTTGCCTTGGCACTCGTTGGCTGCGCGCACTTGGCAACATGTGCATCCCTTCACCCCTGGCCTGTTTTCCTCTGCTTGCAGCCTGGAGGGCTGCTCCGGGCTGCGGGAGCTCCCCGCCTCCCTGGCCGCAGCCCTGCCCCTCCGCTCCCTCAACCTCCTGCACACCGCTGTGGCACGCCTGCCCCTGGCCCCCGGCGCCCGCCGCCTGCCCGCCAGCAACGACGGCGGCACCAGCGGCGCCAGCGGCAACGAGACCAGCCGCGCCGCGGAGGCGGGGGAGGGAGCCAGCAGCAGTACCAGCGGCAGCTCAGGGTACCTGTTTCAGCTCACAGAACTGCGCTGGGGTGTGGCTGAGTGGGAGGCGTCTGGCCAGGGGGGCATTGGCAGGCGGTTGGTGGCCCCTGCTGGCACCCTGGCTGACGCCTGGGCAGGCGGGGAGCTCCCTGATTTGACGCCCCTGGCACAGGCCAGTGGCCTGCGTGTGCTGCAGCTGGCGCATGTGCCGGCGGGGGCAGAGGGGCAGCTGGCTGAGCTACGCAAGCGGCTGCCGCGCCTGGAGCGCCTGCAAGTGAATAGCGCCGTGCTGGTGGGCTGACACACACAGGGAGGGAGCCTTTACTGGGGAGCCCACACCTCGGCTGGTTTCCTCAACCCACGCCCAAGGGCGTCGTCTTCGTTCTCTTCTTCTTCTTCTTCTTCTCCTTCTCACACGTGGCTCTCCTGTTCGGGCAAGCCGCTTGTCCTGAGTTTCCTTCGTTGAGGTGCATGCATGCACATATTCTCAAGCCAGCCATGTTGTTCAAGGGGGTGCAGTGGCTGCCTGTTGCCTGCCCCTGAATCCTTTCCCAGCCCTTTTGCTTTTTTTCCCAGGCTACACCTCAATCAAACTGTGCACCCCTCCCACACACTAGCCGAGCGGGTTGCCGGATCCTCAACCCTGTATGCATGCCCAGCCTTGCGCCTGCCCGTGCCCTCTCACACCTGTCGCCCCATCCTCTTATGCCACCCGTCTCTCATTGCATGCCCTACTCAATGTTTTTAACCCCTCTCCCTAACCCTTCCTGGGTCATATCAGCCGCACCCTTGCCCAGCGCCCAGCACCGTTTCGTGAAAGCCTCTCTCTTGACTCATGACGGTGCACACCTTTTTCCTGACCTGCGTGTTTATGATCCCTCTGCATCCCTCTGCATCAGACAAGATGCACTAATGGCAGCCTCACCCCTGCATGCCGCCCAACTCTTACTGCGGCGACGTGCTGCCGTGCTGTTTATGGGAGCAGCTTTGTTTTTGAAAACTCGGGCATGTAAAAACAACCGCGCAGGGTTGAGTTTGAAAGTTGGCACTTTAGACTGTTGAAAATTGGGCAGCATGCAGTCTGGGACACAGGAACGGAAGGAGGAGAGTGGAGCGGTTGCAAGGGATGGGTCGTTCCAGTGCTTGGTTGTGAGGAATGGGGCGGTTCGGTGCTCAGAGCATGCGACGGAAAGGAAGTAAAGACATTCAGGAACGAGGGACCATGGTGTGGAGGCGTGCGGCAGGCATCGCACAGCAACAGCGAGCTAAGCCCTGCAGTCCACTGCTATACTGCCTGTCCCCAGTCACCCGTCAGTTGTTGGCAGGCACGTTCTCAGCTGCGCCGCCTGCCGCTGTTACCCCCGCAGCTGTCGGCAGCCGCAGCCCTGCCACTTTCATGGCCTCGGCCAATGGATCGTAATCCACCGGCTTGAGCATCAGGGCCAGTCGGATTTTCATCAGGCTCCGATCGGGTTCACCCCGGGGCGCCAGCAGCGGAGGCAGATCCTTGGGCCGCCTGCAGCGATGGTTTGATGTTTCGGTTGGATGATGATTCGGTTGATTGATGCATTGCGTTGGTTGTTGCATTGCATTGCTTGTTGTTGCTTTGATGTTTAGGTTGCTTGGGTTGATTGAATGAATTGAATTGGGTGCTTCGGCTGGGGAGCTGCCAGGTTTGGTAGCCGACTGCCTGACGCATGCATGTGAGGTGGGAGGGCAGCAGGCACTCGTCGGACGTCCCCTCCACAACAACGAGGGCGGGCATGCCCTTGGGCCGCCTGCAGGGCAGTGCCAAGTGCCAGTGGCTGCTCCGGCAACCACAGCCTGCACCAAGGCACCACCGGCGGGCTCCCTGCTGTTCCTGCTGCCCTGCTCTGCACAGGCAGCGGGCGCTGCTGGGCATGCTGTGCTCTCTGCCCTGCTCTTGCTCCCACCGCCCATCAGAACCCTGCTGACACGCAGCTGCTGCAGCCAGGAGCCACCACAGCTCCTGCTTTTCAAGCATGCCCAGCCCAGCCCCGCCTCTTACTTGTTATGCGTCTGGTTCCTGCCAAAGCGTGACGTCAGCATCTTGCGGTTGGCAGACTCCAACTCTGCCTCCTCCCCCGACCCCTCCACGCAGCGCGGCACGTAATACTTTGCATCCCCCCGCGCCCGCTGGCCCGCACTGACTGTGTAGGTCACTCCTGAGGCCACGTATTTGAGGGGTTCTGCACCAGAGAGGAAGGGCTCGCCCAGGGCTGGGACACACAGCGGGGTGGCCTTGAGCTTGCCCAACTTGGCGCCTTGAAAGGAGAAGGCATAGTCCAGCTTCTCGATCACGGCATCCTGGGCCACCTGCGGGGGTGGCGTGGGCGAGGTGGGGTCGCCGCTGGTGAGTTGCAGATGGTGGGCATGCTTGCATTGCGTAGCAGGGAGAGGACACGAGAGGGGGACCGCGTGTAGTGCCCTTGCACGGGCTTCGTGGGCGAGGTGGGGTCGCAAATGGTGGGCATGCTGGCATTGCGTTGAGGAGAGGGAGAGGAGAGACCGCATGTGGTGCCCTTGGATTGTGTATAGGTACGGAAGCAAGGTGTAATCAGCGCTGCTCAGCAAGGGCAGGACGTAAGCCAGGCAAGGGGCACTGGCTGCTGGCAGTGCCGAAGGCGGTTTCTATCCCAGGGTGTGCGCCCGAAGTTCGCCAGCCCCCGGCAGCTTATCTGGAGCCCACCTTTGTGCAGAAGCTGTATTGGATGACGCGGTGGAGGTTGTGAAGAATGAGGTCTTCCTGCGTTTGGTGAAGTGGGCGAAGTGGGCAAAGTGGGCGAAACAGGCAAAGCTATTTTGGGGCGAGCGGGCGCCAGGCAGCGGCGCGCTGGCGGCATGGGCAAGCTGCACCGCCTTGCGGGCGGGCCGCACAATCAGCCGATGTAACTCCGCCCTGGATATCCAAGCCATGCGCTCCGTTCTGGCCTTGCCTGCACGACAAACTTCCGCCAGCCACCGGTGCGTCCGTTCTCGATGCGCAGCTCGCACAGCGGCTTCTTGGCGAGGCTTCCCATGATGCGAGGACGGTGGGCGGTCGTCGGGCTGCGAGCAGAAATCAAAAAAGCTTACCTGGCCCCTGCTGTGCACGCTGTGCACGCTGCGCTGTGCTCGAAAAAGAAGTGGACCGCTCTCCGGTTCATTCCAAAACGCTACACGCAGAATTAGCTTCAATTGATCAAAATGGCAGCCGTGCAGGCCCCCATCGAGCAAAACGTCCTTGTGCCAGATGTGAGGACATGCCGCTGCTGGTCCACTGCCCGCTGCTTGCACGCCTGAATTTGATTTGCCAAACATGCACCCGATGTATGCCCACTGGCCGACTGGCTGCAGAATGGCGGGGCTCCGCCATCGCCGGTGGACCAAGCTGGTCCACCTGCCCGCTGCCTGCCCGCTGCCAGTCAACCCTGCCCGAGTTCGTGTCTCAGTTTCAAATTCTTCAATCCCCGTGCCAACATATAGGGCGTGACCATCCGAGAGTTTTCGGAGGGGGGCGGCCTGTTCACATATGAAGTGAGGGCAGGCAACCGTGTGTACAAGTGAGTGTGTGGAACAGGGTCGCTTGGACGGTCAGGGACCGGCGCAGACAGCAGAGAGCAGTGGCGCCAGATGGGCAGCTGCATTTAGCTACGACACCTGTCAACTCCACTGACTTGATTTCTGTGCGGGAAGAAAGTGTCAGGCGAAGCTGCTGCCGGCCACTGTCCCTTCATGCACGCAGCCGCTACCCAGCCTTCCAGTTCCATTGCCTAGCTTACTGAACCGTCTCAGTACGTCCTCGCCCATGCACGCAGGCTGGAGGGGCAGCAGCAGCTGCCTGTGGTGGTGATGGCTGGAAAATTTCGCCTGGCGGTGCACACCATCAACGGGCAGCCCGTGAATGCCCTCGAGCCACCAGCAATCATCACAAGAACCATCCGAGGCAAGTGCCTTTCACAAACAGAACAACGTTCTTGAGCACGAGCAAGTCGCTATGGTAGTGCAGGGCCAAATGCTCTGTGGGAGTTGCTACAGTTGTGTGGTAGCTCACCCCCCAATCCCCTCGCTGCCCACCCGCCTTGCCTGCAGGCCCCTGCCTGGTGCACAAGTGTGGGGACTGCGGAGGGCGGCGCACGGGGAAATATCTGCTGGCCGCGGCCGTAGTGGGCGCAGTGGGCGCGGTGGCCATCTTCAAGCACGGGCCGGGCAGCTTCGGCCCCATTGGCCAGAGCACTGCTGCGCCCTCTGGCGGGGCTGCCGGCAGCGCGCCAGCGGCGCCTGCCCAATGGAAATTGCCGCGGTGGTGATGACGAGATGGCACTTGATGGTGTGGGCCGGTGCACCCGGCAAGCACACTTCCTTCCGTCCCCTTGCCCATCCCGTCCTTCCATCCTATCCCTCCGCTCATGCTCTGCTGCGCCGACAGCAGGCACATGAAGTGTGTGCGGCTCTGTACAGAGCATCTGACAGGAACCATGTGCAGTCGAGCTGCTTACTTCTTTGCTTCTTGATGTGCTGCTGCTAGGCCCACCGCGTCCTTCTTGTTCCCCTACTGTGTATCGAGAGTGCATGTAAATCTGGTCACGTGCTCAGAGGGAGCCCTTGGTCTGAATGGGTGGCCGATGAGAATGGGAATGTGAGGAGGGGCAAAAGTTCATGCACGGGGAGAAGCTCAGGAGTTGAGGAGGCTGATGACGTGGCACAGCTGACCTCCAAGTTCGTGGGCCCGCAAGTGATGAGGACCCTGGGATGGGGCTGTCTGGCATGATTATAAATGGACGTGTGTGCGGCAGGCATGGGCGGTGCGGCAGCCTTCCCACCTGCGCCGCTCCCAAGCGTGGGGGCACATACTCCCTGCCGTGACTGCAATGCAGTGCACGGCCCGCCTGGCTACACACAGCGCAGGGTGGGATGCACGCTGAGCAACAGGAGGTGAGCATCATCGCCCGCCGCCGCCACGTCATCGCCGCCCATGTTGCTACATGGCGCGTTCTAGGCCGTCGAGTCTGCCTCCGCACAGTGTTCCTCTCTCCCGTGGAAGTCCTGGGCGGGTCTGCGTTAGTGTAGGCGCCGGCCGCCGCGCGGTCGCAAGCTTTGGCAAGTCAGAGCCTTCCGCGTGTCTACCTTGTTGATAAGTGTCCCCGGTGCGCTCATCTGCGCAGCCCGCCGCTTGCCGGCAGCCTTTGCTGGACAGCGTCCCGCCCCAGCGCCTGCTCTCCCGCCTGCACTGGGTTGCACACCCCACCGCTGCGCCCTCTCCCTCCCCCTGGCTGACTGTCCCGCACCGCAGGTGTTACTCTGCCGACCCTCGGTTCTTGTGCCTTGCCGCCCGATTGCCACAATGCCCAGCCTTGCCTACGAGCGGCTGCTGCGTGCCAGCAGCGCCATGCCCGAGGGCCAGCGCCCGCCTGAGATGACGGCCCTCTTGGAAAGCCTGGAGGGCATGCAGGCTGCTGAGGCAGAGCTGCGGCAGGCGACCAAGCAGATACGGGGCCACGGCCCCCTTGTTGCCGGCACGAATCCCCGCATGTCCTGGCCGCCGCCCTTCCACCCCCTGCTGTTCTCGGTGCGTGGCTTGGCCCACCTGCCGGCCTTGCCTTCCTACGCACGTGTACCTGCCCTTACGGTTTCAGGGCTGGGTTGCGGCACCCTGCCTGCTTTGCTGGTGATTCCAACATGCACGGGTAGGGTCTCGGCAGCCAATTTCAAGCTTGCATCCCCCTCTCCCAACGCCTGCGCCACCGTGCAGGGCCTGGTGCGGGTGCTGCGAGCGGCGGCCGCGGGCGAGCGGTGCGGGCTGCCCTCCTTGGAGACCCAGGGCAGCAGCTGCCAGGACTTGCTGGTCGAATCGTGCCTCTCCCCCTTTGTTGTGTGTGGCTCTTACTCCGAGGGCCAGCACAGGGGGACCCAGGGACTGGGGCTGTGGCTGCCCGACGCAGGTGGGTGCACGGGCCGCACTTAATGTGTGATCACACTTGCACATGTGATGCGTTTGTGGAGATGGCAAATAGGGGTCGCATGCAGCAGCAGCAGCAGCAGCTGCAGCGGCAGCAGAGCAGCAGCGGCAGCAGCAGCAGCAGCAGCAGCGGCAGAGCAGCAGCAGTGGTAGCAGCGGCAGCAGCAGCCAGGCAGTGGGTGCCTTCGACCCGTGCCCCATGCGGTTATGCGGTTATGCGGTTATGCGGTTAACCGCACTGCAGCCTCCTGCCTCACCCACACACTGCCGCTGCCCCCGCCCCTTCTCCCCGCCTGAGTGCAGCCCGGGTGCCCTTCCTGGACCCTCTGTGCGCCCTCAAGCTCTTGGCCGGCGCTTTTGTGCTGGAGAAAGAGATGCGGCCGCAGGCTTTGCACACTCTAGATTTTGCGTGTGAACTGCTGTGGCCAGGCAGCATAGCGGCAGAGCGGCGGGCGGCGGAGCGGCTGCTCGAGCGGCGGCAGTGGGTGCCAGCGCTGGGCAGGGGCCAGCAGGGGCAGCAGGGGCAGCAGGAGGCGGCGCCGTGCAGCCCACTGGCATGGCACTTGCAGGCAGCGCTGCAGCAGTACAGCCCTGGCACAAGCTTGGCTGACCTCAAGCAGTGGGCGGCGCTGCTGCGCCTCGACATTGCTTGGAATAAGAACCGGCGGGAGAACGGGCTGCCTAGCCCCAACCGCGCGCCTCCCAGGCAGCTGCTTGTGGACTGCCAGGTGGCGCTCAGCGCTGCGCACGCTGCGGATGGGATCGCCACAGCGCACGCAGCGGTGTGGGCGCTTAGCGCCACGCTGTGTCAAGTCATGGAGAGCCCCGGCTCGGGCTTTGGGACGGAGGCCGTCCTCAAGATGAAGTCGCCACGCGGGCGCCAGCTGGTGGCGTTTGGGGAGGCGGCCCTGGCGGCCGCCACGTCAGCCGGCGCCACGCTGGCGGCTGCTGAGCTGGCACGAGAGCTCGGTGTGGCGCTACTGGTGCAGTCGGTGGGCGACCCGCAGCGGGCGGCTGTGATGACTCGTGCGGTGCAACTGGAGGCCCAGAGCAAGGCCTGGCTGCGGGCAGCAAAGCCCTGGGTGCCTTCCAGCCACCTCGGCCTCCTGCAGGCCAACCACAGCATGCTGACCGTGGCTCTGAAGAACCACCAAGCGCTGGAGGCGGGGCAGCACGACTCAGGTGCGCTGAGCTCGCTCTCCCTCACGCAGTGCAATGTGTGCAAGCCTCCTGTTGCTGTGGGCGGGCGGGCGGCTGGGCGGCAGGGCAAGCGGTGCTGCCGGAAATGCCTGGCTTTGCCTTGGCTCATAATATGAGTCACATTATGCGTCTCCAGCCGAAGTCTCAGCCCTGCCTTGCTCAGGCCTGCTGCTGCCCCTGCTGTGCCTCGACTAGGGTTGCCGACACATGCCCCTCAGCAGCACTGCTGGGTGGCTGTTTGGAACTCCTGCTGTAGGTGTGCCAAGCCGTAGCAAGGAGGAGCGCACGCTGACGTGTGCCGGCTGCGGACGCGTGCCCCTGCACCTCTGCCGCTGCAGCGCATGCCTTGCCCAGTCATACTGCTCGTAAGTAGGTTGCGGCTCGCTGCAAATTTCGTCTCCAAGTCGTATTTGCATAACCGGGCCCAAGGTCTGAACTAGGATGGCCAGTCATCCACCCCACAACGCTGACCTCTGCACATCTCTGCACGGCACCCGCCCTGCCTGCCTGCGCCGCTCTTCCCAGCAGGAAGGAGTGCCAGGTCAAGCACTGGAAGGATGGGGGGCACAAGGCAGAGTGCGGCCGGCTCAAGGCGCAGCGCGAGAGCACAGCGGGCGCAGCAGGCGGCAGCTCGACTGCACAGCAGGGGTAGCGGTAGCGCTGCCCGGAAGTCAAGACAACCTGCCACCCTCTGCCGTTGCGGCTCCACTTGGGGCTCTGACTGCTTTTTGCCACAGCCGGACAGACTGCTCTGTTGGCATCCGTTCTTCCCCTGTTCTCCCTTCTCTGTACATAACAGCCTCCTTCCTGTCAGCCTAAGCACATGCCATTCGTGACTGTTCGGTTCTGTTGTTGACAACTCGGTCTACGCTCATTAACAAAGAAATGAATAGTGGGACAGGTGGGGCTCTCAAAACTGGGCGGGCACATAGCGTGCACAAGGGGTGAGCGGGAAAGGGGAAGAGGGGAGCGGGTGCATGGCGCCGCGCTGCCACCAAAGAGCCAGGCTCAGGGTTGGTCAGGGACGCCCGCGCATGCCCATTCGAGCGCCACATGTGGCAAGGTCAAGGAGGGGAGGTACTGCTGCTTATTGGGAGAGGTGTTGGTGAGAAAGTAAGTCAGGGGCTGTGTCTAACTTGTGTTCTCAGTGCGGCGTCAGGTCGGTGATTCGGGGGGCGCACGAAGGGGGGCTATTGCCGGGTGTGAGGTGGCGAGCACAGCAGCACCTGGGGCCCTGTTGGCGCAGATGATGTCTGCTTGTGCAACTGCTGATGGCAGCGTGAGCGGCAAAAGCAATGGCGGGCAGGCTCCTCTGAAGCCCAGGCAGCGCAGCCAGCTCGAGCAGAGCCTGCCTATGCGTAAAAGTTGGGGCCATTGGCTCTCTCTGAACCCCCGAGGCCAGCTCCTTCGGAATTTTAGGCGGGCGTAAGAGAGGCAGCCTACCTAGCCCCTCTCTGTGCCTCAAGCTATTAGCCCCCTCAGAACCGGATGAGCTCATTGTACACATCCATCTCTAGGTCATGATAGTCCATGCCTGCACAGAGGGTGGGTGGGTNGTGGGTGGGGGAGGGAGCCAAGGGCATGGTGACGTGTGATTGACAGAGGGATCATGGCGAGGATGGTTGAGCGACACAGGGGGCATGACGGCGATGGGTGAGTGAAAGAGGGTGCGTGAAGATGGGTGAGCGACGGAGGGCGCATGGTGACGGGTGAGTGACAGAGGGTGGGGAGCGAGCACCAGGGCAGTACTGGGGTGGGATGCAGGGGGCAGTCCGGCAGGCAGGATTCCGACGAGACACGCTGAGCGGTGACATGCAAGTAGCACGCCACCCAGCAGTACCAGAACCAGGGGCCTGCAGGCATCCAACAAGGCACGCTGGGTGGTGACATGCAAGTCAGCGCGCCACCCAGCAGTACCTGCACCTGTACCGCCGCGCCCCGCACGCTCACCCGCTGTGTACCGCTTCACCGGGTGGCCGTACTTGTCGAGTAGGAACTTGGCAAAGTTCCAATCCAGGTCCTCGCCACGCTGGTGGCCTGCTCAGGCGGAGCGGGGGGCAGCACAGCCGGTGGGCGGGTTGGTGAGGCGGCAACGGGCGGATGGCAATGGGGCGAGACGACGCCAGTGAGCGGGCCGGCAATGCACGGGGGGAGCGGCAGCAATGCACGGGAGGCCGGCTGTGCACAGCGGCTGCACACAGCACTGCCTCACTGCCTCCTCTAACCCGCTGTTTGGCAGAGCCCACCCACTGTGTGTCCCCGGCAGGCCGCCCACAGCAGGCAGAACTCCCACAGCAGGCACCCTTCAGCAGGCAGCCCTCCAGCAGCCTGCCTGCCCACAGCAGGCACCCTTCAGCAGGCGGCCTCCCCACAGCAGGCCTCCCCAAGGCCGCCCTGCCCTCTCACAGCAGGCAGCCTTACAGCAGGCCCCTACAAGGCCGCCCTGCCCTCCCACCGCAGGCAGCCCTGCTGGCGCACGCACCCGGCAGCGGCGGCGTGTTGAGCTTGAGCCATGTGAACACGGGGTGGGCTTTGGGGCCGTTGACGTCGACCTTGGAGAAGAGGGGGAAGGTGGCGTGGAAGTGGGACTGCACAAAGGCCTCGATCTCGGCGTGGCTCCCAGGCTCCTGCTGCCCGAACTGCTTGGCCAGGGGGGTGGGCGGGCATGGGCCGGGGGGGTGGATGGATGGGTAGGTGAGGGAAGGGGCGCGGGTGTGGGCACGAGTGGAGGGTGAGAGAAGGGGGCACGAGCGTGGGCACGCAAGGGTGGGTGATGGAACGCCCCGGTCTGCCACATCAATGAGTGGAGGGTGAGAGAAGGGGCGTGGGTTGAGGGGTGGATGGGTGGGTGGGTGAGGGAAGGGGCGCGGGTGTGGGCATGAGTGGNGGCCTCGATCTCGGCGTGGCTCCCAGGCTCCTGCTGCCCGAACTGCTTGGCCAGGGGGGTGGGCGGGCATGGGCCGGGGGGGTGGATGGATGGGTGGGTGAGGGAAGGGGCGCGGGTGTGGGCATGAGTGGAGGGTGAGAGAAGGGGGCAGGAGTGAGGGGTGGATGGGTGGGTGGGTGAGGGAAGGGGCGCGGGTGTGGGCATGAGTGGAGGGTGAGAGAAGGGGCGTGGGTTGAGGGGTGGATGGGTGGGTGGGTGAGGGAAGGGGCGCGGGTGTGGGCATGAGTGGTGGGTGAAAGAAGGGGGCACGAGCGTGGGCACGCAAGGGTGGGTGATGGAACGCCCCGGTCTGCCACATCACCCCCAGGCCAAGCAGTCAACAGCTCGCGCCTGGTCCCAAGGCTGCTGCAAACCTGCAGGTCGCAAGGCTGCCGCGGCATTACCCCCAGGACCAGGCGACTGGCTCACCCTGCCGCAAGGCTGCTGCACCTGCCAGCCCCCGCCCCCGCCTGACGCCCCCCGCCAAGCTGTCCATGCACCCGCCCCCGCCTCCGCATCTGATTGGAAGGCTGCAGCCCCTGCCTGCAGCCCCTGCCTGGCCCCGCCTGAGGCTGCATCCCAGCTGTCCCTGCACCCGCCCCCGCACCCCACCTGGTTGCAAGGCTGCCGCCCACGCCGGCCGCCCCCGCCCTCGTCGCAAGGTTGCCTCCCTGCTGTCCCCGCACCCGCCCTCGCCTCCGCACCTGGTTGCATGGGAAGGCGAGCACCTCGAGGCCGTAGTGCTTGTACCGCTCATACAGGCGGTGCAGCCCGGCGTAGTTGGCCTCTGCGGGTGGTGGGGGAGCGGGGTTGGGATGGATGGATGGGGGTGGGGTAGGGGATGGTGACCAAGCGAGATGAGGATGGGGGTAGGGACGTGGGCAGGGTCGGGACAAGAGGGAGGCATTGTAGGGCACAAGGAATGCGGTGGAGCTGGAGTGGCTGCGGCGATTGCAAACCCCATTCCTTCCCCCAAGGCGTCATGGAAGCCTTCCTCTCCAGACAGCCGCCTCCGTGGCCTTCGCTGGGGGCAGCCTTTGTGGCCGTCCCGCGGGGGCAGCAGCCACAGAAGGCGCGAGGCTGGCTTACCCGTGTACCCGCACTGCGAGGCAACGTTGACGATGATGGTCACTTTGCCCATCAGGTCGGCAGTGTGCATCACATTGCCCCGGATGTCCACCGCTGCAGGCAGATAGGGCAGGGATGGAGGGGTTCGGGATGTTCTCCTATCCTACCAGGGGCAGGAGCGACGCGCGGGCGGGCACAGCGTGATCCATCGGACTGCTGGACAGGGCGGGTGTGAACTGGCTCGCGCAAAGGAGCGCGGTTCGCCGGTTGACCACAGGCCGGTCGGTTCAATTACCGCTTCTCCCTCATGTAGGCAGCTGCACCCTCCACAGCGCCCGGACGTCTGCCGAACACCGCAAGCCCCGGTCCTGCCCGCCCACCCCTGCTCTCCTGCCCACCTGACAGGTTGGCAGAGTACAGGGTGGGCCCCTCCCGCCGCGGCAGCGCCTGCTGCGCCGCAATGTGCGCCGCAACGTGCTCTTGCACCCCTGGGTCCTGCGCCTGGCCGCCAGCCAGGCCCCCTCCCTCCTGCCCCTGCCCCTGCTGCGCCTGCTGCTGCTCTTCTAGCCCATGCTGCGCCGCCAGAGCATGCTGCTGCTCCAGATGCTGCAACTCTTGCAGGTGCTGAGCCTCCAGCTGCTCCTGCGAAAGCTCGGCGCCGCTGTCCCCCTGCTGTGCCTGCTGCGCCTGCTGCTGGGCACCTGCACCCCCAGCTCCCGCAGCATGCTGCCCGTGCTGCTGCTCCAAAGCCGCCCGCCGATCGTGCACGTCCTCATGCACGTGCTTCCCCCCCTGGATGTGCTTCTGCTGCTGCTGCTGCTTGCGTGCCGCTGCGCCTGCTGCTGCTGCCGCACTGCCGCTGCCGCCGGCGACGCGTGCATGGTCGAGCAGCGCGTCGTTCAACGCGAACCCGTCGATGCTGGCTGTGCCTGCACTGCTGCTGCCGCTGCCGCGCCCCACTTGGGCCACGCCATAAATGGAGCCCGCAAGGAGCACCGCCAACACAATGTAATTTAGCACACTGCGCAGGAACACACGTGGGGCAGAGTTTGGGCAGGGGGCAGGGGGCAGCGTCAGGGCAGCGCAGCAGGCTGTAATGAGCCGGATAACAACTGTAGGTTGATGTGCAGCAAGGCTGCAAGCCCAGCAACAGCCATTTATTGCAGACAGGCACACCAACCACAAGCGCTGCGGCTGGAGACAGCGGCACCGGCACTCACCGCTGCACGGCGCCAGTGCCGCCGGGCCGTCGCCGAACATAGTGGCTGAGGCCTGTGCGGGACTCGTGCCGGGAAAGGCCGGCGGCATGTGTGATGGGCAGCAGCCCGCTGGAGCGCGAGCGAAACATGCTGCTGCTCCTCCGCTGCTGCTACCGCCGCTGCCGCCACCTGAGCCTCCCGCTGACCCGGCGTTTGTCGGGGCTGCGCCTGTCGCCCCTGGTTGACACACAAAATAGACGGCCGAGAGAAGCGGCAGGGCAGCAGGGTTCAAGAGCGGGGTTGTTAGGAAGGGGTGGGACAGCCGGGCCGGATGGTCGGACGGCGTGCAGCCGGGCTCGCGATGTGCAGAATGCAAGGCTGAAGCTACCCTGATGTCAGCAGGAGCTCCCGGGGCCATAGGTTGCAGACCGGTAAAGCAGCTGGCCCTGCCTAGCGAGTAAAGACTCTGCCCCTCACTTACCCGGCTGCAAGTATGCCCGACTTCACTGCGTTTGAGAGGCAGTTGGAAGGCTGCCCAAAGCCGGGCGATGCAGCTGGACCACCCCACCCACTGCGGCGCTGCAGCAACGAAAGAGCTTGTGAGGCGCACCGGGAGAGTGGGCAGCGGCGGGAACGGCAGACATGAAGACAGGGATGGAGGGTGGCTGGCTTGTGCGGCGCCCGCTGACTGGCCTTGCATCAACAGATTGTGCGATACAGATGTGCCTCAAATTCGCCCCCAGCTAGCACCTCAAGCTGCAGCCTTTCAAAACCGTGTGCAGGAGCGACCTTTTTACAGGGGGGTGAGCGGGAAAAGGCGCAAACCGGGTTGCAGAAAGAGCGGGTGCAGCATGTGGGCAGCAGCATACGTGCGCTGCGTGTTGCAGCATGTGGGCAGCAGCATACGTGCGCTGCGTGTTGCGAGGGGCAGAAAAAGCAGCAAGGACAGACTTGTGTGGGGGAGGGAGGTGGGTGCTCTACGTGGTGCTGGCAGGAAAAGAAGGGAGCGGGCAGGGCCTGCCGACACAGCCGCTGCACCGGGAGCCCAGGAACAACCGTGGATCGAGGGCCGACAAGTGCGCCAGGTGGGTGGATTTACACCTGGAAGGTCATGTGGCTGCATAGTTCAAAGGGGAAGGACAAGGGAGGGGTTCAGAACAGTGCAGACGCTAGCAGAGGATGGCTTGCAGGCTCGGCTGCGCGGCAAGGCGCAGGCCAAAGCTCGCAAACACGTAGCTCGCAAGATTGCCAGCACCCACATAGGACCCCCCCCCCGCGCTGCCACAGGACTGCCAGCACACATAGAAAGGCAGTGCCAGCACCCACAGACAAGCAGGCCCCACGCACAGGACCGCCCCATGCCCCGCCCCTGCCCTCATCCCCCTGCCAGCTGATCCCATGACCGTTGCTGGCTCCCCGTGGACCTAAAATGAGATGGGGTCGGATGAGATCAGACTTGATTGATTGATTGGTTGAATGATTTCTCACCGCAGGATGTTGATCTCGGCGGCGGCGGTGACGGTGGAGAGGAACTTCTGCACCGCCTGGCCGGTGGAGGGGGGCGCAGTGTAGGTGTACAGCACGTAGATGCCCTCGGTGAACCTGCGGGCGGGAGGGGCAGGCGGCACGTGGGTGCAGAAGGGGGTTGGAGGGGGTGCAAGGCAGCGAGTGCGGAGGGAGGGAGGGCATGCCGATTGAGGTTGTGGCAGGCACGACAGCCTGCCGTTGCAGTAGCTGATCAGGATCAAACGGCATGTGGGTAGCCGCAACCACACATGCGCCACGAATGCACCTCAAAAGACGGCACCGAGTCGCATCAGCGACACCTTGTTCAGCGCTGACAGACCAAACCCACATTGAGCAGCAGGCAAAGCTTGCCACGGGTGCGCCAGATGCAGCTCGAAAGCCGGCGCCTGCTCAAAGCACCAGTGCCACCTGCCACAGCAACAACACAAGTCTGCTGCCGTCTACCCTGCCACATTTCACGCGTTGCCACACCCTTGCATCGCGGTTGCATGTGATAAGCGGTTGCACATCCAGGCTGTGCGCCGCCAGCCTCCAACACTCTACTCGTGCGCACCGCCGCACCGCCCTGGCTGCACCCCAGAATGACCTGGCGGTTCTACTCTCCCCTGCCCACTCATCGTGCTCTACAGGGTCCGCCGGCTGCGGGTCGAACGGCCCGCCAGCGCCCCGGTCCTGGCAATCTGACAGGCCCCTCCGGTGGTTGGCTGCTCAACCCCAGCCCGGCCACGCCACTCCATGCCGGTCAGCACCCACTGGACACCTGGGCAACCTTGTCGCTTCTCCCTGCCCCCAGAGTGTGCTCAAGACACCTCTATTTCCCCCTGGGCTCCCGCTCACTTCCCCTGTTCCCACGTGAGGAACCTCCTTGCCATTGCCTTCCCACATTGCACCAACAGACCTCCTGCTTCCCCCCCCCCCCCGGGCAAAGTGCTTGCACTCACTTCTCGATGGGGTACGCCAGCCGCTGGCGGCCGCGCACCATGTCTGACAGCTTGCTGGCCCCCTCCTTCTGCAGGAAGGCCTGGAACTTGGCCAGCTCCTGGTCACGCTCCTCCTCTGCCATAGTGGGCCGCAGCACCAGCATCGTCTCGTAGCTGCAGAGGGGGTGGGAGGCGTGGGCGACGCGGCATGAGGACGCCGACCCGCGTGGGGAGAGAACTGACAATGTGAAGCGCTGCCTGGTGCTGCTTATGTTGTCAGCAAAGAGGGGTATATGGGCATGGATGCGCCGTGCTGCTGCGGCATCACCAAGAGAGTTTGTGCCATCGCACTGGGAGATCGCACTCGCCATGCCGCACCGCTCGCGGCTGCTCTGCCTCGCACCGCGTGCTGCCCCAACAGCAGCATTGATATCAAGACTCACGTGCGCTGCTCAGTGGCCACCTGGGCTGCCGCCGCCTGCAGGAAAGAGGAGCAGCAGCAGGCAGCAGAAAGGTGACGCCCGGCCCGAGCCTGCCCGTCCGCGTGCCTGCCGCCGGCGCACCACCCACCCAGAGCGCCACACGCCGGCCTCCCCCGCCGTTTGTGCAGCTCCCCACAAGCTCTCACCTTCACCACCAGGCTGCTGCTGCGCGCCACCGCCTTGCTGCTGCTGCTGCCTGCTGCCGAGAACGCGCGGCGGGCTGCTGCCAGGCGGGGTGCCGCCAGAGTGGTCTGACGGGCAGCACCAGCGTTGCAGGTGCGGCTGGAGCACACAGGCTGCGCGAGCGTGGCGAGAGCCGACATGACTTCTGCTGCTGCCTCGGTGACCACTGCCGGCTGCTTCCGCTTTGCTCACAACACAGTGAGGGCTCCTGGATTGCTCTAGTGCGACGAAGGCCGGCAATGCGTGTTGGCCAAGCGCACCATCGCGTGCTGTGCTGTGGGCTGGGCTGTGCCAGGGAAAAGGCCAAACACCACCCCACATTGCCGCAGCTACTCATTTCAAGCCTTCGTGCAAGTTGAGTGGACGCCCCAACCTCGGCGCCGCGGCTGCAGGCCGCCTGTAGGGCTAGGAGTGGCGGCAGGCCTGCGGCGACAGCCGCTCCTGCATCCGCGCGAGCGTCTCTCGTCCTGGCACTGCTGCATGCATGCGAGGCCTTTTTATTACGTTCTCTCGTTGAGTATTACAGGTTCGCTTCATGCACGCTTTGGTGGCAAGTGTGTGCATTCAGACAGCGCATGCATTGTGGAGGCCGCTCGGTCGCGTGGGGCGGCACTCAATTGATGAGCGCCCGCAGGGTGATGTGCAAGGAGGCGTCCTCAAACCAGGCATACAAGCCTGGCAGCGCTTGGTCCACACGCCAACGGAATCGGGCAATGGCCGCCAGCAGCGCCTGGCGGTCTGCCAGCTCTCTCAGACCGCGGGCGCGCAGGCCCGGCCGCACTGCAGCGCCGCGTGGCATGGAGGCGCAGGCAGGGCAGGCAGCACAGGGCAGAGCGGCGTCAGGGCAAGCGGCAGAGAGGGTACAGGGTCAGAGAGGCGGGTATGTATGATATCAGCAAGCAAGTCTGCCACTGGCACGCCCCCTGCACAGAGCGCCCAGCGCGCAGAAGCCACATGCCTGACCCCCCGGCCCCTGCGATGGCCAGTCCCCCCGCCTCCCCTCCTCTGCCGCCCTTCATGCATGCGGGTCGCTGCGGGACCACGACACCACGCCACCTGGCTGAACCTTGCAGGCACCGTGGCGACTCACTCCCCGCCCCAGCTGCTTCCCCCCCCGGCCAGCACCCACCTGCCGCCGCCGCTGCCCCCGGATGGCCCTCCTCGAATACCTCGTGCTCCCAGGGCTCTGGCAGCAGAGGGTGCATCAGCGTGGCACCCAGATGGCTCCCCCGGTAGTGGCTCTCACGGTAGCCGTCCTTGCTGGCAGCAAACCAGTAGTCGGGGGCCTCCTGCTCAGCCACAATTCCAGACACTCGGGCCAATTCCTCGGCGTGCGGCGGGGAGCCGTCCACGCCGCCTGCCGGTGTGCATGCATGGGGTGGGAGAAAAAGATGACGCAATCAATCAACCAAATCTGGATAGGTGTGTTTGGTCATGAGGCGCCCCAGTGGCTGCAAGGCACCGCCGCGGCTGGCAGGCGGCCGCTGCTGACGCTATGTGTGCACTGGCGCTGGAGAAGGGTGGTGGTGTCCAGTGGCTGGCACACACCTCGCTGCTGGTGTGCCGCCCTGCCTGCGCTGCCTGCCATGCACGGCCCCGCACAAGTTCGCATGAGCATGCAAGCCTGCAATCCATGTTCCCTGGAACGAGCCCTGCCCACTTCAAACCAAGAGACGCGAAGGGGGTTCCCCCTGCGGTTTGGCCCTTGTCTGTCACGCGAGCCAAGGAAGAAAGGGAAATGCCCTGCCCCCTACGCCTGCCTGGGTCCCCGCCCATGGGGCCCCACTCTAGGTCTAGTCTAATCGTTACAGCTTTTCACATCCCCTAGAAGAGGATTCAACTTCAGGACGAACCAAACAAACCAACCAGACTCCTGAGAGGTTGACGACGCATGCACCATAAGGCCCCCCCCCTTGCTCACCTCGGAATTCGACCGACTGGCACAAGAGGAGGCGCTCCAAGGAGCGGCACTCAAACAGCACCACTGCCGCCGAGTCCACCGCCAGGCGGATGCCGGGCCCCTCTAACGCTGCGACTTGTGCCGCTGCCGCTCCGTCGCCTGGCCCGGCGCCGTTCGGGCCCGCTACCTGCTGCTGCTGCTGCTGCTGCTGCTGTAGTGCTGCACTCTCCTGTCTGCAGCGTTTGGAGAGGGAGGACAGTGCGGAGTGCAGTGCTATTAGAAAGAAAGAGAGCTTTAAGAAGGTCTCGAGAGTGTGAGTTGCCGGCACAGCATATGCAGGCAAAGCAGCCAGCGAGGCAGAGGGTCCTCCTTGACCACAGCAGGCAGGCAGGCAGGCAGGCGGCCCCACTTACTTGCAAATCTGCACCAGCTGCTCCAGCTGCTCAGGCGTCAGGCGCTGGCCATCCCGCAGGCAGCCTAGTGAGGACTTGGGCCACCTACTGCCTGCAGAGGATTCCAGAAGACGAGGAGGAGAGGAGGGTTGCCAGGAGGAGGGCTGCTGCATAGGTCGGTGCTGCACCGCGACTGGTTGCTGCTGCTGCTGCCGCTGCTGCTGCCGCTGCTGCGGCTGCCACTGCACTTGGCACCAGACAGTAGTTGTCCCCCAATGAGATAGCAGCATAGGGGGGCAGGCATGCAGAGGAGCGCGGCATCAAGGCACGCCAAGGCATCAGGGGTTGAATCCTTTGAGATGCATGCATGCCTGGGTTCTCAGGCGGCAGGCTGGGGTGGGCGGCCGTGATGCGCTGCTTCAGGTTGACGAGTGCCGGTGTGAAGCCCCTGCATAGAGCCATGCGTGGAACGAGGGCACTTGCTTGTTACTGCACGGCAGCAGCCCAGCTGGTGCATACAAGAGGACTGGCGGAGGAAGGGGGAACCTTGCAGTGCAAGAAGAGCGTGGGAGCGGGCAGCCTGAGCGGCGGCGCACCTGTAGGCCAGCGTCAACACACCCTGCCAGGAGACAAAGTATGCTTCCGGCTCTAGGAAGGAGGTGCTGGCAGACTCCAGCTCGGCTACCAGCGGCGGCAGCAGGCTGGGCGGCGCGGGGGCCAGCGCGACATTCGGGGCCGCCGTGGCCAGTTTCAGCGCCGCTGACGCCGGCGCCTCAGCGGTGGGCGCGGTCATGGCTTGTGGGCTGCGCTGCTAATGTTGCACTGCTCCGCTGTGCCGCTGAACACGGGCCGGGTCAGCCAGGGGCCCCGGGGCGCTGGCGCAACTAAATTTCGGGACTTGACGGCCGCTGAGAGGCAAGGCAATGCAGGCGTCCAGGTGCGCTCGTAAATTTTGCAAGACAAGCACAGTTGAAAGAGGCCTCCTGGCCGCCAGAACCTGAACTGCCCGAGCAGTCCCGACACGTCAGCACTCGCCATTCCAAGGTCTTTCCGCTTCCCGTCGCCAATTATCAGGTACAGCAGTCACGGAAATTGGCATAAGACCCCACACAACAGCAGCAGCCCGCTCTTCAGGCACCTAGCGAAGCCCGCTGTGCTCAGCGCCTCCAGTTTGGGCCCCGCGATGCTCCTCGGCCAGAAAGGCGTCAAATATGGGCTGACGGTGCGCGCCCCGCCGGGCGCCAAGCCCGCTGCGAAGCCGGTGAACAAGAAGAGCGTGTTTGGAGACGAGGACTCGGACGAGGAGGGGCAGGACAATGTGGAGCAGCAGATCGCGCGGCAGGCCGCTCGCAAGCAGACCGACAAGAAGGTAGGGAGGCCGCTGAGGGTGAGCCGCCGCTGCCGCCGCCGCCACCGCCGGCAGTGGCAGCCCTTCAACTCACCCAGCCCCCTGCTTCCCAAAGCGCAGGTGGCGGACCTGCATGCAGCGGCCCTGGCAGAGGACGCCGCCATCTTCGATTACGATGGTCACTATGACAGCATCCAGGAGGTGCGAGGTTGGCAGCAGGTTGAGCAGGAGGTGCAGGGGCGGCCACGAAAAGCTGGCACCGGTTCATGGCCACCCCAGGAATGCGCAGAATGAGACATGCCCACTCAGCACGCAGACAGCAGTGCTGCCGACTTACTGAATCGTGCTTACCCTGCGTGCGGCGCTCACTTCCCAGACAGGCACAGGCACAAGGGGACAGAGTTGTGCACTCGCCAATTTGCCACTTGCACCGCCCACCTGCACCCTCCTGCTGCGCCGCCTCCCCGTCGTGTGCTGCGCCCTGCAGTCCCGGGCACAGCCAAAGAAGCAAGAGAAGCTGCAGCGCAGCTCCCGCTACATCGCTGGACTGCTGGGTGCGTGGGTGGGCCGGCATGCAACCTGCTGCCGCCACCACTGCTGCTGCCGCTGCTGCTGCCACACGGCGCCCTGCCGCTGGCCCCACACTGTGCTCTTGCAACTGCTTGCACTGTTCTGCCAGTGCCGCCATAGTGCTGCCACTGTGATTTCCTGCCCTGTCTGTTGAGGCAAACTGTACCGCTGCAACCCGGCTGCCTCACTCCGCTGCCAACCTGCAGAGAAGGCTGAGGAGCGCAAGAAGGAGCAAGACATTTTGTATGAGCGGCAGCTTGCTAAGGAGCGGGCAGCAGGTGAGGAGGGCCGGGCGTGTGGGTTAGCAGGCGGCTGATGTACCCGCCCGCCTGCATGGCCGTCCCTATCGGGGGGCGTTGGCTTGGCTACAACAAAATTTGGGATGCCCCCCTGTGGCTTATTGATCCCATACCTCATCTGTCCTGGCGCTGCCTGCCCCGCTGCGCTGGCAAGCTCGCCTTGTTGCCTGACGCCCTCCCCGCACAAACAGAGGACTGCACACGTTTGGGCATGAGGCAGCTTGTGTGGCATCAGCGTGTTGCTATGCTGCTTGGTAACCTATCGCCCTGAGTGCTTGCCTGCCTCAAGCCCGCTACCTAGCAACTTTCGAGGTTAAAAGGCGCTGCACATGCGCCTGCCCCTTTTTCTTGCAGTTTACATGCAGTTCACATGCAGTTCACGTGCAGTTCATGCAGTTCACATGCATTTCACGCAATTCAGATGCCCCTGCCTGCCCTGTCGCACAGAGGGCCACCTGTCCTCCCGGAACACGGCTGACATGTGTGGCAGCAGCGTACCACCAGCTGCATGCTTGCACTCCGCATGTCTGCCTGCCACAATCCAACCCCTGCCTGCCTGCCCTTCCGCCCACAGGACTACTAGAGCACGCCTATCACCAGTATCCTGCCTCCACTTCCTTCCACACACACAGAGGACCACCTGAGTGGGGACTTGGGAATGAAGGCATGCATTTGTGTGCACGCCTAATCACCTCAACCTCCTGCCTGCCCACCCCACCACACAGAGGGCCACTCGTGTGGCGACGAGGCTGACCTCTGCGACGGCAGTCCACTACATTGCACTCGTGCACGCCTGCTTAACAATGCACCAACAGTGCACGCCTACTCACCTCAACCTCCTGCCCCCCCGCACAGAGGACCACCCGAGTGGGGACTTGGGAAGCAAGGCATGCATTTGTGTGCACGCCTTCTCACGTGACCTCAATTCCCCGCCTGCCCACCCCCCACCACACAGAGGACCACCTGTTTGGGGACAAGGAGAAGTTTGTGACGGGTGCCTACCGTGCCAAGCTGGCAGAGCGCCAGGTGTTCCTGGAGGAGAAAAAGTGCAAGTGAGCAGCCCTGCTGGTCTCACGGATGGCTGTCAGTTGGTGTTGTTGATAGCGTTTGTGGTTGTGTTTGGTGTTTAGTGCCAGCTTGTTGGTTGCTCAAGCGTGGGGCTGGGCGGGAAGGAGGGTGCCTGCTGGTTTGGCTGGGGAGGGCAACAGGCACAAGGAGGTCGCTGTCCCTGCTGCGTGCTGTCGCAGCGTGCGCTTGGTCGGTGGTTGGCCTGCCTGGGTTCACTGCTGCTGCGCCTGGCAGCAGGCAAGCACTCGAATGGTGGGGGTGCAGAGTGTTGAGAGCTCTACGTGTCGCACGTCGCACGTAAGAGCGGGTGGTGGCAGTGGCTGGCCTGCCTGCTGCGCACGCTGTGCCTGCTGCGCAAGCTTGACCTGCTGCAGGAGCACATGCGTGAGGGGTGCTGTGGCAGGGGTGGCTGGCGCACCCCAGAAACTCTTGGATACCCTTGGGTATAGGATACCCCCGCCCTCCCCTGCACTGTACTATAAAAGGGCGACCTGCAGCGCCCCTTCTTTACCAGCCATTAGCCACCGATTGTAGTACGATCAGGCAAATCTCGATTTGGAGATGCCTACTCTCCTGTCCGCTTTGCACGAGGCAGCACCGTACCAGCGACGGTGCATGCCGCTATGTGCCCGCTGGCGGTGCACCTGCCAGGCGGTGGCGGAACCTGCCCGCTGGTGGGGCACCTGCCAGCTGGCATTGGCATGGGGGCGCGGCCCTCCCGCCGCGTGCCTGCTGCCCGCCCCCGGTGCCACACATTGGCACACGTTTGCGTGTGCCGTTCTTGCCCTGCAGCCCCTACGCGCCGCCGCCCGTCTCAGCTTGCTGCCCTTCCCCCGCTGCTGCTCTCCACTTTGTTGCTGCAGGAAGGAGCGGGAGGAGGAGGACTCTGTTGAGAAGCGAGGGCACATGGGCGACTTTTACCGCAACCTGCTGCGCTCCAACGTCGCGTTTGGGGGCAAACCCGTCGAGCAGGCGCCGGCGCCCAACAAGTACACAGAGCAGCGGGGGGAGCAGCGGGGGGCGGCACCAGGCTCACCACCAGCAGCAGGCGCACAGGATGGGGAGGCGGAACCGGAGTGGGTGCCCCGGGGAGAGGCAGCGGCGGCGGCGGCGGCGGCGGCAGCTGCAGCAGCAACCCAAGGAGAGCGGGGGCAGCGTGAGCCGGAAGATCAAGAGGCAGCGGCGGCAGCAGGCCCGGCTGCACCAGCGGCGGCGGCGCAGCGGCAGCAGCAGCAGGAGGGGCAGGGGCCTCCGGCTGCTCGGCCTGGCAAGGGCGGCGCTGAGGCGGCTCCTGCTAGCGAGGAAGCTACGCAGGCGCCCGCAGATGCGGGTCAGCGGCGGAACAAGGAAGACACTGTGGCGGCTGCTCGTGATCGGTACCTTGCGCGCAAGCGGCAGAAGACGGGGTAGAGGCTGCATTGGGCACCCTGGCGGCTCGTGGCTGGGTGTGGTGCATGGCGCATTAGCGTGGAGCTCATGACGCTCGTGCGCTCCACGGCACAACACCAGCATGAGCCGTGGACGCACCCTCAGCCTTTTGGGGGCCTTCCTGGATGAAGGGTTGTGTTGTTTTGCCAGCCCTGCTTCTGCTGTGTGCAGTCGACCCTGGGACTGCCTACTGTAACCTTGTAAGCAAGGCTCCCACCTGCTGGTGCGGCTGGGTATCCCGCTGTGCCTGGCCTGCCCCAATATACGTGTGCTCCACCGGCTGCCTCCTGTGAACGACACGAGTGTGTGGGAGGCCGGAAGGTCGCAGCAAACCACGGAAAGGGGACGAAACCCAAGGCAGACCCGGGTTCAAACTTCTCTTGGCCACGAGGTCACCCGCCTAGCCAAGTAGGACCCCGCGTTAGGCCGCCACGCACATATTCTGAACTCTGCCCGGCCTGCTGCATGCTCTCTATCTTCTTGCATACTGTGATCATTCCAGAGTCTAGTGCACGCTCCTGCAAGCCCAGCGCAGCGAACTTGCGTGCACTCACCCCCCGGCCGCCGGAAGCCAGGCTGCGAACCCGGGAATGGCGTCCCAGACGACCAAAGGAGGTCTGCTAAAGGAGGCTTTGGCGAGCAAGGAGGTGAGGCGCTCACTGGGGCCTTGCAGCCCAGGTACTACAGCTCTGAGGCTCTCTGGGCCGCTCTCCGCCGCCAGTTCGTCCACTGGGCATCATGACAGCGGCAGCTGGGCGCCGCAGGGCGCAGACGGGAGCGAACCCAACCTGCCTCGGTGGCGGGTGAGTGGATTGGGAAGCTGCAAGCGAAGCATGGAAGGTGCCAGGACCACCCAAAGCACGTCCCCCTCCTCGCCTGCAGGCCGCGCTCCCTAGAGCGCTCCTCAACGAGCTGCTGGAGCTCCCCGCCGCCCGGAGCTTCCCGCCCATGGCTGGGCTCAAGCGGTGCCGTGAGCCCGCCGCTGCCGTCAGCGGCTGGCTGGCTGACGCTGCCGCTGGCCCGCCGCTCGCAGGCGGCCAACATTTGGACGCCACAGGCCGCCTGCTCGTGGAGGCAGCCACCCAGCTGTCTGCGCTAGTGCAGCAGCAGCTGCAGCGGCGCGTGCTGCGCGCGGTGCGTGGCAGCTGCGGCGCCGCCAGCGACAGCGACAGCGACGACGACGCCGCCGTCGCCAAGCAGGCCGGCGGCTGCGGGAGCGGCAGCGAGGGAGAGGGCAGCCCCCGCGGCATCCACGGGGCCGGCACGGGCACCACCAGCACGTGCACCGTGTCTGGCGGGCCCTCCCTGGCGGCTAGCGGCGGCCGCAGCGCCCCCATCAGCCTCCCACGCTGCAAGCGCATCTGCCTGGAGCGGCAGTTTGCCATTGACATCACCGGGCACTGCATGATGGGTGGCACGCGTGTGCCGCTGCCCCCGGCCGCCTCCTTTGCAGCACTGGCACCAGCAGACGGCGCCGAGTGACGCCCCCTGCCTGGTATGGTACCGCTGCCTGCCTGGTATGGTACAGCTGCCTACCTGGTATGGTACAGCCTCTGCAGCCCCCTAGCCCCAATTACCTCCGATACCGCATCCCCCGCCCCACCCCACCAAGGGTTCCTCCCCAAACGTATGTTCCCGCACTGCAACCTGGCACTGACCATTTTCCCAACTGTCCCACGCATCACCCGCCCGCCCCCATTCCGCGCCTGCCGTGTGCGCGCCCCGCTCGCTTCACCCTCGCCGCGCCCCTCACCCTCTGTCCCCAAATCCGCCCGTCCCCTCCCCTCCCCCGCTCACACACACACCATCGCCTGCTCACTCTCAGCCCTCACTTCGCTCTTCCAGGCATCACATTATCCTGCAGCCGGCTCAGCCTCAGTGCCTACCCTTCTGAACCGCAAGCTGCCTACGTGTCCCGCCGTCACCATCCTGGATGCCCCGCCCTGCCCACCATCAACCCTCCCCCCCGTCACCATCACCACCCTCACTCTCTGGCTGGCCGCACTGCCCGCTGCTGAGCACACCCTGTGTTCCTTTTAGCAGGGGAGGCAGCGCCCATTGGCCCTTCCAGCACGCAAACCAGCCCCTCGGATTCACTCCCAGCTGCTCGCTAGCGGCCCGAGCCGCGACCTTCTTTATTCTTCTTTTGCATGGGCCCAGCTGCCGCCTTTGTGTGTGCCTACCGACCGCTGCCCCAGGCCCACCAGCCGTCTCAGCCGGTGCACACGCGCACGCACCCTTCGCCGCCCTTCTGTGCAGGCCAAGCACCCAACCTCATGTCGCCTCAACCTGCATGCATGTTATCTGTCCACAATCACCACCAGGCTTTCGCCACGCCACACCAGCCAGGCGCCAGCCAGGCGCCAGCTAGGCGGACCGGCATTGTCCACACAGCCCACCGCAATAACTTAATTCGTCCCCCCTTTTCTACACCATCTCTGTGTTGTGCTTAGCTGCCTTCCTTCCCACCTGCCTGCCCACCTGCCTGCTTCAGCAATGTCGCTTCTTGGGCCTGAAGCTCTCCTTTATTCGTTCCTACCTGCCTGCCTGCCTGTCTGTCGACCCCCATCGCCCTCCGCGCCTGGCCTCTGTGCTGCTGACGCCCTGCAGCCCCGCATGCTGTGGTGTTCCCTCCCCCACCCTCAGCCACCCAGTGCTGCACATGTTCCCTGCGGTTGAGGCGTTCCCAGTTTCTCCCCACCCTAATGTTCTACAGTGTAAGTCCTCCGCTTCCCTTTAAAGAGACACACACGCCTAGCTGTGGCGCAGGTCGTTTTTGGCCAGTCACCCCGGCCTTGATTTTGTTTTTCCATGCTGGCTGATGCGCGCGCGCGCACCCAGGCTATGCCATGAACAAAGTCACCACTACCTGGAGAGCGCAGTGGCAGGCGGGCGGGCAGGCGGGCGAGGAGGGAAGTGTGCTGGCCCCGGGGGTGACCCAAGTGTGATGGCAAGCAGGGTGAACTCGTGGGGGGCGGGCCAAGGGGAGCGGGAATGTGTGTGGCGGGAGGCGGGCCAGGGAAGCGGGAATCAAGGAGAGGATAGATGCACGGGCCAGGCCAACCTGTCGCAGCCTGACTGCCTGCCCGCCCACCTCGGATCTCTTCTTGCTTTGGCTCGCTGCCGCCGCAGCCGCTGCCCTCCTTGTTCCGCTAGCAGAACTGCCAGCTGCAGTACCAGATGTGCCAGCTGGCAGTACCTGGGCTGAGTCTGCAGAGCGGAAGAAGGAGGCCGTTGCTGCCGTTGCTGTCCTCGCCCCCGCCATCGCCGCCGCATGTGCCCTCCGTCCCCCGCTGAGCTGGCGGCTTGGGCGAGCTGCGAAGCCAAAGAACAGCACATCCAGATCAGTGATCTTCTCTCGTGGCATGGTGGACACGCCCCGCCCCGCCGTGTGGGAGGGGGCAGGCACCTGTCGTGCGCTCTTATAGTTCCGTCACCAGCGACGGCGAAATTTCCTTCGACTCGCAGCGTTGCTGGGCTCCGCAATGCAGCCGAGATTTGCAGCGGGAGCCCTCCGAGCGGGAGGGGAGAGCTGAAGTGCCGGCAGCCGCCCCGTTTGAAGGCTGAACAGCCTTTGTTTGATTTGATTTGAACCCCGTGGCTCATCCAAGACACTGGAGCGATCTCACAGACCCGCGTGCCCCCGCGGTGGCCCTCGGGCGCTCCACCGGCCCTTCGGAGTGCTCCCTCTCTAGGACGGCTTGCCGAGTTGCGTCCAGAAACAGCGGATGAACTCATCGGTGCTGCTCCTGCTCTTGTCTGCCGCCGTGCTGGCTGCGACAGCGCAGCCTGTCACAGCGGCGCCGGCGCCGGGACCCGGTGGGAGGCGGCACAGGCAGCGAGCCAGGCAGCAGGTGGGCGATTGCAGCTTGCGTGGGGGGTAGTGTAGGCTGGGCAGGAGCAGCGCGTGCTGCTGCCCTCCGCGGAAAGCTTGGCAGCACTGGCCCCAGCAGGCGGCGCCAAGTGACGGCCCCTTGGCTCGTACGGTGCTAAGCTGATGCCTGTCTTGTTTCGTACGGCATTCTCGCTGCCCCCATTCATTCAAGCATTACTTCAAGCATTCATGCATTCATTCAACCAATCATTGATTCACTCGTTTATAGCGCCGCAGCAACACAAAAATGTGCCGCAGATGCGTCATCCCATTCCTCTGTAGCTCCGACACCCACACCGGCTCCACAGCGCTCAAATCAATGGCTCCTCCTTCTTAACCGTCTGTTCCCCGCACCGCAGCCTGGCATTCAAATTTCATCTAGCTGCCGGCATGGGATGCCCTCCCCACCATTGGGCGTGTTGCCTGGCGCCGCCAACAACAGGCAGCTTTCCCTCCGCCCCGCTCATTGCCATTGCCGCATGTTCTTGTATCACATGTGTCTCGAATGCACAATGTGGGCGCTTCATGAGAGAACCAGGGCCGGAAAAGGGTCATGCACCCAGTCACCACTATCGGAGAGGATCAAGGCAGACGGGGGAGGGAGTGTGCTGGAAGTGTTAATCAATGGATCAATCAGATGGATGTGTGCTGGCGGGAGACAGCGTGTGCTGGCAGGCAGGTTGGGCTAGAGAGACAGAGGCACGCCAAGGGGAGCGGGATGTGTGAAGTGCGGGAGGCCAGCCAAGTGTGCTAGCGGGCAGGTTGCGCTGAAGGGAGGCAGGCCAAGGGAAGCGGGAAGAAAGCGGTGGACAGATGCAAGGGGCAGGCCAGGCCACGGGCACAGGCAGGCACGGGCTTACCACCCACATGTCACAGCCTGCCTGCCTGCCTGCCTGCTTGCCTGGTCACATGCCTGCCTGCTTGCCTGGCCACATTCCTGCCTGCCCACTGTCCCTGTTCCACACGCCTGCCCACCAGCATGCCTGCCTGGCTGACCACCTGCCAGCTTGCCCGCTGACCCCACTCTGCCTGCCTGCCTGCCTGCCTGTCTCAGATCTCTTCTTGCTCCGGCTCGCTGCCGCCGCCGCCGCCGCCCTCCTCGTCCCCGCTGCTGCTGTCGCCGCCCCCGCCATCGCCGCCGCCTGTGCCCTCTGTCCCTTGCTGAGCGGGCGGCTCGGGCGAGCCGCCATCAAAGCCAAAGAACATCAAGTCCAGGTCAGTCATCTCCTCTCGAGGCATCGTGGGAGCAGCCGGCAGCAGCGGCACCGCGGCAGCGTAATGCTGGACTGCCTGCTGCTGCTGCTGCTGCTGCTGGTCGGCAGCTTGATGCTGCGTGTGCCCCACCCCCGCTCCTCCCGCCGCCTCCTCCTCCTCTTCCTCCTCTTCCTCCTCCTCCTCCTCCTCCTCCTCCTCCTCTTCTCCCTCCTCCTCGCTATCCTCTGCCTCTGCTTCCTCCGCCTCACCCTCCATGTGGAATCCTGCCGACCCTGCTGCCCCTGCCGCATCTTCCTCCATAGCCTCCGCCTCTGCCTCTGCCGCCGCCTCTGCTGCTGCATCCTCCTCCTCTACCGCTGCCCCCTCCTCCTCCTCCTCCCCCTCCTCCTCCTCATTATCGTCCATAAACGCCCTAAGCAGATCGTCTTCGAGGCCTGTGGACAGGCCGGGGTCGATGCACGGCCCGCCTGCTGCCGCCACATCAGCAGCAGCCGCTGCAGCCGCCTCCTCATCCATTATGGCACCCACGCCCGCTGCTGCCGCTGCATCCTCAATGGAGGGTCCCGCCAGGTCAGCAGCTGCAAGAGCCATGGGTGCACCGACCCCGCCGGCCTGCCCCTGCGCGCTGCCCGCGCGGCGCCCGGCACCCGAGACGTGCCTGCAGGGCACGAGCGGGAGGGGGCAACGCGGTTCAGTCGCAGGCTGCTGGAGAGTTTCGGGGATTGCAGAGGCAGGGCAGGCATGCAGGCGGCAGGGAAGGCAGGCAGGCAGGCAGGCAGGCAGGCAAGTGCACACACCCTGCCATGCCCTGCTGAAAAGCATGTGATCGAGCAACAGGCGCACCACCCGCAGCCTGCTGCGCGGTGTTGATATGCCACCCTGCCACCCCGTCGACACCTCCCCTGCACAGCTGCAGCGTTCAGCAGCACTTCGCTGCTGCTGGCAGCTGACTGAAGCTCGCTTGAGCACCCGCCCTTCACTGCTGTCCACCGAGCATGAATAGACCGCACCCAGCCACCGTTCAGCCCGCGCAGCACCCATCTCATCGGACACGAACGCAGCCACCGTTCAGCCATACCCACCCCACCCCAGCAGTAGTTTGACAGCCCCGCCGCGGATAGAGGGAGCGAGCCGATAAGGGGTAGGTTCGGGACTCGAGAGGTGTGCCACCGGGAGCTGGGGAAAAGCAAGCTGAGGTTTGCCAGCACATACCCACCCCAGCTCAGCGGGGCCAGCAGGGAGGCAGCGCACCTGAGGTTTTTGACCGCCGCTCCCAGCAGCTCAATTCGGAAAGAGGTGCCGTCAAACACGGCAATGCAGTCCAGCCCATCCTTGCTTGGCTCGTACTTTCCAGCAAATGCGGCCTCCCCCATTTCGAGCGACACCTGCAGAGAGCGGGACGGCCAGGGGGCCAGGGGGCGGGGGTGGACCCGGTGAGGCGCTGCAAGATGCAAGGGTGCCGGATGCAAGGCGCAGGCCCCGAATGCAGTGAATATTGCTGGCGGACTTTAACACAAGCCGTCAATAGCAAACAAGCATTCACAAATTCAGCCTGGTGCCCCGCCTTGTGTCTGCAACAGCTCCTGAAAAGGCGCCGCCGCCGCTACCGCCAGAGTGCCCACCCACCCGCCAACCCGCCCCTGCTCGCCTTTTGGCTGCCCAGCTGCACGTCCATCTGCCCGCTGGGGGCTCTCGCGGCGCTGGCGGGCTTGAAGTCATAGCGCAGGGTGCAGTATTCGTCCGCCCCCGCAGCCCGCCTGCCTAAAAGTGAGGCGCCAAGCTGCATCGGGTAGTCTATGCCCGCCTCAGGCTCCATATCGGATGTGCAATACCTCAAACTGCGGAACCGCGGCGGCACAAGGCGAGTTTGGGAATGGCCGCGCTCGAGGCAGACTCTACAGCATTGCTGGAGCGCAGGATAGGCTCGCGGTGTGTGTGTGAGCGAAAGTAAGAGCCAAATGCGCTCAATTGCAGGGGGCGTGCTGGGCTGGGTTGGCGGGACCTGCCAGCGGCGGCAAGGTGGCGGTCGACGCAATCAACATGCACCCTTCTGCTTAAGCCACGCCCGCCGCAAGCCATGCTTACCCCAACTACTGAATTGTCAGCTTGTATGTGGCGCAGCCGGGCCATGGATTATTTCAAAGGTGCGCAGACGGAGCTACGGTGCAAGCAAAGCGCATGATGAATTCGTTCAAGGCAGGGTGAACATGCTGATGAAAGGAAAATGCTGCTTGGGGTACAAGGTATGCAGGACATGCATTTCTCGTCAGTGAGAAGAAGAAGATAGGTCGGTCAGCAGTGAAACATGTGGGTGCAAGAAAGGACAAACGGCAGGTGGCTGGGCAGCTGCGGTACCTCGCGCATGCTTTGGTATGCCCACCGAACAGCGAGGGGCACTGACCAATGTGGGCTACTGCACAGCCTCGCTTGGCAGCGCCACCGGCAGCTCCAGCGGGTGCAGCTCCAGCGGGTGCAGCGACCTGCCAGCAGCAAACGTGGCATTCAAGGGCGCTGCCAGCTGCACCCGGCCAACCGTCAGCACCCGCAGGCAGCGCTGCACAGCGGCTGCTGTGGTGCCGGCGGCTGCAGCCTCGCTGCCGTGGCGGGCAATGAAGGCAGGCGGCAGGTGCATGATGATGCTATGGCCCAGAACCAGGGCTATTCCAGGCGTCCCCGACACCCTCTGCTGCCCCCCCTGCTGGCGCCTCTGCTGCTGCTGCTGTGCCTGGTGCTGTGCTGGCTGCTGCTGCTGGCGGTGTGTGCCGCCGATGCCACCCGCAGGTCCGCTGCCGGCGGGCAATTCCGCCAGTGCCTCTAGTGCTACGTGGGTGCTGACAAGGGCTGCCTTCAGGACATCTGCCACTGAGCCGTCCAGCACGTGCAACAAAATGGCCTTGTGCAGCTTGCCCCGGCCCTGAAAGGAAACAAGCAGGCAGGCAGGCACAGCAGGGACGCTGCTTGGTTGAGCCACACAAGTGGCAGCGATTGGTTTGGTGAGGCGGGCGTATTGGGCAGTGCGCTGGGACGTGCGTTCCCCGCCGTGCTGCACCCCCTGGGGAGGTGGCAGGTGCACGCACCTCGCCCACTACATTCCGCACCCGCCATTGTATCCCCGGCACGCGTCACACTTGCGCACTCTGCTGCACTTGCATGCACCTCGCCCACTTAGCCAGCATTACATCCCCAGCACGCATCACACTAGCACGAGCACCGCATCTGCATCCAGCCATGTGGCTCACCCACGCCGCCCAGCCCACACTGCAACCCGCCTGCTCCCATGCACCCACCCACCATAGTGTCATCCGCGCGCTTGAGCCCCGCAAACTGGCACTGCCGCCCCGACAGCGTGGCGGCACTGCATGCCGCCTCGCCGCCCGTGGCCGCTTCTGCCAGCCAGGCCTTGAGCAGCGGAAACGCTGCGAGAAAGGACTCTAGAACAGCGGCCGCAGCCTGCTTGGGGCAGCGCAGCACCCACCCCAGCTTCTTCACACTCCACCCGTGCACCAGGCAGTGCACCACAGCCTGTGTGGTGGCGGCGGACGCCAGCACTGGCAGCTGACCCGCACCGCCGCCCGTGCCCGGCACCTCGAGCCGCCCCGCTGCCGCTGCCCAGCTGTGGCTGATGTGCTGGTAGGGGTCAGAGCTGCCCCCACTGCCGCTGCCAGGGCTGCCCCTGCTGCCGCCTGCACCATTGCTGGTGCTGCTGCTGCTGCTGCCCAGCGCTGCCAACAGCTCTGGCTGCTGGCTCAAGTGGGCCAGTACCGCCAGCTGGATGTGCGGCAGATCCATTTGCATCAGCAGGCCGGTGGTGGTGGCACTGCTTAGGGACAAACCATCTGCTGCTGCTGCTGCTGCTCCCAGCTGCTGCTGCTGCTGCTGGGCGGCGGCGGGCTTCCCTTTGTGGCGCAGGCTGGGCGCTGCGTCTGTAGCTGCTGCCGCAGCCACAAAGGCGGCTGCGCCGGAGCACAAGCCGTGCAGGCCCCAACTGACCGCTGCCTGGGGTGGCTCTTGCTCCGGAAGCGCTGCGCGCTGCTGCACAGCGCTGCAGGATATGCCGCCGGCAGTGCTGCCTCCCAGCATGGCGGCTGAGGGCCCCGCCAGCTGCCACAGCTGGTTGCATGGCCAGTGCAGCACCAGCGTGCACGGCGCCGCCACGCGGGCGCAGCTGCCGCCAGCGCTGCCCAGCCTGCTCTCCTCATCTGGCAGCAGCGCCACTCGCACAGCAGCCAGGCTCACCCGCTGCCTGCTGTCCCCCCCACTGCTCGCAAGCTGTGCCTGCTGCGCCTGCTGTGCACGCTGCTGCTCCGCCCCAAAGTCAAGTGCCGCTCGCAGGCGCTTGCCAAGGATGCCCAGCAGCACGCCGGCCACCCACACATCCTGCTGCTGTTCCTCCTCTTCCAAGCCGTCGACGCCACCAGCCTGGCCCTGGGGAGGCGCCCCCTCTCCCGCCGCCGCCCCCGCCGCTGCCGCTCCCGCTGTTGCGCCGCCGCTGCCAGCCAGCAGCTGCCGCCGCGGCACGCACAGCACCACTGGCAGCCCGCCGCCAACGCCGCCTGTGGAGGCCGCCAGCACAGCTTCCGCTGTCAGGCTGCCCTGTGTCAGCGCATCTTGAATGCTGACCTGGCAGCCGGCGGCGGTGACAGGGCACCACGCTGCCGCCAGCAGGTCTGCCAGCTGGCTGTCCAAATCAGAGCCATAGCTGAACCTGCCTGTGGCGGCACAAGACACCAGCTGCAGAACCGCAGTCGACCCCTGCCGCCGCACATGGCTCGCCCCCGGCTCCGCCGCCGCAGCAGCCGCGCTTGCGCTGCCGGGACGCTGCGCCCCGCCGCTGCCCGGCCTGCCCGCCTGCTGCTGCTGCTGCTGCTGGTGCACGGCCGCCGCAGCCGCTTTTGCCGCTAGGTCCAGCAGCGCTTGCAGTGGTGCCACCAGATGTCTGCTCACGGCCTTGTGTTGCACCAGGCAGGCCAGCACGTCACGTTCCCGCTGCTGGTGTGGGCGGCACCGCCGCAGCAGCTCTTGCAAGTGATCCAAAGGCACCTCAGGCCTGCCCCGCCTGCCCCGCTCCGGCACACCCATTTTGAGGGAGCCTGCGAAGGGGGGCAGCAGGGGAATGTGAGCATAGGGAGAGGCAGTGGGGGTGAAGCGTGGGGGCTTGGGGAAGCGGCATGTAAGGCACAGCAGTGGTGCTGCGGTGGAGGAGCCGAACAAGCGGGCATCAGGCAAGTGAGCACTACCACCGACACCTGCGGCCTCCGAGCGTGGCGCACCCCCACCACGTCTTGGCTGTCGAAATACCAGCTCAGCGGAAGGAACCATGTCAAGCCAAGATGCCAACACGAAGTGCAAGGCCCTTCCAACAAAGGGTGCTTGCGTGCCCCTGCAAGACTACATTAGCCTAGCTCAGCAGCCCAGGTGTGTGTGTCGCGCTTCGGGTGCGGAAATCGGACTGTAACTCCCCTAAAGCAAAAACAAAGCTCACCCAGCAGCTGCAGCAGGGTGTCTGTGTTGCCTAGCTCCAGCTGCGGCATGCCGTAGATGCGGCGCAAGTGCTCCTGAGCCACCGCAGCGCAGGCCTGAGCCTGGTCCCGTGCAGCGGCCAAGGCAGGGGCGCAGAGGCGGGGCGCCCAGGGGGAGGCGTTGATGTGCAGCAGGGCAAGCGCTGCCGGGCACTCCAGACGCAGGAAGGCCTGCAGGGGGGGCAGGACGCAGTCCCAATAGACCACCGCATCTGACTCGAGCCCTGGGAGGCAAATTGGGACTTTGGGTGTTGTACAGCAATGCGCAGTGGAGTCGTTCCTGCTGCTCATGAAAGCATGCCCAGCTCGGCATGGCATGGCACCTCCCGTGCATTCATATCCAGCTCAGCATAGCGTCTCCCATGCATGCATGCATGTCCAGCTCATCATGTCATGGCACCCCGTTTCACAAGGCTGGCAACAGTGCACGTGCCACCGCCCAGCTGCACTGCCAGGGCCTGAGCTCCTGCATGCACACCGTTCGTTCGTTCGTTCGCCTCCGCCTCAGCCAGCCCACCCTAAGCAGCCCTCGCCTCAAGCAAGCTTATCACAGCCGCCCTGCTGAACAAGCCGTGTTGCCCTCACAATAAAAAGTCAAAGGCCCTTTAGCAAAGGACACTTATGTGCGTAAATCCCGTAAAACTGCGTTCCGACACACCCTCCCACCCACCCTGTCCCACGGGACCGTTGCTGGCTCCCCGTGGCCTTGAAGTGCTTGATTGTAAGTTCTAGTAAACTTCATTGTATAGGCACTATGCCCGCACCTCGAGCATGCGCCTGTGTGCCAGCAGCTGCTTCATCGGGTCCATGCAAGCCAGGGCCAGCACGGCAGTGCGGCAGGTGGCGGTGACGCCAGAGCGACACAGGTTGGGGACACGGGCCTGCAAAGGCGGGCATGCGGCAGGCAGGCAGGCGGGCAGGCAGGTAAGGGCGGCTGTATGCGACAACACGTGAGGATGAAACGTGCCCAGCTGTAAAAGCAGCCTGCGACAGGCAGGAAGTGGGCAGGCAAGCGCTACTGTCTGACATGTGCGTGACATACAGCAGTGCACGCCGGGTGTGACACTCGCCACTAGAACTCTGCCAATGTCTTCTCTGCTGTGTCGTTCAGGCATGCATGCAGGCATTGCCTCCGACTTGTGCAAATACACACCCGACAAGACGTGCACATCCTGAGAAGCAGCCTGGAACAGGCATGCAGGCAAGGGTTGCTGTCTGACATGTGTGCGACATACGCCCAAGATGTGCACAACCTGAGAAGCAGCCTGGGACAGGCAGCCTGGGGCAGGCAGGCAAGCATTGCCTCTGACATGTGCAAATGTACACCAATGTACACCAGACGAGACATGCACATTCTGCTTCTGTGAAGAAACCTCGCACAGGGAGGTATGAAGGAACCTCCTCGACTCCCAACAAAACCCACACCCCCCTGACCTTGAACCGCGGTGCCACCGAGGCCTGCAGGCGCTTCAGCTCAAGCTTGGCGGCGTCCTGCTCGGGGGATGAAGGCCACAGCAGGGCGCCTGCCAGGCGGGGGTCCTCCAGCTGCCCACCCAGCCGCACGCCTGCATGGCGGCAGGCCGCAAACGGTGAGTCACAGAGGGGGCACCACCGGGTGTGGACGAAAGGGCCAGGTGGCCATGCCGCGCAGTGCCGTGCTGGGTTGGTTGACCACAGCGCATGTCATGCCCATGCTGGGCTGTGTCGGGCTGGGCTGGCTGACCACAGCGCATGTCGTGCGCTGCCCACGTGCTTCTGTGCGCTGCTCAGATGCGTCGAATGCAATACCTGTGGCCTGCAGTGCCGTAATGACCCGAACCCCACCTCGATGTAAAAGCGCCTCTCAGAGATAGATAAATCCCACCTTGCTCGATGAGCTCCTGAAGTGACTCGCCAGCTCCATAGCACACCTTATGGGTCTGCTGAGCCAGCACAGCACGCACAGCATCCAGCACAGCGGCGCCGCCGGGACTGCCGTCTACTTGGCGCATCTGCCGTGCGCTGTGCGCGACTGCAGGAAGGGCAGAGAGGGGACGTGCGGCGGGACAGAGCAGATCGAAGAAACGAAGACGCAAGGCGATACTGCAAGTGCAGGCAAATCGACTGGAGCAACTAGATCGGCACGGCACGGCACGGCACGGCACGGCATGGCACGGCACGGCAGCAACTAGCCGAGCAGCAAGATGTGGTGGCGCACTTTCAGCACAGCTTGGTCTCACACGCGTTGGCACGCCCCCGGCCACACTTGCCTGAGAGCTCCAAAAAGTACGCCTGCTGCACGTCCCAGCACACAGCCAGCCCCTGCAGCCGCTGCCGCNGCCCCGCCCGCGCTGCCTGGCCGTGGCTGGCCCTGGCCGGGCGGGGGTGCAGCTGCTGCCCCCGCTGCTGCGGTTGCCAGCTCTTCGTCAGACAGGCAGTGCACAGCCAGAGCAAAGCGTGGCTGGGCGCCCCACAGGCAAAAGAATTCCTCCAGCTGGCCCGTGGGCGTGCGGGGGCGCAGCTCGGTCACCCTGCAGGGCAGCGGGCGGCCAGGCCAGCAAGGTGGAGCACATCTTACACAGCACCTGATGTGCAGCCACGCGCAGCAGCCAAGGGAACAAGGTCAGAGAGCCCCGCTAACCTCTCATGATTTCGCTCTTCATGAAGTCATTCCTCTCTTACGGGATGTGAAAGGCTGCAACGACTAGACGAAAAGGTCAGAAAGCGTTGGCTAGATGCGACCCTGCCTCACCACCTGGCTCTCTTGCTTATAGCTCACTCCCGGCCCTCTTGGGGACGCACCTGACGGTCCCTTGTGTCCACGTGGCAGCGGCAGCAGGCGCCACCGTGACCTCAGCAGCTACCAGCTTGTCTGGGGTGGCCGGGTCCCCACTGCCGCCCGGCCCCACCTGCGCCACCTCCCGCCGAATTTGCGCCAGCTCTTCGGGAAGCAATTCGTCCTCACCCCCTGCCCCCTGCCGCCCCACGCCAGCTGCCGCCGCTGCTGCTGCCGCTGCTGCAAGGCCAGGTCCGGATGGAGGACGCTGCGCCTGCTGCGCCTGCTGCACCAGCTGCGCCAGCTCCCCGCCTGGTGCCAGGTCAGCGGGGCCGCCTGGCGCCACGTCGGCGCCGCCACCAGCAGCTGCCAGCTCATCCTCCATTATGTCGGCTGCCAGCTCAGACAGCTCCCTCATCTGCTTCCTCAGGTGCCCCCTGGCAGACTGCACCAGAGAGGAGGCTGCCCGTGAGGCCATGCCCGCGGCTGCATAGTTGGCGGCTGACATGGCCGCAGCTGCGCCGGCGGACAGCTTGCCGGCGGATGACCTGCGCCGCATCTGGGCCGCAATGGCGGGCGCCAGGGCGCGAGCCACGGATTGCTCGTCTGCCATAGCAAGCGCCTGCAGAGGGGAGGCGCAACGCGTGCACAGCAGTTGGCAGTGGCAGGTGGGTGCCCCGTGCTGGAGCAAGGTCCGTTGTTGTGCTGGGCTCAGAACACACACGAGCGTTTTCCTATGTAGAACCAGCATCTTGTCCCTAATTTCATTGAGAGGTAGCACGATGAAAGCCAGGGATACTGAGGCACTCCCTTGGATTTGATGTGCAGGCATGCATGCATGGGGTGAGGGCTACGTAGGGCAGTTTACTGTACATGTCAGATACCGGCTGAGGCTGGGATGAGGGCCGACCAACCCCAGCGGCTTGATGCATCATCCCTCACAGCTCGCCACCCACTCCCTGCCCCCTGCACGTGCCTGTGCGTCCCGCAGCCCTGCCTTGAACAGCGCCCGGGCCTTGGTTGCGTCCATGTCTGGGATCTTCATCAGCGGAAGCAGGTCCTGCCGCACTCCTGCAGCCGCCATCTGCAGGGTCAAGATGGAACGGAGGGCAGGGCAGGGCAGGGCAAAGCAGGCCAGGTAAGCAGCGGAAGCAGGTCCTGGCGCACTCTTACGGCTGCAGGGTCGAGATGGGAACGCAGGGCAGGGCAGGGTTCATGCATGCATGTCTGATTGGGTTGTTGAGCAGCACAGGTGTGTGCCAAAATGACGTGTGACCCTCCCCGTTCGTTGATAGCAGGGCGGGGCAGGGCAAAGCAGGCCGGCCAAGGGGTCGGGTAGGTTGCATGGGGGATGGTGCGACCAGCAAAGCGCCAATCCATGGGGCAGCATGTCAATGCGGGCAGGCACCAAGACAGCATGATACATTGCCTTCCAGCCCAAGTCGCCCTGCCATGACACAGACGGAATGGGAGCAACACGCTGCCTGCAAGCCCAGCGTGTGCCTTCCAGGGAGGCTGCATCAGAACGACCGGCGGCCTAATTCCGGCGGCCCAATTTCTGGCAACACACCCATCGAATTTCACATCTAGACACATCCCCGTGCTCCTCATCGCGCCAGGCCCCCGACACATGCCTCATCCACCTGCCCTCTCCCTCTCTTACACCCATTTACAACCATCAACAGGGTGTCTCACCTGCGATAGGTTGGCGTAGAGCGTTGCCAGGGGCCACCATCCCGCGCTGTCGCACAGCAGGCTGGCCATGCCCATCCACTTGCCCACATCCTGCTGAAGTTTTTGAATCTGCCCACGCGTCAGGCCTGCAGCCGGGAGGTGGGGGCAGAGCGAGGATGGTGTGCTTGTGCCTCCAACTCCATTGCTTCAGGCTGGCCAGGACGGCATGCCGGCCACACACACGCAACAGGGTCTGTGTCACGAGTTTCATTGCGGATAAACAGACTGCAAGCCCGAAAAAGCAAGCAGCAAAGGCGGGAGCCATGCAGCCGCTGCCCCGTGCTCCGCACTGCCTCCACGCACACCTCACAGCGCCCTCCCCAACCTCACCTCTGGACACAAATCCCTCTCGCCCCCACTTGGCCACCACCCCCTGGATGTCCTTCTCGTAAGTCAGCTCGCTCAGCGCCAGCGCAGCCGCCAGGCGGGCGTGACGGTCCTGCCGGGGACAGGGGCGCATTTCCGGACAGCACCACAGCAGCTGGCAGAGTGAGCGTGTGGCAGAGTAAGCCGGGGTATGCACACGGGTAGTGCATGCAGCAGCAGGACATGGTTCCGGCGATGCAGGGACGTGGCAAAAGTGAGGCGGTCAGCCCCTCATCAGCTGGCCTGTGCCGACGCACCTGCACATCGGCGCTGGGGGCGCGCCCGCTCTGCGCGGCGTGGGCGTGTATCGGCAGCACCCCCACCGTCTCGGCAACCAGCCTGCAAAGAAGGGGCACGGGCAGTTAGCAGGAGGGGGACTGCGGGAGATGAGCAGGCACAGCAAACGGAGGCAGTGTCTTCAACGGGATGGCCGGCTTAACATGCGCAGACACTGGAGGGTTTTTGGTACTACCCATCAAGTGGCGGCGGCAGTTGCCTGCTTGGCAAGTGCATCCAGAAGACATAGGCAGTGAGCAAGCCGGTCACGTGCATGCGGGCGGGCGGCAACTCACTGCTCCTGCTTGCTGAGCGCCTGCAGCACGCGGCCCCACTCGGGCCAGCTGACGATGTGGAAGGAGTGGCTGAGCAGGCAGTGGAAGAGGAGCACCATGGGCTGATCCAGCATGAAGCCTGGGCAGGGTGGGGG